>CM076569.1:166331283-166931283 GCA_034641835.2 Pinus albicaulis
TTTATTACAGGATTCCATCGCTGAAATCCCTCACAAGCCAGTTATATATGGGAATGCCTAATTTGGGGCTTTGGCACTTTTGACATGCTTCCGAAGAATCTAGGAGAGGTTATTATAAAAAATAATATTATGATACCTCTCCATAAGTTGAATTCCACCCAGCTCACTCATATGGGTCTCTAGAAGGAAATTACCCAATTTTTCCAAATTTGTAAAAAATTCTAAACTTCCAAATTTTTCCTCAATTTCCATGCAGAGGAAGGCGAAAGAAGAAATTTGGGCATATGGGTTTTGATCCCAGTATAGCCCATTTACTAACCATATAACAGTTTTTCAAAATAACTTATGGTTTTGGAGATATTCAAGGGGGTTTGATGCTAATTTATGTAAAATTCGGAAATTTCTAGAATTGTCAAAATCTCCCAAAACAACCTTGTTTGGATTTTTGGTCAATGCTCTTACCTTGGTGACATCAACAAGCTGTTCAAAATTGAGCATCAATGATCCTTGGGCACCATTATTTTCCATATTTTGTGAAAAAAATCTCATCTTATCCATGTAGCCATGTATGGAGCATTATTGAACCGAATGCTAAAAATTGAATGTTGTAATGTGAACTAATAGATTAAGTTAGTAGAAGGATCGGTTGGATCTGATTTGCATACCATTTTGTAAATTGAAGGCTGTCTATAAAGCCTGCACCAGGGAAAGATTAGGGACACGAATTTATCAGTTTTTAGAGCTATTTTTAAGTGTAACTTCATTTTAATTCAAAACTACTTCTGTCATGACGCTGGGCATGTGTTGATTCGAGCTATGGAAGGAAGAGCTGATATATATAGATCTGAATTAGTTTGCTGAGCATATTTTTCCTTCTGTAAGTTCACTTCTCAGGTGTGGCAAGGGCCAACCACAATCTGGGAATTTTTATTCATTGTAGGTAGAATTTTAATTTAGCTGTGTGATTCTTCAATTAGTTTTGATTTTATGTTACATTTTAGCTTCAATTACATTGTTATATCACTGAACTATTTAATACGAGTTTTGAATGTCTATGTATGATTGTGTTCTGGCATAGTTAAGTGTTGTCTTTACACTCTGGTGAGATCTGCGTAAATATCCTCATCCGAACGATTTCATAAAACTTATTTGCTAATTCCTATTTACTAAATCTTTCAATTGAATTGCAGAAGAGTGTTGAGATTCAAATTAACGTGAATCCACATTGAAACCATTGGACAAGTATCTATATTAATTGAATACAGAGTGAATCCTCTGTTCTACCTTCAAACACCGAAAATGGTGAATTGATTGGATAAAACGTGGAGACAATGCTTCGAATCTTGCCTATAATTTCTCACGGAGTTAAATGATAACATTTTCAAAATTTTGTGTTGCAATAAGAGATCAAAGACCTCAAATTGAATGCATAATCCTCACTTACGGTCGATTCTCTTAAATCTATAAGTGTCATTTAGCTATTTGATTTAAACATTGTTGTTTTCAAATTACTTGTGGAAAGTTTGTAATGATGAGATATGTAAGTGACAGTGATTTCGATATTGAACTGCTTTCGAAAGATAAGAGGATTTTCATATATGTGTCATTTAATTATTTCACTTTGACTTAAATATTGTTTGGTTTGCAAAGTGTTTTCAAATTTCTGTGAGACCGTGAATAAAATTCTGAGTGATATTAGAACTAAGAGTAAGATCTTGCCTGCAAAGTGTTGAGGTGCATCAGAGCTAGATTTGATAATTGTGTGAAAATTCGATTTCAGTAAGGGTGTGTTAGTTGAGTAAAGGTAGTTTCCATTGAAAAGGATTGAATATCTGTAGCTTGCCTTAGCACAATGAGTGTAGGGTTTGTTGGATTTTGAATTAGTCAAGATTGCAATTAGCAGTATGACTTATTTCTTTTATTAAAAATACAGAGCGCTGGTTGTTTAGATTTCAAGTAGATTGCTCGAGCTTAGTTTGTTGAAAGAATGAAGAATTTAATTCATGTTGAATGAAAATTAAAACAATAGCATAGTCTTTCAGTGCATTTTTGTGTGTTCCAATAAGCATTTCAAAGTTGCCTTTGCCTTTCATTTCTAAAAAAACAGAGTTAGGGTTTGACTGAATCTTGCAAGATTTGATAATTGAGATTTCTTTTAAGAGTGTCAAAACATTATATGGCGCGTGTGCAGATTAGTTAAATTTGAGAGATCCAAGTTTGTTAATCCTAGTTGATTAAGTGAGTGAGGCAGAAAATTCAGATTAGGCCTTAGCAAAAGCATCTTTTATTTATTGTTGAGACATTGAATTTGGTGTGAAGTTTCTAGGGTTTGAATCTAAGTACAATCATTTGTAGTGTAGTATTGAGTTGCCATTATAAGTAGATTAGGTCTTTTAATTATTTTAGAGTATAGAAGCACAAAATTAGGATTTGAATTTCGAATTACTGAGTTGATGTGTGGAGATCCTATCAGTTTAGGGCTCTCAATTCCAAGTAAAGTTTTAGGGTTTAATGCAAGATTGATTCCAATATTGCTTAGCTTTAATCTCAAGATTGTTTAGTGGTTATTCACAGATTGGTTGAAGAAGGATGGGCAGTGAAGAAATAGGTTTCCATTCAAAGTACAGATTTCCTTTAAAGAGCAGAGTTGGATTGATTCAATAGAGATCTTAATTTTTAAAAATTAGATTTTATTATTTCGCTGGGTTCCTTTTTTAAAAAGTCGTTTATTCACAATTATTTGTGTGTTTTATTCCTTAGCTGATCATTATAAAGGAAACCTTAAAGCTCCAACCTACAACTTGAATCAAGAAGTGCAGTGCAGCTCGTGTTTACGAGCCCGGATTGACATATGAATATTGGGGGTTTAATTCGACAATTAATTCTCACAACATTTTTGGCGCCGTTGCCGAGGAAGTTGCAATTTTTTATTCAGGTAACTATTATCAGAGTTTTAGGATCTTGTAGGGCTGTCAGAGGGCGGAGAGTGTATGGTAAGACGTGAGTGAAGAGCCACAAATCCACTTTTGTGGGGTTGCTCCAAAGTCTAACTGATTGCTGCTTGTTCTTGAGTTTTTATTTCCTTATTTTTATATGCGTAGAAGTAAAGGTAGATTTATTTCCAGTGCTAGTTTTCTTGCAATTCGCAATTTTTAATTCATTTAGAGTAAAAATTCAAGCTTTGAATGATAAACCATTTTTGGGGTGCTGTAAGGACCCCCTCTTTTGTACTAATCCATGTTGTGAGCAGGAGAAATTCAAGAATGACCGGGAGCTTGAAGAATGTCCATCGAGGCACTTTCTCAAATCCTAGAAGTAGCTGGGGTATCTTCTTCTCAGGAAGAGTTCATCCTGACTGCATTCAGGAAATTATTTGTCTCTCCACAGCCAGAACATGATTTGGAAATCTCCCTTGAGTCCTCTTTCCTATCTACCAAGGAGATCGATGAGCCATGTACCAAATTTGATGGGGAGTATCCAACAAATCTTGAGATTGAGGAACCTTCATCATGCCCAACAACAATCCTTGTGTGCATTCCAGAGACCAATTATCTAAGTTTACCTAGCATGACCAAGGAGGATATTCAGAGAGGTCCAAAAGAAAAAATGAGCCAATACCACCAGGATTACATTGAGGATTGGTTCCAGATCGTAATCCAGCCAAAGTACCACTCTCATCTTCAAATACTCTTTGTATCATATCAATCGAAGGAACTAGTTTCTCATACTCTGGTATGTGTTGAAATTTATTCTTTCAAACTGACTGTGAGTATATTTAGCATGATATTACAAACATGGATGCATTGGAAGTACTCCTACACTTGAAGGAGACCTTCCTCTCTCTAGATTAGGGTAGGGTAGAAATGAATAAAAAAGTTATATGAAATAAAATTGTTGTTATGACATTACTCTTGAAATTGAAATTCCTAAGGCATAACCATTGAAATTTTTGTCATTATGCACTCTTGTGATAAGACTTGTCGGAAGCAATTCACTCTTAATACCTCATATTTTATAAAGTGACTCTGATTATTGGCTGAGATTATTCATTGGGTCATTTAGGGGAATTGTTATTGTTATACTTCGCACTCATAAAGCTTAACATACTATCATCCAAGAATCTTTTCAAGTTTCTCTTTGAAGGTATTGATGAAAAGCCTCCTATGGTGGACCACTCCTATAAGACCCTAATGAGCTCTCATAAGAACCCTAGCATGACCTACTCAAGGAATATTCCAGTCATTATTTGAGTTATTTTCTTTTCTTGAGTCTTTAGAGTAGAAGGATCAACCAGTAAAGATTAGTAATTAAAAACTTTTCACAGCATCCTGCGCTCTTAAGGAGTAGATCTGTCTTCCCACTTATTAAGTAGCCTCTAAGGTTAATCATAGTTAGAGTCTACAAAAATATTTAGGGGAGGATAGGAGGTCTCATAATGAGCCAACCTACCACGATCATGAGACCTAACATGCATGACATTACTGCTCCTGGTCACCAAGCCAGAGTAATGGCTTTTAGCCCAAAAAGCGGGAAGACAGGAGGTCTCATCACGAGCTGGCCTGTTCATCCATGTTACTTCTTGTGAGTGGCACTGCCGTCAGCTGGTTACCAAGCCAGGACAGTGGCCTTTATCTAAAATTCAAATAAGATAACTCTGAATCTATATCTAGTAAGTGGGACACAGAAATTTCGTTAGGTTAAAAGGCATCCCTGTCGAGGCTATAGATGCCTGCAGGCAGCAGGGCCATGCCTGTGGTATCAAAGTTAATCCTACCCTATGATTTACTTGGTTGTTTTTGTCTTTTCCCTGAATTCACTATCATATCTCTCTAAGAATGCTTTAATATCCTTCAGTAGTGTGCTTTGGAGTTCTACCTTTCAGGAATGATTTGGTTTTTATGGATGTGAGACCCTTAGTGTAGGTGATTCACTCTGCTTGAGTAAGAGAAGCTTCGACTATATGCTTGGGTAAGGGTAAGACAATCATCCTCGGAAGGTATCATTTTGTAATATTTATTTTTCCCTACTTTCGATCCATTTTAAGGCCTTGGTTTTTAAATAAAGTCACTTTTACTTGTAATAATGAGGCTATTGAAAGTGAAGACCTACTGCTTTGGATTACTCTTGAGATGCTTTGTGGAAATTATTATGGTTAATAATTTTAGGATGACATTATCTCTGCAGTAACAACATTGTTAAGCATTCCTTTAGTAGCCCTAGCATTAGTTACTCTTTTAGAATAATAAAACTCAGCCTTGACGTCACTGGATCCCTAGTCACTACTTTTCTTATCTTATTGATGCAAAGGAAGATGACATCCGATGAAACTTACTTACATGCTCTCACAATTAGCCCTATGGTTTAAGTCAATGAAGCATGATTTTAATATAGAAACCCTAGCCCTTTAGTATTTGGTCTCTGTCATAGGTTTTTCTTGCATGAGGACATGCAAGATGATAGGAATGGGGGGGAAAGATGTTAGGAAAAAAATGATGAGAGTTGTCAAGTTTGATTCATATTTTCACCCTATTCTTACTCATGGTTCTCACTATCATTTTTCACAATTGTTGGGCTTGGAGCATGATCAGGTAAGTGTTCATTATTTAACCTATTTCCTTTATTTTGATAAGATTTGCATGAAAATAAATATTGATGATGGTGCTTGTGTTTTTTCAGGAAGCCGTATGAAATCACACATGCATCAACATTTTCAGGATAATGTGGACATTGAGACCTTTTCCTTCTTCAGCAGATCATATTAGCAATCACAAAAGCTCGAGCCATTCCATCATTTACTTCATCTTGCAGCACCAAGGACATAAACAACAAGGGTAAAACTTGAGGTAGAGGTGGCTTAAGATTCTTTAATTTATTAGAGACTTAAGAAAGCTTTGATGATTAACCACCACATATTTTGTATATCTGGTTTTCCATATGCCCTCCATTTGCATGCTACTCTAGGTCATAATCATAATGGTTCATGTAAATAAACACAGTAACTATGATGCCTTTCCCTCCTACATTCACACACGTTGTCAGTTGAATCCAATAGAGGATGAATTCATTGCTGCCTTTCATGAAGGAACCATCCATAAGCATTGGCCTCGCAAAAATAGAGCATGCAAGCACATGTCTTCCCATCTCCATCACCACCTCATCTCATCTACCATTTCCATTGCCACCTATCATCCTATTCATCATTTTCCTCCTACCATATCTATTTTTTTCCTCGATTTGCATCGCTCTTAAAATCAAATCTATGACAAACAAATCTTCATGCAGTGTTGCTCCACAAGACCTAACCCTACCTAAAAAGCCATGATGCCATAAAAACCTAGATATGAGAAAAGTATTTGTTTGCATGAGGACATGAAAAACCTCAGACATGGGGGGATGTTGGGCCTCGTATATGCCCATGTTTTCATCATGAAACATCACTATTTATACCCTAAAACCTTAGGTTTTTAGGCCATGCTATATCCTAATTTTGTCACTTTTGGCCAAATACTCTCTATGGTTGATTATCATCAATTTCTTCACTTCTCTATGATTAAAGATGATTTTTTCATGTTTCACTGGTGACGGTTTTGTTTGAAGTACATTTATTACAGGATTCCATCGCTGAAATCCCTCACAAGCCAGTTAAATATGGGAATGCCTAATTTGGGGCTTTGGCACTTTTGGCGCGCTTTCGGAGAATCCGGGAGAGGTTATTATCAAAAATAATATTATCATACCTATCCATAAGTTGAATTCTACCCAGCTAACTCATATGGGTCTCTAGAAGGAAATTACCCAATTTTTCCAAATATATTAAAAATTCTAAAATGCCAACTTTCTCCTCAATTTTCATGAAAAGGAAGGTGAAAGAAGAAATTTCGGAACATGGGTTTTCATCCCAATATATCCAATGTACTAACCATATAATATTTTTTCAAAATCACATACGGTTTTGGAGATATTCAGGGGGTCTTGTGGCTAATTTATGTAAAATTCGAAAATTTCCAGAATTGTGAAGATCTCACAAAACAGCCTTGCTTGGATTTTTGGTCAACGCTCTTACCTTGGTGACATAAAAAAGTTGTTCAAAATTGAGTATCGATGATCCTTGGGCACCATTAGCTTCCATATTTTGTGAAAAAAATCTCATCTTATCCATGTAGCCATGTATGGAGCATTGTTGAACCAAATGTTAAAATTGAATGTTGTAATTTGAAATAATATATTACGTTAGTAGAGGGATCTGTTGGATCTGATTTGCATACTATTTTTTAAGTTGAAGGTTGTCTATAAAGCATGCACAAGGGAAATATTAGGGACACGAATTTATCAGTTTTGGAGCTATTTCTAAGTGTAACTTCATTTTAATTGAAAACTATTTCTGTCATGACGTTGGGCATGTGTTGATTCGAGCTATGGAATGAAGAGCTGATATATATAGATCTGAATTAGTTTGCTGAGCACCTTTTTCCTTATGTAAGTTCACTTCCTAGGTGTGGCAAGGGCCCACCACAATCTGGGAAGTTTTATTCATTGTAGGCAGAATTTTAATTTAGTTGTGTGATTCTTCAATTACTTTTGATTTTATGTTACATTTTAGCTTCAATTACATTGTTACATCACTGAACTATTTAATACGAGTTTTTATTGTCTATGTATAATTGTGTTCTGACATAGTTAAGTGTTGTCTTTGCATTCTGGTGAGATCTGCGTAAATATCCTCATCCGAACGATTTCATAAAACTTATTTGCTAATTTCTATTTACTAAATCTCTCAATTGAATTTCGGAAGAGTGTTGAGATTAAAATTAACTTGAATCCACATTGAAACCATTGGACAGGTATCTATATTAATTGAATAGAGAGTGAATCCTCTATTCTACCTTCAAACACCGAAAATGGTGAATTGATTGGATAAAACGTGGAGACAATGCTTTGAATATTGCCTATAATTTCTCATGGAGTTAAATGATAATATTTTCAAAATTTTTGTGTTGCAATAAGAGATAAAAGACCTCAAATTGAATGCATAATCCTCACTTAGGGTCGATTCCCTTAAATCTATAAGTGTCATTCAACTATTTGATTTAAACATTGTTGTTTTCAAATTACTTGTGGAAATTTTGTAATGATGAGATCTATAAGTGATAGTGACTTCAATATTGAACTACTTTCGAAAGATAAGAGGATTTTCACATATATGTCAATTAATTATTCCATTTTATATTAAATATTGTTTGGTTTGGAATTTTTTTTCAAAATTCTGTGATACTGTGAGTACAATTCTGAGTGATATTAGAATTAAGAGTAAGATTTTTCCTACAGAGTGTTGAGGTGCATCATAGCTAGATTTGATAATTGTGTGAAAATTCGATTTCAGTAAGTCTGTATTAGTTGAGTAAAGTTAGTTTTCATTAAAATTTTCAATACCTATAGCTTGATTTTTGAAAGTATATCTAAAGTACTGTATGTGTTCGGGTTTTCTGGGTTTCTAATTGATTACTTTTAGATTGGTATTACCTTAGTAATTAGTAGTATGACTTATTTATTTTATTAAAAATACAGAGTGCTGGTTGTTTAGATTTCAAGTAGATTACTTGAGCTTATTTTGTTGAAATAATGAATAGTTTATTGATGTTGAATGCGAATTAAAACAATAGCATAGTCTTTCAGTGCATTTTTGTGTGTTCGAATATCATTTCGCAGTTGCCTTTGCTTCTCATTTCTGAAAATAGAGTTAGGGTTTAATTGAAATTTGCAAGATTTGATAATTGAGATTGCTTTTAAGAGTGTCAAAATATTAAATGGCACGTGTGAAGATTAGTTAAATTTGAGAGATCCAACTTTGCTAATCTTAGTTGATTAAGTGAGCGAGGTAGAGAATTTAGATTAGGCCTTAGCAAAAGCATCTTTTATTTATTGTTGAGACATTGATTTTGGTGTGAAGTTTCTTGTTCTAGGGTTTGAATCTAAGTATAGTTTTTTTTAGTGTAATATTGAATTTCCATTACCAGTAGATTACGTATTTTAATTATTTTAGAATGTAGATTGTAGAAGCATGAAATTAGGATTTGAATTTTGAATGTAATTTCGAATTACTGAGTTGATGTGTGGAGCTCCTATCAGTTTAGGGTTTTCATTCCAAGTAAATTTTTAGGGTTTAATGCAAGATTGATTCCAAGATTGCTTAGCTTTAATCTCAAGATTTTTTAGTGGTTATTTGCAGATTGGTTGAAGAAGGATGTGCAGTGAAGAACTAGGTTTCCATTCAAAGTACAGATTTCATTTAAAGAGCAAAGTTGGATTGATTCAATAGAGATCTTAATTTTTAAAAATTAAATTAAATTATTTGGCTGGGTTCCTTTTTTAAAAAGTCGTTTATTCACAAGAATTTGTGTGTTTTATTCCTTAGCTAATCATTATAAAGGAAACCTTAAAGCTCTGACCTACAACCTGAATCAAGAAGTGCAGTGCAGCTCGTGTTTACGAGCCCGGATTGACATATGAATATTGGGGGTTTAATTCGACAATTAATTCTCACAATAGGAATGCTCCAATAACTTCTTTCAAAGTGGTCTTCCAACAAAAAGTTTTCAACAAGTCTTCAATATGAATTCAATGAATACTTTTAACAAATATTCAAGGGCACTCCAACAAGTATCTAATAATTCTTATCTATAGTAGCCCAAGATCTTCAATGATTGCTCCAATGCTCCACAAAATCTTCAATATAATCTCCAAAACAAGTCTTCAAACACTTCGAGGCTACCTTCAATGGTTCTTCAATACACAGAAAATTATCTTTAAGATTCGTTAGCCTTAACTCTTCAATCCTACTTGTAGTCTTACAAGACCATAAGTCTACTCCAAAGGATGGTACTGGGTGTTGTGACCGAGGCATTCAACTTTGCAAGAGCTTTAGTTTGTAATTTTTCTAAACTACCCCAAGATATGTATAGGTCTTAGATATTCAACAAATATGAGCTTTATAACACAAGAAGAACAGGTCTGAAATTTGTAACAAAATAAGTGTCGATTTGTAGGCCTATAATAGTTTGAAATACAATGTTATATAGGGCTAGAATTTCAGGCCTGAAATAGGCCAAAATTGCAGAGAGATTGTACGTATGGAATTTTTCAATGTCTGCAATCTAGTTTGTAACAAGGTCAAGGCCAAGGATTACAATAATATTTGAGGTTTGTAGTAATAGACAGAATCTTGTATCACTAAATGAGATCCCAAAAGTTTAATCGATGAAACTCTTGTCCAAACAAAATATAAAAAACTATCTTAGTTGCTCAGCATCCTTTTAGCCCTTCTCGCACACTTTTATTTCAAATTTGAGTTTTTCTCCATATTCTAATCTTCTTGGTCGAGTAGGATAGTTGAAATGAAAATTATGGTTTCTTATATATAAATTATAATCCAATTTCGAAGAGACACATATATTGGGGTGTTCAAGTATGCCGACTTGAGTAGGCTTAGGCAAGCTTAGCAATGATATATTTTAGACTTCAAAAGTTGTTTTCTCTTCAAAGACAAGGAATTAGGAGGTATGTGAGTACTCATTGGAAAGATTTTGGACTCCTCTACAAGTTGATATAATATTCTTCTCAAGAAATGATATCTAAGGTTGAAATTTTTAATTTCCTTTTCATCATATAGGTGGTTTCCATAACAACCTTGTTTGAGGCTTTTCTTTCAAGGATCTAGGGCATCATGTAGCTAGGTTTTTTCATCATACTTATTTGGAAAATGTTAGAGTACTCTTTATGACAACCCTTAGGGTTTATTTTGTACAGGGGTTTTCACTAAGGTTTCTAGATTGGGTTGTAGAAATTTGATAGAATTGTAACTATTCAAGAAATTTAATCTAAAATTGAGAGACACAATTCTACTCTACTGATCGACAGAATGAAATTCACAGTTTAGAACAACATGCATATACATGCAATAAGAAATATCACAAACACACAGTGATTTATAGGGAAACCCAACTATGGAAACCCCTCAATATTTTTTTCATTAATCAATGAATTGAGAAACTATTACAATTGCTAGTTTCAACTCTGAGCTCAACCTGCAAAAGAATAACTGTTCTCCTACTCAGTGAACAAGCTCTGGAAAACACTTACCCAAATATTTTCTCACTAAGGCCCCTATTTCCTTACATAAATCTTGAGGAAATTAGACCCTATTCTTTAGGAATTTCCTCCAAATTGATTGCAGAATTCCTAAGGATTGATCACTGATGGCATGTAACACCTGTACACTCAAGACTATTCTACAATTGATGTTACACTACCTTGTCATCTCCACTTCAGCTGAGGAACTCAAATTCTTTGCATGCATTAGCAATTTGGGCTTATTGATCAGTTAACTAATAGATCTTTGAGTTAGACTATTTTCCCACTGCACAATTGAACTTTAACTGACTCTAACAATAGTTAGAGGTTAGTTAACTGAATACAACTGAAAATAACTAAACTGGATTACTAAATTTAAAAATCACACATGCATAACTAAACTCCAAGCCCTCTAACTTGAATTTACTGAGCTAACTAAGTGAAAAGATCAATGTCACGCTATTTAATTGACTCCAAGTTGTCTTGCTTGTGTGGAAATTCGATTTACTCAATTTGACTAAGGCTAAAGTTAAATTGAACCTTTCTTGCTACATTTTTTTTCAACACTCCCTCTTAGCAAGAATGGGATTTTCCACCAACCCTATTCTACACCTATGGAATTCAAATTTACCTCTTGACAATGCCTTTATCAAGATGTCAGCATCTTGCTCCTCAATTTGAATGTACTGTAGCAACATAATTCTCCTCTGCACACATTCTCTCAAATGATGATACAAGATATTAATGTGCTTGCTCCTATCATAAAATCCCATATTCTAAGAGAGCTTAATGCAACTCTAATTATCACAGTATATCATTGTCAGATCGATATCCTGACTGAATATCCCCACAAGTATTTTCCTCATTTGAGTTGAGCGTCATAGACCTATGCTTTGTGTTGTACTAGGAAATAGTTGCAGACCCAACACTGAAGAAGCACTTGATGTACTTTTCCTGTCAAATGGACTCCCTGCCCAATCTGCATAAGTGAAGATTTGCAGCTTCACTCCCTCTATCTATTTGTACCATAATCCATACTGGGTAGTGCCTCTAAGGTACTGTAACACATGATTTGATTCCTTCTAATATAATTTGGTAGGCCTCACCACAACTTGGCTAAGATGGTTGACATCATAACACATGTTGGGTTTTGTGTTCACAAGGTACATCAGTGAACCCATAAGTTGTCTGTAAATGGTAGCATAAACTTCCTCACTTGAAGAAGCATACTCCTACCTTTAGTTTGTAGTTATAGGTGTGTCCATGGGCTTACAATTCTCCATGTGAAATCTATGAAGTATCTTGGTAGCATACTTGCCCCCAGACACAAACAATTCACCATCACTATAAGGAAAAGACCCTCTAGCGGATGTTTTTTAGGAACCCCTTATAAAAATAGCCTAGATATCCATTTGTAGCATAGGTTTCTAGAGGAGGTTGGCGAGTGGAGGTTTTTTTAGATGTTTTTTGTCTGGTGCATTTCTCATCCTACACCGCACCAGTGCGTTCAACTAGAAAAGCACCGGTGCATACTACAAATTGGCACACTCGGACATTGTGCTCTCTGTACAAACCCTCTTGGTGCATCTAATTAACGTAGCGCACTGGTGCTCTACATAGATTCAGCCCCGGTACGTCCTAAAAACTTGCGCCAAAACTGAAACATCCCGGTGCGGTTGGAAGAAACCGCCCAGTGTGCCTCAAAAACCCACGCACCGAAACAAGGCTAAATAAAAAAAAAAAAAAATACGGCCAAAAATCTGCATTTTCACTTCTTCAATGCTCCAGAGCTCTCAAGCACCGGTGTGGATTTCCATTGTGTGAGGCACCATGCCATCAATGCTCCCATTGCAGGCATTGCTTCCATCTATTGCCCACCATCTCGATTTCGAATTTTGGAAAACGGTGGAAAATTTTAGTTTTAAAAATTCTACAGAAAATATGCCTCTTCGACACCCAAATGTATAGGTATTTTACTTGTTTCTCCATAATTAAAATTTTTAGTGGATTAATTTTGTAAAAAAACTTAAAATTCACCCTTTCAAAAAAGAAATTTTCCACACGGTGCGCTCAAGCTGTTTGGCTTGCACCAGTTCGTGGTGCTGCCTGTAAATTTACAGGTCACACCGCAACTGGTGCTAACAATAACCGCACTGGTTCCGGTGTGGTACTGAAATGACGCACCTCGTTTTTTTTTAAAATACATAAATTGCAGCGTGATCGGTTAACCGGCCACACTGTTGATTATCTCCAAGTTCGAGAGGGCGGTGCACTGACCAAAATATGTGCCCCGCCCTCCCAAACTTGGAAATAGTCACTGGTGTGGTCATGTAAATGACCACATCATTGACCATGTACTGATGTCAGGAGGGCGATGTGCTAACTAAACTATACGCCCTGGGGCATATAGTTTGGCCAGCGCATCGCCCTCCCAATATTGGTACATAGTCAACGATGTGGTTGGTTATGCCACTACACTGTTGACCATGTAATGATGCTAGGAGGGTGGGCACTGATGAAACTATCAGCCCCGGGCCAAGTAGTTTGGTCAGCGCACCGCCCTCCTGAATTTGTACATAGTCAACGGTGCGATCAGTTAAATGCCGTACTGTTGACCATTAATTGATGTTTGGTGATGCGTTGACGGAATTATCTGCCCCAAGATGGATAGTTTTGTCAACGCACTGCTTGAAAAAGTATAGTTTATGTTGTGTGGTGCACTAAAAATTTCAGATGCATTGGTACCAAGGCATGATCTTTTTTCGCGCACCGACTATTTTTTTTTTTTTTTTTTAATTATATATATTTTAAATACATGTCTCATTTAATAAATTTTTTTTATTTAATATGTTAATCATTCAACGACGTCAAAGGAGAGAAGAGAGGGAACAACAGGAACATATGGCGAACCAGTATAACATGGTTCGCATGTGGAAGGCACAAGATAGGGAGAGGCTTATCACTACAAGAAAAAATGACATTGGCGAGGGGAGAAATATGTCACCATAAGCTCATTGGTGAGGGTCAAAAGAGCCTTCATCCCCAGAAACTAAACGTCACCAAAGGTGGCGTCGCCGAAAGTAAAGGTGTTGTGGTGAAATTCAAGGTTTGTCACCAATATGGTTTATAGTGACGGATGGTGACCATCACCATTTCATATGAGCAATGGCGACGTACAATAGCTTTCGTCACCAAAAACCTAAATGTCACCAAAGGCGGCGTCGCCAAAAGTATGTGTTGTGGTGACATTCAAGGTCCGTCACAAATATTGATTATAATGACGAATAGTGACTGTCACCATTTCATATGAACAACAACGATTTGTGGTGGACCTTTCATGTCCATCAATATTGGTGCATATATATGGCAACATTCGTTGACCATCACCATTTCATATTTGGTGAGGGTCAAAAACTATCATGATAAACTCATTGGTGACATCAAGTTCTGTCACGAATAATGACTATAATGACAAACAATGAACCTAACCATTTCATATCAACAACAACGATTTATGGTTATAGACCTTTCATGGTCGTCACTATTGATGCATATATATGGTGGTGTTCGTTGAGCGTCACCATTTCATATTTTGGTGAGGGTCGAAAAATTTCACCATAAGCTCATTGGTGATGGTCAAAAGAGCATCTGTCACCAAAAATTGATCGTCGCCATTCCCTATGAATATCAAGGCACAATGGAATCGAACCACCAACCTCTTGTTTGTAAAGCAGGTGCTCTTCCATTGAGCTAGCACCCTTTAAAGAAAAGACTGTAGAAAAGTTCTTAGTGAACCACTAACGTAAACAGAGCTAAGAAATATTGCTTTGTAAAAGAGATATTCATGGTAAAATTAACAAGAAAGTGACCTTTTAGCATCGTTGCACTAGTGATGTTCTTACAATATTTGGCCTAAACAATAAAAAAAAAACCCTTTTCAATTTAGTAGGAGCATGTTGGGAAAATAATCTCATAAGAATACCTGGCATTCAACATAATTACCCACTAAATCATTTTTACATCATTTTGAAGTTCTTCAACAAAGGGCTTAAATTTGGGAACAATGTCATAACAATACTTCCAGCTATAAAACAAGCATTTTAAGCTTGCCTTTGTTGTATGATATGGACATTTGTCCTTCAGACAAAGTTATGAGACATAGAACCACTTTCACCCTTAAGAAAAAATGTGGTTGTAAATGCATGGTAAACTCTCTTAGCATAAATATGCTCTTAGTATGGTATTGGATTTTTAAGACTAGTGTCAGGTTTAAGGGTGCCAAAGACTTTAGATTTTAACTATGATATGGTGCACACTAGGCTTCAGGACAACATATTATTTAGGAATTTCATGTAGGGAAACCTCCAAATATGTGTCCAGGAAAACTCAAGTCAAATGAAAATATTTTTGTAAAATGGTTGTGAGTCATATGGATGCACATTAATATACATGTTTTTTCCTAAATTTGAATAATTTATGTATTTTTTGGTCAACCAGTTTTTTGATCCAATTTTTATCTAGTTCCGATTCGATTCACATTTTTGAGGTTAACCATTTCGATCACTGGTCCAATTCATGTAATTAAATAGATCATAAAAGATAATGTGGTATTTGTGTGTTCATGAGAGTGTTGCGTGCATAAGTAAGATGGGAGTTACAAAAATCTTCACCTAGGCCCAATTGGAAAATTGGAGTGTCGTAGATGTAAGAAAATGTGTAAGAGAATATCCTAAATTTAGAAATAAGAATCTTGTGATGTGTCATTGGGGAAAAAAGGTTACAATTACTTGGAAATATCTTCTTTACCAGTAGCTATTGGTCCAGAGATTGGACCATAAGAACCCTCTTCTACAGACATAGCCAAATTTCAATGAATTTTGGAGAAGAGGCTTCACACATTTAACAGAATGGAAAATTTGAAGTTGGACAACAAAATGGATACTATGACATCATCAGAGTCTGTAATCGTTAAACAAGATTCATCATTTGTATTGAAGTTACAAAGCACCATGGAGTATTCAAACAACTAACTTGTTGTCAGGCTAATGTTTATATCTCTTTAATTTTTATTTTAGTTTGATTTTCAAACAGTTTATATAACTTTATGATGTCGGTGTGTGCTACAAAGCATTCCAGTCCTTCAAGTAGATCTGATGATGTTGAAGTTTGGGCAGTTCTTTCACATGATACGGGTTGGCATGCCAACCAAACCATTGTGAGATGTAAATCATTGGATTACCATCCTTCACGAAAAGATTTTTTTCATGTCTCTCGCCTCAAGTTATTATTTAGCTTCATAAAATTATCAGAGATAGTAAACTATGCAAATACATATGGCATTACAAAGACGGTTTTACTCTCAGTCTATAGAAAAAATGATAGCAATTAATGGTAATGTTTTAGCATCTCCTTTATCTTTCTTTTTTAAGGAAAAATAAAGGAAATGTTAAAAAATTACAATTAATTGTTTCAAGATGTCTAAGAGTGATTCCAACCTCATTGGATTTCGTCTCGAGAAAGTAGAATTTCTTATCCCATTTAAAATTCAACAATTTTCAGGATTTCATGATTGGTACGATTGCAACATTTTCATTATATACTATCGTGTATAAGGGTATGGGATTAGCATTTAATCAAGAGAACCAAGCCCCAGAGAAAGTATAATTTTCCATCTCATTTAAAATTCAACATTTTTTAGGATTTTGGGATTGGTAGGATTGCAACATTTGATTAGATTCTATCATGTATAATGGTATGGGATTGGAATTTAATCAAGAGCACCAAGCCTTGGAGAAAGTAGAATTTTCTATCCCATTTAAAATTCAACAGTTTTCACGATTTCAAGATTGGTAGGATTGCAACATTCTCATTAGATTTTATCACGTTTAAGGGTAAGGGATTGACATTTAATCAAGAGCACCAAGCCCTTTGTGTACCTTGATGTTAGCAATATTAATTCTTGGACTGCTCTATTGGGGCCTTAGCAAAAATGTACCCTTCACTCATGAAAAAACCATTGATAAAGAATGTTAAGTTTTTTTTACCACATTTTAAAGCCTAGATTAGATAGTTTCATTAACATTGGGTGGTGTTGACTGATATCCCTTGAGGATTGCACTGGAGGCAAAGGATGATAGTAAATATGAGGATCTAAACATAAGGGATGGTGGAAAATTGCTTGACATTTATGATTGGAATTTATATATACTTGCTCATTTATTTATTATGTTTTCTTTCCAATTTTCATATAATGTGCTATTTATAAAATATCACATTGTATAAATATGTGTGTATGTATCTTGTTTCCCATTTCCAAAATGTTGGGGATCATGTTTCCAGTGCACTTCCATTTTAGAAATGAATACCCATTTCCTGATATCTTGCAACTTAGATGATGTTAAATGGATATTGGATAAATCTTATAACAAGTAAAGATAGCACCAAACTATAGAAATTTTAGCCCAACCTCAGCTACAAGTTTCTCCTTATTACTCCCATGTAGTTAAATGGCCATTGTCATAACCATACATTCAATAAGCTGGAAATAATAAATATTTTTTGAAAACACAAATTCTGGAGATTTCAAAGTGCTGAAAATGCATAAATAAAAAATCAGAAAATATATCAGCCACATACACAGAAAATGACACGCTGATTTTTGGTCAACATGACCCTGGAAAAACCCCCTACAACTCTTGTGGAAAACCAGTTTGAAAGCTCTTCTTTATTTCTTGAAAATGCTTTTATAGAGAAGTGAAATACACAAAAAAATTCTAGCAAACAATGTACAGACTTATCTTGTTTTCTGTGCCTGCCTCCACCTCGGAAAATGTGCCAAATCAGCAAAATAGTAATAACAGAAATTTATTACAACAGGAGATAACAACATTTAATGTTATACGTCCTCCTGAAAAACCATGCCAGAAATTCCGTACTACTGTACATACTGTACGAAAATCACAACAGCCTCTTTTAGCCTAAAAAACTGTGCCAAATTAGCCTCATAATGCGTGCTTCCCACTGATGCTTCTCCTCCTAGAAATCTGTGCTTCCTTGCTATTGTACGAACCTCGAAAAATGTGCCCACTTCTGCTGTATGGAAATATTCCTCGAAAACTGTGTCGATATAATGTTGTACGGACTGTTGCCTCGAAATGCATGCAGCCTCTAGCTACTATATGGATTTATCTGCTCCTCTCCTTCACTTTCTCAAGCCCAAAAATTTCTCCAGCTTTCTTCTCCTCCTCCTTCTCTCAATCTGCTCATGAAAGACTGAATGATCTTTTCTCTTCTTTTCCTCCTTTAACCTAACCCTAAGTGACTTTTGGGAAATCCCTAAATCCAATGGCTGAGATAGGTGTAGATCTAGCTTTGATATTAAATGTGCATTTAAATCTCACTTTCTATTTTTTAATTCACCCCACTTCAATAAAGACCCTCTTAGTCTTTTTATTTCCAAAGTCACTTTTCACTTTCTAATTTCACATTGTCTTTATTAAAGTCACTTTAAAATTAGAATTAGTAACTTTATCAGTTATAAAGTCACTTTTAAATTAGATTTGAATTTATCACTTATAAAGTCACTTTAGGAGAAAAAGTTTAATACATCTGGACACCTTTCCCTAGGCCAAAGATCAAAGCCTTAAGGAACCACTTGTCCTCTGGTCCCAAAATTATAACAATGAATGGGCATCAAACTCATTCAAGGAATATTTCTATACCACAACAGTCAGTTCAATATTAAAACCAGCCACTTCAACATGGAGCCAGTCTGAATTGGCCGATTTCATACCAAACCAATCTAGGAAGAACCACCTACAAAATTTGATTTTTGGGACTTTTAAACTCATTTTGAAGAGAATAAGCACGAGCTTAAGAAAGAGAAAATGAGAAATTATGTCTTCCATCAAGATAAGGAGGGGAAATTAAGTGATTTTATTGAATTAGTGTATTTATTGTGGAGTGGGGATTGATTTATTGATACCATGGGGAATCAGTGGAAAATGCCCAATAAAAGAAAAAGAAAAAGGGCTTTTCCCTTGACTCTCCTTGCAGGCGTTGGGAGCTATCGGCCGCTTGACCCCCACAAAAGCCTGCAGACATTAAATACCTCCCAAATATCATCTTGAAATAGTAACAATGAAACGGGAAGGATAAAATCATAATTTTCTTTGGTTATAACTATTAGCCTGTAGACTCAAACAGTCAAGAATATAATTCAAAAATGTTGTTATAAATATTAGCAGGTCATTATAAATATTGTTTGTTTCTTTTGTTCCTTGTTGGCACTAAACAAGTTCTACAAAAGGTTCTTGACATTCTTTCTACCATGAAACTTAGTGGAAATGCTACAAAGGCACCAGGGGCTATTCGAAATCCTTACCAGGAAGCAAGCTACATTAGTCATTATTGCAGACTTCTCAGTGCTATTTTGAACAGTGATTCAGCAAGTCAATTTTGACTTATACTATTGTACTCTCTCTCTCTCTATTGAACATGTTATATAATAATAAGAAGCATTGATCAAAGGGTTTTCCCATCTTGGGGTTTTTCCATGGAATTAGGAAATCTCTGGAGTTCTCTTGTCCTGGCTTGTCTTCTACATCTAATGTTTATGTTCTTTCATCAGTTACTATCAATGTGATAACAGTCTATGTGATTGCTAATGTAAATTTAATGGAATGGAATATGGGCTTATATGGAACATTGAAGTAATCATCCTAAGAAAAGAAGATGTTAATTAAATTAACATGGTATCAGAGCCAGGTTGAGGACAAGCCAAGGAAAAAGAAAGAGAAATCACTATATGTTCGATGACAATTCTCTATGACCTTCTTGCAAGGCACTCGTGCAAATTCATATTGCAAAGTATAAGTTGAAGATCCTAGCAAGAATAGAGGATCACTAAAGATCAACGACCGAGCTCCCTATCAAAATTATATGCATCAGATGAATTATATCTATAGCCTCAAGTGCATGTCTACAGCCAGTAAATTATGGTACATTATTTCACTTAATTTAAGGTCAAAATTTTTGAAATTTCTTTGAGTTGAATTTGTTTTGGGAGGGTGTATCTCTCTCAAAATTTCTGTTGCAGATTCATGTGAAAGACATGTATGAAATTATATATGAGCCATAGATTTCCTATCAATTATTGCAGTGAGATTAATCTTCGCTATTCACATCTCTATAACATGATGTTTGGTCTCATTCATCTAGGCTGATCCAAAATAATCTCAGTAGATTGTTGTTGGCATGTCTTTGACCTTGTATTAGGGTTCATATGTTACAGAAGAGGCGTGTAGGGCAACAGAAGGTAAATCCAATTCCCATTGCTTAAATTATCTTCATCCTCCTTTCAGATGGACAACAATATTGTCATGAAGATATATTTTTGTAAAAGATCAGTCTTACAAGCAACTTATCGCACTCATTTTGTGAAGTTAAATATTTGTATCTGTAACCAGATCTGAGGAAAACTTAGTTGAGGATTTTATTAATTTTTTTCTTTAAAGCCCTAATTGAATTATGGCCTGAAATCATGACTCAACTAGTTCATGATAACCTGTAGCCGTTTTTCTAAAGAGGTATCACGTTCATACAATAAATATTAAGGCATACATCTCATGGATAGAATCATATTTGAAGCATCAAATATAAGTTTACATAAAGTTTCTAAAAGAAATTATTATAATCCTCACTATTGTAATAACTGAGATCCTAATTTGGATTGAGCTGATCTATTTGGATGACCTCTAAATCTTGTTGAAGTAATATCAGCCATTATAACCAACACAATCCTAAGGCACTTTCTAGCAGTCCAAGAAATTTCTTTGTTGCAGAGTTGAAGTAGAGATTTTGTTGTCGCTACATGTCTTTTGACAACAAAGAATCTGGAGCTATAATTTAAGAAGGGTTACTATAACTTCAAGACAGAGTTCTAGAATATTCTTTGATCATAATAATTATGTTTGCCTCTATATCAAGGAAAGAGATATGATAGAGATATGATAGTGTTACAATAACCTTGACCCTGCTGCATACTATCCTTGATAACCTTCAAGTAACAATGGTAATAAGTCAAATCAAATGCAAATGTCACAGTGGCCCTAGCACAATTTCATTCAAGCCCCTATCATAAAGAAAGAGAATTCTATGTATAAAATGAAAAATCATTACCCTAATCTCAGTCTTGGACAGTAGTGATCACATTGGAAATATGTAAAGCTTCATGGATCAAGAAGTGGGAGCATTTGAAATTTTGTAATCAAGGTTGTTGTAGCCTCACTAGAAGAAGCAGTCCTGAAAATGTTCAAACTTGTGGACATCTGAAGATTGTTTTAAGATCAAACCTCCTTATGACAAAAATCACTTCTCTCGCTCACCATACATTATATGGCAGAAAACCTATGAAAGTTGGTTTGGATCCTTCATTGGGTTGAGAAATAAGTGAACATCGTATCATCGATCTTGGCTACAGAAAGTGTTCACAATTTTCATCTCCATCAACCTATGGCAGTATAAGCTCCTTGAGGGCAGAAGTTAGTTTTTCTTCAACAGTTCAAAGTACATTGTCTATTTGCCACAGTCTTCTACATAAAGAAATATGGTACATCAACAGTCATACATATTCTAAGTATATAGATGACCTTATGTTCTAAAGTTTAAAATCTATGGAAGAAAAGCAACTTGACATATCTTGATTTGATATGCATTGTTTGGGCTCTCTTTTTTCTATCTAGAATATGGCAAAAGATGTTGAATAATTCTAAGGAACAGTCCAAATCATGGCAAGGTAAATTTTAGAACACGTCTCCCAGAATTTTCATACAGTCAGAAATACCTATGATTTCAAAGGTACTATTGATGCAGGCATGACATTGTTGTTCAATCCTGTTAGCTAAAACATACATTGTTATTCAGAATTTTTGTTGATAAAAAACAACATGCAAGAGAGATTACCTATGGATACATATTGCTGGGATTTTGTAATTAAAATTTTGTGGATATAGTTACAGGATAAAGATGAGGACAAATTGATAAAGGTTGGATGTCCAACTTCAGAGGGAACTATAGAATCCCTAGAAAAATGGATGACTTTGGATCATGCACCAAAGGAATAATTACAGGGAATATAACAAGTTGCTAAGAATCTCGATGAATATGTTTTGGGCAAGGACACTTTCCCAATATTGAGAGGAAAGCCATAGTCAAAGATACAACCATTGATTAGATAATTTTCCTCCCTGAATTTTCAGAACCTTGATTGTATGCAATCCTTAAATTATTAGCAGATTCCATTCAAATGCAATTGCTAGGAACATGCAATAGGAAAATGAAGGCGAATGCCTTAGCTCTTGGTGTCTAATAGAAACCTCTCATCTCCTGCTTCTCATGTATGTTCCAGAGTCCCTACGCATAACTATAGTAGGAATATGAAATGGGAAGGTAGGCAACGGGAAGGTAGGTATCTTTTCTCCTCGTGTCTGATAGTGAACTCTAATCTCTAACATTTCATGTCCATTCTAAAAGAGAGCTCTAGCCCCCCATCCTAGAAATATGTTTGTGAAGTGATCCCTCTACGATAAGAGTCTAGAATTATAATTATATTTTATGCAAGACACTGATTGCCCAACAAGAAAAAAATAGTACTCCTAAAAGGATAACATTCACATCTAGCTAAAATATGGCATGGATTTCCAAGTTTAGATTTTTATTCTCTTGGAGGGATTTTTCAAATCCTGGCCATCAATCTATTTGAACTTGTGAAGGATAGATACCCATATCTCACTCTCTACTCTTCTAACAGGATTGTCCTTTCTGGTTGCAGACAAAGTTGGTTTTCCAAGGGCACTTCACTTCTATAGATAACTGGCATTTCTAAAGAAAGAGTCCTTCCTTTAAAGTACTCTTTGGATTCCCCTTGGTCATCTCCTTCCTATAAAATATAGATCAATAAGACTTTTAGATATGAAAACTATCAAACATACACTCAAAGCACTTGGGCCTCCCCACCTTTAGATGTTAGGCCTCAAGATGACCTTTCATTGTGAGCAATTCATATACTTGCAGGATGGCCTCACTGTTCGTCCTAACTACATTCAACACAATTAGGTTCAGGCCTCAAAATCCCCCTCAGCCAATTACAGGTTTGCTCCGAAAATCTATGGATCAATAACAACCCACCACATCTCACAGTTTAAGATGATTTTCTAGCTGTACCATCTCCAAATATCAAGTCTAAAGAATACTTTGTTTCAATTGCCACATATACTACATATACTACAAGGTTCCACTAGTTCCAGTACACAATGGATTTTCCTTACAATTTTCTTTCACTACCCAAACAAAGATGCCTTGCATTTTACACCCATAAGGAGAAAAACCAAAGCAAAAAAATTAGCATGACCTTTCCAAACCAAGAACAACCAAGCTCATCACTACTTTCTTGCAATCTTAGATTCTTGTAGCTATAAGAAGCAGTTGGACTATCCACTTCTTGTGTCCATTGACTGCAAATTTAGTGAGATAGAAAACTTCCTCCCACGTAAAAAATAGGCACCCTTCACCTCAACACTAAGTCTATGCCATGTGAAATACTACCATCATGTTTATTTCAGCAGACCAGAATTTTATCCAGAGGTACTTTCCCAAGATTATACGGCAAAGCCTTTATACCAAGTGCTCTATGATACTTCTAGGTAGGACCTGATTTAGGTTACCTCTCCACACTCTTCATACTTCTTATTCTCTTCAAGTCATGAACAGCAGTGAAGCAACAAACAAGGAGGGTTTCTCAGCAAGGTTCTTTAATCACAATCTTCAACCATGTGTCCCATACACGTTTTCCATCAACATGGTCTAATCATATCCAACAGGTTTAAAGGTATTTTTCTGGTGTTATTTCAGATGAACAATTTGGATTTATTTACAACACACAAATTCATGATGTTGTCAGAATAACACAGGAAGAGTTGCATACAATCAAGGTCCAGAAATTCCAGCAGTTCGATGAAAATTGATCTGCCTAAAGCTTATGATAAAGTGAATTGATCATATATCAAGTTGTTGCTTCTACAAATAAATGTGAATTTGCAAACTGTTAAGTGGATAATGGGATGTTTGAAATCAACATAATTTGTTGTGCCCATAAACAGTTCTGCTTTAGGGTTTTTCTAATGACTTGACAGGTCGGGGTCCATTTCAGTTCGAAAATCATTGCTAACAGATTTAAGGGTATTTGTCTGGTGTTATTTTAGATTAACAATTTGGCCTTATTTACTCTTTACAGTAGAAAAATTCATGATGTTTTTGGAATATCACATGAAGGATTTCATACAATCAAGGTTCTGAAAATTTCAGTAGTTTTGATGAAAATTGATCTGGCTAAAGCTTATGATAAAGTGAATTGGCTATATCTCAAGTTGTTTTTTCTACAAATAAGTTTTAATTTGAAGAATGTTAAGTGGATCATGGGATGTTTGAAATTAACATCTTTTGTCAAAAGCACAAATAGTTCTCCTCTCAAGTTTTTTAATATATATATATATATATGAGGTTAATCAAAACATTTGCAATTGGTTGTCTTAACCTCAAGATTTTCAATAGATTGACAAACATGCATAGCAAGACACATTTTGCAATATTTCTCCAAAAGCATTCACAGTTGCAGTATTATTTAGCATGTTAGGTGTTCATTACGATAAAAAACCAGCACTCTAAATGATAAAAGGTAATTAAAAAACCCAAGCATAATCATCAAAATTTAATGGTGATAAGCAGATGGCTAGTCATTATTTTCACTGATTAATGTATAGAGAAAACATACCTTTTTCAAATAAATTGGGAAAATCACATCTAGAAACAAAATTTTGTAAGCCCATATGATTCGCTTCTTTTCGTATATTTATGCTATTAGGAATTACCGTGTAAATAAAATATTTACCAAGAGAATAATACACATACAAAACCCAGCAACAAATCATAAACATAAACACAATGTTTAATCGGGAAAACCCCAAATCCGGGGAAAAACCCAACCAATGAAATTTCATTAAACATTGGCCAAAACCCTGGCCAATCCAGCCAAGTGAGCCTTCACCGCTCACCTCCAGGCCTACATTACAATGAAGTCTTCCCAACCTTTTTATAGGCTCCATTACATGCAATACCATAGGCCAAAACCATGGGTGCACAAAACCATGTGCCCCAAAACCACTACTATTTACCCTAGTCAACTTTGACTCTATCCCGAGTCAAGTTTACCTAACAATTCCCCCCTTAAACTTGACTTGGGGATTATTGACTAAATCCAGCCAAACCTGCTAGATGAGACAACCCCGCTCACTCTAGCTCTTCCCCCTTCAAATTTTTACCCAGGGTAATTGTTAACTTGACATCCCCCCTATCACCTAGTTCTAACCCGGAATTTACCAGTGATTACCTAGGGGTACGCATGCCATACCAGGTCTTACAGCAGTATGCCCATTTACATGTAAAAAATTAACTCCATTATAATAATATTTTTTTGTTTCATTGTTGCTCTTTGTACATATGAAATCAATGTCCATATAAAAAGAACCCATCTACCGGATTACATGGGTCACCAACCTCTGTAACGACTAGTCCTCTAGGAGTTCTCTTCAGATACATGGTTCATCAATTAATTAATCCACGTGCAAACATCCTCTCATCTCTGAATTTCTCGAACCAACTTCTTATCACTGTTAGTCACCAGATCTGAGCTATGGCAGCACCATTGTTCTCTTTATCCATTGAGAAACCCTCCATGGAATTCCCCATGGAATTAATCAATTTGATATTTCCTATTTCCTAGAAACACCATGCTCCGTATGGCCAGATCTGCAAAAGGCTGCATTGATTTCTCCATTCACAGGCCAATAAAACCCTTGGCTGCAAAAGCGTCCCTTTGAAGCCAAATATGGCTCTGATACCATTTGTTAGGAATTACTGCAGAAACAAAATATTTACCGAGAGAATAATACACATACAAAACCCAGCAACAAATCACATAAACATAAACACAATGTTTAACCGGGAAAACCCCAAATCTAGGGAAAAACCCAACCAATGAAATTTCATTAACCATTGGCCAAAAAACCCTGGCCAATCTGGCCAAGTGAGCCTTCACCGCTCACCTCCAGGCCTACATTACAATGAAGTATTCCCAGCCTTTTATAGGCTCCATTACATGCAATACCATGGGTCAAAACCATGGGTGCACAAAACCATGTGCCCCAAAACCACTACTATTTACCCTAGTCAATTTTGACTCTATCCCGAGTCAAGTTACCTAACATATGAAACCATGATGGCCATTTGTATGTAATAAGCTCATATTCAAATCCATATTCTCTTGTCATGTGAGGTAAAACATCCTATGAAAAACAGTCCGATGTAAGGTCCACACTTCTTAATCACTCACATAACACCACTGATTGCACATTTCATACAGATTACATCAACCATCAAACGTGAGTTATAACATCCTATGAAAAAAATTCAGATGTAAGATCCTTGCTTATCAGTGTCACCCACAAGGCCACTGTGTATGCATTTCATAAAGAGTAGATGAACTATCAAACATTTTACCCATTGATATAATAAAAATAAAGATAGTTTGAATTTTTTCAAATGTAGCGCATGAAACATCACTTCTATTTAGAATCATGGTATTAACTCCCCTTGAATTGTGGAGATAGATAATTCTTGATGAACCAAACCTTTACTGGTCGATTGGTCTTCTTAAGCACACTTAATATCGTAATTTTAAGAAAGTGTTCATACCTGCACAAGATCAAAAAGGCATACTAAATCTTCCATTATCACAATTTATTAGACACTTCAACATTTCCTTCATCAACTCAAAAATTTCCCATTCTTACTACTGCAGAATATAACATATATATTTTTAATCTCCTAAACTATTGAAAGACATGTCTTAAATTTATAATACCAAACCATATGGCATAAATGAATTTTTGTACTCTATGAAAGAAAAAACCTGTCATTTTTAAGTTTTTTCTGATGCATCAAGAGGCCTTAGTCAAGGGTGTCCTTTTTCTCCCTCCCTATTTATATTAGTAGCAGAAGGATTTAAGTATGTTAATAAAATATGTAAGGGAAGAAAGGGAAATGAAAGGAAGAATATCTCAAAAGCTGTGGTTATATCCCACTTGTTCTTCATAGATCGGAATATTTGGCAAGGTTCTGGACATACATTGTAAAGCTACAGGATGGATGCCAATGATGCTTTTCAATGAGATAGAGGAAAATGTAAGATATGAGGGCTATGAATTTTTTTTCCTAAAAACTATTCTGAATATCAAGGTGTGAAATATTTGGGCCCTAGAAATATTTGGTAAGGTCCTAAATATTTATAAGTATGTTAATTGGCATTAGTTGTATAACAAAATAGAAGCTATAAATTTGGCCTGGTGTAATATACAGTTTTCTCAAGATGGAATATTAATTCTAGTAATGGCTCTTTTATAGAGTATTTTTGTATAATGGATAACAGTAGCACATATTCCCAAAGGAATTTTGAGACAAAATCAAGAAAAAAAAATGTTTCAACTTCTTATGGAAAATGAAAAAGTAAAAAGAAAAAGTAATGAATTCCTTTGGTCAAATTGACAAGAGTGACAAATGTAAAGGAAGCTGGAGGTTGGGGTTTACGGAATATTAATGATTTCAATGTAGCCCTGCCTGTAAAAAGGTTATGGAGGTTAGAATCTATAATGAAGGTCTTTGATGAAAACTTTTGAAGATAAAATTATTTGAAAGGTCAATCCATGGAAGAATGGTTTAGAAGTGAAAGAAAAAAAATCACAAGGAACTTCTATTGTATGAAAAACCTTGGTAAGGGAGTTCATTTTAACTAGTAATTGGGCAACTTGGAAAGTATTTAAAAGAAATAACATAAATATAAGGGAAGACCCTTCAATTGGTCTTTGGGGTGATTACAGGATGTCAAGGGCCCTTATAAATGACTTGCATTCAATGGTGCTTTTCTCTTTGGAGGTAGAAAATCCAAAAGGACAAAATGGTTGAGATCAAGAAAGAAAAACAGCAGATGCCTTGCATCTTCAAGGTGAGAAAGAAAAGGAATAGACTCATTATGTTAACTTGCTAAACCATAGTGCCATTAATATACCAAATCATAAGGTTTCAATCAAATGGTCAAAGAATAAGGGCTCACAGGAACACACAGTGTTGAGATTCAACAAGATGATGATCCTAGTGAAAATTAAGCATCTACACTAGGTGGGGCCTGTAGGCTATTTTTAGATGTATGTATATTTTTAGAACATTGAGCATATTCTATTTATAGCAGGAGTCTAGCTATAGATGGTTGATAAAATTGTATTTATAGATGAGATTATATTTTTAGATGCATGGGTGAAGTCTATTTATAGATCGCATGTCTAAAAATAGATCAGATGTCAATTATTATTAGCCCTTAATAGTAATTGGACAATAAATAATAATCTATTCTCTTGAAGAACTTGATTTCAGTTAACTGATGTGGAAAACTAGTTCACTGAAGGAATTACGAATTATAAGGTTGGTTGGTGGGACATGCAGAGTGGACTTCGTTGTAATTGAGTGATACAAAGTTGTAATGGAGTTGGATGTGTAGTTATGTGAGTTCTTATTTAGTTTAACTCAGTTAAGTGAGTTAAACTTAGTTGTGCTAGTTGTAACTAGTTGTAAATAAATATACACTAGTGAGAGATCCATGAATTAGATATTAAATTAATTCACATGGAGTGATCTCACTTGCAACTGAAGAAATACTACTGTTAACTACATGCATGTCAGATCCAGTGGAGACCCAGTTGAGAGAAAGGTGAAAGGGTCTGTTTGACTATCATTTGTGACTATAGTGGTGCATTCAATGCAACTACACACACATTGGAGATGTCAATAAGGATTGCATAGTCAACGCAAGGAAATTTCGAATTCATTCAGAGATCTTCATCAGCAGGGATTGCATAGTGGAGGCGGGTTGTCAGGAGGCAATAAATTGGTGCATGTGTGAGCCAATTTTTGTACGACAGTGTGAGACGATAGTATATTGTACTGAGATCTTTTGGAGTAGAGTTTTCTATGAGATTGTTTCATGATCCATGATATACATAATATATGATAGTTGTGGCTTTAGCTTTAAGCTTTCCTAGTAGAAACATCTGTGTTATGTGCAATTGATTTTTCTTCATGTGTTTGCAATTGGCTATTAAATTTCTGCAAAGAATTAAGTAGAAGGATACTGTATTTAACAGTGGATATAATTGTTAGATCAGGAGAGTCCATTAATACATCACAATATTAATAAATTTATACATGGTATCAGAGCAGAGAAGATTGCAATATTGAAGCAATAGCTGAGTTTTGTTGGTGGAAACAATTTGAATTTACTGCAAGAATTTATTGGTGCGAAAGTTGAGTAAACATCGAAATGGATTTCAATGGTTTGCGGTTAGAATATGCACTTGAGGGAAGCTCGAAATACATTGCATGGAAGGATAGGATGGAGGTGGTGCTTGAAGATAATGGCTTGAAGGAATTCATCGACACTGATGTTAATAATCCCACTTCAACGGAAGTTGCATTACTTGACGCCTGGAAAAAGAAAGTATCGAAGACAAGAAGGATTCTGTTGGAAGGTGTGAGAGACCATATTGTCTCAAGCCTTTATGGGAAAGCCACTCCATTGCAATATGGAAGGCTTTGACAGATATTTTCCAAAACAACAATGGCCATAGCAAATTGGCGCTGAAGGATAAACTCAGAAAAATCAAAATGGAAAAGGGTGACAATATTCCTAAGTATCTCACAAAGTTTGTCCAATGTCGGGATGAACTGGGGAGTGTGAGAATCATTGTTTCTAATGATGATTTGGTGAGCTTGTCTCTCTTGGGACTTCCTAAGAGTTGGCACAGTTATCAAGACTCTGTCAACGGATGGGAAAAAACTACCAGATTGGGAATGACTGTGGTCGGATCTAGTGTAGGAGGAGTTCAGGCGAAACACCAGGGATGGCTCTTCATCAAAGCATGATGATGAAGAGGATTGTTCTTTGGCTACCAAAGAAAGGAAAGGGAAGGGGAGAAATTCCACTCAAAATCCGAGGCTAAAGGTAAGAAGCTAGATTTGTCCAAGGTGAACTGTTTTCACTATCATGAACATGGGCATCTCGCCACTAACTGCCCACAGAAAAAGAAGAACAAGAAGGATGTTGGAGCTGCAGCTGGTGAGGCCCTTGCCTTGCAATTTGAACTTAATTTCTCTTTGATCGCATGCTTGGTTTCAAGCGCAATGGGATCACTATGGTATGTTGATATTGGTGATTCCTTCCACATGATGGGAGATAAGGAGCTTTTCAGTGACTTGGAGGAGAAAGATCTCCAAATGCATAAAGAGATGGGCGAAAATGGATGATACAGTGCAACCGAAATTGGTACCATTACCTTTGAGAGGGAGTGAGGTAAACCATTTCTGTTGAAATATGTTATGCATGTTCCAGGTCTAAAGAAGAACTTGGTCTCAGTCGTGACGTTGGAGGACAAAGGTTATGACGTTGTTTTCAACGATGGAAAAGCTTTCCTGCGACATAAAAAAATAGGTAAAACCAAGAGGATATGGATTCAAGTCAAGAGTATCTACAAGCTGGAGGTAGATGGCTACGCTTCAATGGTGGGAAAAGAAGAAGAAGTGGTGAGCTGGGATGAGGGTAAATTATGGCACATGCGATTGGGCCATCTTCACCATGGCACCTTGAAGATTTTACAGCAGATTTACTAAACTTCCCAAGGGTACACTTGTGCAGATAGATCAGTGCAAGGGATGTACTATGGGTAAGTTTGTGAAGACCACCTTTCAAGAAAAGGAGAACCATGCTTTGGTGATCCTGGAGAGAGTTCACACAAACGTGTGTGGACCATTCTCGGTTGCTTCAATAGAAAAACACATGTATTATGTTATTTTTGTTGATGAATATTCTCGTAGATGCTGGATCTTCTTCATGCAAAAGAAAGATCAAACATTTTCAAAGTTCTGTGAGTTTAAATCATTGGTGAAGAAAGAGTCAGGGAAGCAAGTGAAGGCTCTGCAGAGCGACAATGGTGGTGAATACATCTCAAACGAATTCAAATACTTCTGTAGCAAAGAAGGAATTCAAAGAGAACTCATAGCACCTCATAACCCACAGCAAAATGGGGTCGTGGAGAGGAAGAACATAACGATCGTGGGTGCTGCACGAGCTATGCTGCATGATTGGGCCTACCAATGCACTTGTGGGTGGAAGCATGCAACACTGCGGTTTATGTGCAAAACTGTTGTCCTCATAGAGTACTTGGAATGAGTACACCTAAAGAAGCTTTTACTGGTAAGAAACTGGATGTTTCTCACTTTAATATTTTTGGCTCATATGTTTATGTGCATGTGACCAAGAAATCCAGGAAGAAGATGGAGCCAACTATTGAAGTTGGGATATTTGTGGGGTACACAGAAACACCCCATAATTATCATGTGTATTTTCCAAACAATTGAATGACTGTGGTGTGATGGGATATAAAATTCAATGAGGAGAAATCCATGAAGTTGTCGCTTGAGAGGGAGCTAGACTTGCATGCAGAGGAGGAACTACTTTTTCTCAAAGATGAGTCTCTAGATGTGAATCAACCACAGGAGGAGGTTCATGGAGTGGAGGAGTCCACTCACGTAGAGCCAAACATCAGAACTGGTAGAAGGCGTACCATAGAAGCTGAGAGGCTGAATCTTGATGCGACACAGAATGTAGGAGTCTCTACTTCACAACGCAGACAAAAACAGTCTCCTGAACGAGATACTAGATACATGGCTCTCATGAGAAAATGTATTGTGACTAAGCCATCTTCCTTTCAGGAAGCAGTGCAGGAGCCCATATGGGTAGATGCAATGGTGGAGGAGTATGACTCCATTTTCAGAAACAGTTCTTGGGAAATTGTTCCAAGGCCGATTGATAAATCAGTGGTAGGTTCAAGATGGATCTACAAGGTAAAGCAGGCTATTGATGGGAGCGTTGAGAAGTATAAGGCAAGATTTGTTTTTCGGGGCTTCTCACAGATCGAGGGGATTGATTATAAAGAAACCTTTGCACCTATCGCACAGTATTCTTCCATAAGGACCATCCTTGCTCTCTTAGTGCAGATGGGTGGGCACATTCATCAGATGGATGTGAAGGCTGCATTCCTTAATGGGATCATTGAGGAAGAAGTGTACATTGAGCAGCCTGAATGATTTGAGATCTTTAGCAGCGAGTCGCATGTGTGCAAACTCAAAAGAGTGTTGTATGGGCCGAAGCAAGCACCCTGTGCTTGGTACACTTGGATCGACAGCTATTTCACTAGACTTGGCTTCACCAAGAGTGAGGCGGATGCAAACCTATACCAAATTGTGGTGGAGGGTAAGATTTTAATCATTGTTATTTATGTTGATGATTTAATACTGACTGGTGATGAGCAACCGATACAATCATGCAAGAAGGATATTGCAAAGGAGTTCGAGATGAAGGATATGGGCCTCCTTCACTATTTCCTTGGATTGGAAATATGGCAGTGAGAAGGTGAACTGTTTGTGTCTCAAGGAAAGTATGAAAGGGAGATACTCGGTAAGTTTCACATGGAGGGCTGCAAACCCATGGATACTTCTCTTCCAGGACACTGGAGGAAAGAGGATGCTATATTGACAGAGGTAGTGGATTATATTGTCTATCGATAGTTGGTGGGTTCGCTCATGTAATTAGCTAATACAAGACCAAACATATGCTATGCGGTAAACCAACTTAGTCAAGTGATGGTTAAGCCTACCAAGCTCTTTCGGAAGGTGGGAAAGCATGTCCTGAGATATCTCAAGGGCACATTCAAGCATGGCTTATGGTACAGACAGAATGATGAGGTGAATTTGCATGGCTTCACAGATGCATATTGGGCAGGTAGCCTAACATACATAAAGAGCACATCAGGAGGGGTTTTCAGTATCAAATCTACAGTTCTTTCTTGGTACATCAGGAAACAGAGATCCGTGGCACTCAGTTCACCGGAAGTGGAATACATGGCAACAAGTCAAGCTACATGTGAGGCTATCTAGATGAGGAATATCCTGGTTGGTTTGTTCGGTTCTCATTTAGATCCTACAATGATTCATTGTGATAATCAGAGTTGCATTAAACTCTCGATTAATCTTGTGTTTCACGATAGATCTAAGCATAAATATTTCTGGTATCATCATATTAGAGATTGTGTGTAGTGGAAGATCATGTTGCTTCAGTACATTCCTATGAAAGATCAAGATGAAGATATTCTAACGAAGGCGTTCACCAAGAGAAAATTCAAATACCATAGAGACAAGATCGGGGTGAAGGATAATCCCTTTCTGTTGAGAGGGAGTGTTGAGATTCAACAAGATGATGATCCTAGTGAAAATTAAGCACCTACACTAGGTGGGGCCCGCAGGCTATTTTTAGGTGTATCTCTATTTTTAGAACGTTGAGCATATTCTATTTATAGCAGGATTCTATTTATAGATGGTTAAGAAAATTTTGTTTATAGATGAGATTCTATTTTTAGATTCATGGGTGAAGTGTATTTATAGATCGCATGTCTAAAAATAGATTGGATGTCAATTATTATTAGCCCTTAATAATAATTGGGCAATAAATAATAATCTATTCTCTTGAAGCACTTGATTTCAGTTAACTGATGTGGCAAACCAGTTCACTGAAGGAATTATGAGTTCTAAGGTTGGTTGGTGGGACATGCAGAGTGGACTTCGTTGTAACTGAGTGATACAAAGTTGTAACATAGTTGGATGTGTAGTTATGTGAGTTGTTATTTAGTTTAATTTAGTTGTGCTAGTTGTAACTAGTTGTAACTAAAGACACACTAGTGATATATCATTGAATTAAATATTAAATTAATTCACATGGAGTGATATCACTTGCAACTGAAGAAATACTATTGTTAACTACATGCATGTCAGATCCAGTGGAGACCCAGTTGAGAGATAGGTGAAAGGGTATTTTTGACTATCAGTTGTGACTATAGTGGTGAATTCAATGCAACTACACACACATTGGATATGCCAATGAGGATTGCGCAGTCAAGGAAAGGAAAGATAAAATTCATTCATTGATCTTCATCAGCAGGGATTGCATAGTGGAGGTAGGCTATCAGGAGGCAGTAAATTGCTGCATGTGTGAGCCAATTTTTGTATGACAGTGTGAGATAATTGTATACAAAATATATTATAGTTGGGGGTTTTAGCTTTAATATTTCCCGGTAAAAACATCTATGTTATGTGCAATTGATTTTTCTTCATGTGTTTGCAATTGGCAATTAAATTTCCGCAAAGAATTAAGTAGAATAATTATGTATTTAACAGTGGATATAATTGTTAGATCAAGAGAGTCCAGTAATACATCACAGTATTAATAAATTTCTACACACAACTAAGCTTGGTTACTCAGCAAAGCAAAGAATATACATAAATATTTGAAGTTTGAAATCAAAATATATTTCATACTGCCTTAGAGGCTCAAAAAAAAATTTACTAGTTTTTGACGTACTTTGGTCACATTTTTGGCTATGGTAGATGCCTTGGCCAATACATTTGGATCCCTCCCTTGCTAATTTGGATGCCTCTCATGCACTAGTTGGGATCTGGTTAGTTGAGGAACCTCACAGGGGTATTTAAACATCTTTAATTTTTAGCCCATTGGGGCATGCTCTTTGAGGTACACACTTGGTCATATTGCCTCCTGACTTGAGTGGTTTCAACATGAGTTGCAAACTGAGACTTGTTTTAAACCTACCATGCCAAATTCAAGAGGTTTTATCATTCCTATTACAGAGGAGGGATTTTTGAGGGAAATATGTTTTCCTCAAATACCTACAATAACTTTTCTAGAAGAATTCCCATGCAACAATCAGTTACACCCCTCAAGCATTCCCTTATATATTTATGTCGGGAAAATTCCTCATTGTTAAGTGTCTCAAATAACATCCTCTCATACATCAAAACTCTATAAATTACTACCTCTCTCCCTTCCACCTTCCATTCATGTGGGATTGTTGGGATATGTTATCTCTATCAACCATCCAATTGTTTGGAGGTCCTCTCCATTTGGCTTAGATCTTACTTTGTTGCATTGATTGGTCAAACAACCCCATAGTTTCATTTGAGTTATAATTAGATGTGCATGTTTTCTCGTTGCCTTTGTTTCAACTATTTGGAGATAATTTGTTTGGGTTTTCTTTCCCAAGCAAAATGAAACCTCACAAGTATGTAGAGTACGTTCCTAACCTTTCTTTATTGCTTGCTGATTGTTTTCTTTCCCTTTGACTAGGTAGCTTAGATTAGAATAGTATTATATATATGATGAAAACCTAGTTAAGATCTTCTGCCCAGCTCTAAGGATAACAAACCCTGGGTCCCCTCCCAGGCTGCTTGATTATCAAAGGAAATTTTAAAAAGGACTTAAACACTTACAACAGGAAGCTAAGAATCTTGACCTTATAAAAACCCTTGCAAAGGAAAAATAGGTATCAAGAAAAAATAATCAAAATGATAAGGAAGAAGAGGTATCAAGAAAAATGATTCAAAAATATCAGGAAGAAGAAATTTTCTGGAGAATGAAAGCAAGGATAGATTTGGTCGATGTTGGTAATAGCACTAAAAAGTTCTTTCACACAATGTAAAACATAAGAAAAAGATTAGAATAAAAAAAAATTGAATGAAGATGACATTTTCAATGAAGATCCAAACTCAATAAGCCATAAGGAGTGTAGTTGCATTAAAGATTTGTGTGAGGAAAAGCATGTAAATAGGTTATTTTCCTTTTAGTTTTTTATCTGTGTAGTTGGAACTGTGCTTGTTGTTCATATTATCAGCAACATGTGCATGTAGCTTAACATACTCTATTGTTGTTATTTTGATTGATTTTTTCAGTTTTAACTATCTAAATTTTAGGTTAAATTTCTAAGTGTAGAATATGCTTACCAAGTCATGGGGTCTAGGAATCGCCACAAACAACCAAGTAGAAGCCTGGTTATGCAAGGTGTCTCTCCAATTGCGAAGAGAAACATTCAAGATCTCATTATCATTGGTGACCCAGCCATTCTTTTGCGTCACTTCATCAATTGCTCTAATCTGTATGACATCAAACTCCAAGCTATTGTAAAAGGGATCTATCATATGCTAGGAAGCTTTCACTCCAAATCATTTATTCATGTCCATAGGAACAACAAAAACAAAATGGACCTCCTTGCAAACGAGGAGGTCCATTTAGCAAAATGGAAACTTAAAGTGGATGGCGTTCTAAGCTTAACCCTATTTCCCTAATCACTTCCCTATGTTTGTAATGGTATGCAAGGGGCTCAATAATTTGAGCCCAAGGAAGTGAGCTGAATGTTGAGGATTGCTGGAGAGTTGGAAACTAAAAATGTTAGGAAGCTTTCACTCCAAATCATGGTATGCTAGGAAGCTTCCACTCCAAATCATTTATTCATGTCCATAGGAACAACAAAAACAAAGTGGACCTCCTTGCAAACGAGGGGGTACATCTAGCAAAAGGAAACCTTAAAGTGGATGGCGTTCTAAGCTTAACCCTAGTTCCCTAATAACTTCCCTGTGTTTGTAATGGTATGCAAGGGGCTCAATAATCTGAGCCCAAGGAAGTGAGTTGAACGTTGAAAATTGCTGGAGAGTTGGAAACTAAATGTTGCTGCAGAGGAGATTGAGTCATGTTGGCGATGAATTGGATGGTTTGGATGATGGAAATAATTTTGTATTTAAGGCTAAATTGATGGAGAGGGAAATTTTAAGGACAAGGAAGCTCGAGGTCCAAGTCATTCCACTTGTTTTGGTCTTCAAGTAGCTTATCCTCTGCAAGTGTTTCAGTTTTAAACACCTGGAGTGACTGGTTCGACTCAATCTGGCTTGGTTTCTCGTAAGTCTGGGTGATGGGGTTGCTTTGATCATGATTGTGGAAGTATGGAGGCGATGGGACAGAGGTAAACACAAACTCCACAATCCTTTTTTCTATACCTCTACCTTTGCTCTGGTTCTTTATGTTTTCTTGTCATTTAAGATTTAAGGTGGAAATAGTTGTGGCTTTATTCAAATCCAATTTTGGAAAGAGCAACAGAGACAGTCCTTTTAGTTGTGATGTTCCTTAGTGTCATATTTTTGTCCCTATTTTATACCTTTCAATTCACAATCTGGTGTATTGTGCTTCTTGGGTGACTGTTGATCTTGCGAATGTACTTTTGGATACAAGCCTATTTGGAGATAGTTGGGATGCTCATCAATTTATATATTGTTTCTATTTTCTCCCTTCATCACATGAATATGAGTTTGGTCTGGCATGTCACCCTCCTTTTGGGAGGTTTTATTTGGCTCTATCAATTATCAATCAATTCAACCTTCAATTTATGCACATCTGGGCTCTCACACCATGTGTCTAGCCTGTGTTCCAGGTAGTATTGGACGTATGGGGAGCTCTGCTCCTGACAAGGCCTCATCCTAGTTTGTTGTTGGAATTGGAAGTTCTCAACTGAATGACACTCAGATCATATGGTCCTTGGTCAGGGTGGCACAATCAAATAGTTCGATTTTTTGGTGTTTACTAGAATCTCAACCAGCAACATTGTTTATATCAGTGCTTTGTAATTCTCTCAAGAAATGTACAGGGGAACCTTCTTGAAAGGAATAGAAGAGGCAGTAAATTCTCTGCAACACTCTATCAAGCAACTTGTTCACAACCAAAAGCTTATAGTTTCAACAATAAACAATTTTAGATCTGCAATCAAAATTCAACAAGATGGATGATGAAATTTCCTACATAAGATTGATGCTAGATGGGCCCACTCTCAAATTCAACCAGAAGGTGTCCAAAACCAATCCTACTTGCGAATTTTTTCCTAGTTATCTGAGTCATACAGATGTAAAGGAAGTCTGCCCCGATGAAGGGCCTATATCCTCCTGTGCAGAGGTTAAATAAAATTTGTTTTCCATGTTTTGTAAGCGTCGGTTGGTATTTTTTTAAGGATATACAAGCTAGTGTCTTTAGAACACTATAATGCCCCCGTGCCTACTCCAGGGCATAGTTTTGGATCACATTTTAGAATTTTGTAGATTAACACAGTGTTGATTAGTTTGTACTAGCAAGAAATACCTGTAAAGGCTATGCTGTTGTGCTCCCAACACAGATTTTATGAAATATAAATATATTCTTAGTTTGGATTTACAAAAAACAGAATTTTCTTACCAATGTCTAATTTTTTACATGACATCAGAGCATGTTTTTGAAACCTTTCAATAACCCAGACTTCTACTTGGGACAGGAAGTTGTCTGAAGGTTTCAAGAGTGGGATGCCCTAGATTCATGCTTGAGAAAAGAACTATGGACCTATGATAGTTTGTCTTTAGGTACTTTATCTATTTTTTCTAACAGTGTAATCTAAGAGTAATATTTTGACTACATTCCATCTTAGATACAAAGACAGATTATAAGGTCCCTAAAAATTTCATACCATGAAAGTGAAAATATAGATGTTGTTGGAGGAGAATGATCTTTGGAATTTGTAAAGACCAAAGTTGAATGACCTACCATCTATAAAATTGACAAAAAAATAAAAATAAGATAGCCAAAACAAAGAAAATCATCCTGGACTCCATGAAGGATCCCTCACATCATTAGTAAAACCATCAGTAAGGAGATGTTTGATGCTATCTTCACTATTTATCGGGGTGAGAACATCAATTAAAATATGCTTCTAAGGAACAAGCTTAGAGCCACACAAATGAACAAAATATATACTACAACCACTTCTTTGATAAAAATTAATAAACTCTATGATCAATGTGCAACAACTTGAAAAGAGCTCAAGCATGAAGATTCGGTACACAACCTTGAATTGAATTTCATATTCTTGGAAACCTTTTGTCTAAGGTGCCTATGCCCAAGAAATATTTCCACCTTTGACTCTTGAGAAGTTATGGGATGATTTTATCCAAGAAGAGACAAACTAGAGCAAGTTGCAGGTATAGAGATGAAAGAGAAAAAGTTTAAAATTTTAACCCTCACTATAAATATATTGAATGGCAGAAAAAATGGGGGACCTAGTATAGGTGATCAAGAGAGAAAGAGAATTCAGGCTCGTCTAATCAATGGTAAGAAATTTTTGGGCCATATTAAGTGTTTCATTTGTCAAGAGTTTGAAAACTATGCTTCTTAGTGTCCAGAGAAGGGGAAGGGTGCGCAATAACAACAGAAATAGTTTGAGAGTGAAAAATCATTTGTTAGAGTGGATGGGCTTTCATCCAAGCTTGTGACATACTTCGCCATGATCTCATCTCTTGCATCCAACGCAATGTATGGTGTCAGATGGTACATGGATAATGGAGCATCCAAACATATGGCCTTTGGAAAACTTCAGGAGTATGAGTCAAGCATACTTGATGATGATTTCAAATATGCAACAACAAGAATGGGATTTATCTCACTCCAAATTCCAATGGGTGATATCTTCGATCTCAATGGTGTTTTACATGTACCTGGACTAACTAAAAAATTCCTAAATTTCCTTTCAGTTTTAGTAATGAAAAACCTATGATATATTGTTGAGTTTGATGATCACTCTCATCAAAAATATATTCCTATATCTTAGTTGGGTTTTTGGCTGGGGGAATCGAGATGGTGGTCGATACAAGTTGGAAGAAGACCATGTGATAACCCTAGTGCATGATAGAGATAATTTGCGCAAACTTTGGCACAAGATCAAAATAGCGCAAAAAATGTGTAACCCTATAAACCAAGAGTGTTTCTAATCATTTTTCTATATAAATGGAAATCTAAAAAACAAGAAGATGATACATTTGCTTAATAAAACACAAATCAATTAATACCATGGTGACAAAATATTAAACCTCAAATTATTGTGATAAACATATCCTAATCGTCTCATACACACAAATTTAAACCCTACCAAAAAAATTGAGTCATTTATAAGATAGACCCTGAAACTCTACCCTTGTTGGGCCCAGATTCACTTAGAGGGGTTGGCTTCTCAGGAGCGATGACATTTTTGGCATCGCTTTTTTAACTTCCCAGTTTTTTTTCTTTTCCATTTCTTTACTAGAACCTCGACAACTCTGACGTCCTCCACAGGCACTGGTTTTTTAGTTTCTAGAAATTTTTAACAACTTTAGGCTCGAGCTTTAGCAGTAAGACCTTCTTGACACCCTCAAGGATATTGTTTGGGTTTTTCACAGCTGCCGTTTTGAGGGTTGATGTTCGTGCATGCTTCTTCACTGCTCGGGAAGCAATGTTTGCTTGAAATTTTCCGATAGCCTTCAAAGATTAAAAAAAAATGAAACAAAAACTTCACAAAAATATTCAAGGACTAGTTATATACTTTTGCGCCTTGTACTCCTCCTGATGGGTTTGGAACGAGCTAGTTGTGAAAAATTTCATCGCTTTTTTAACTTCCCAGTTTTTTTGCTTTTCCATTTCTTTACTGGAACCTCGACAACTTTGACGTCCTCCACAGGCGCTGTTTTTTTAGTTTCTAGACATTTTCAACAAGTTTCACTACAACATAAAGGGGGGTTTTAAGACAATATTTAAGACAATTTTTGGGTAAATTGTCTTAATTTGAGACAAAAGAAAACTTGTGTATTGTCTTAAATATTGTCTTTAAGCGGGTGTCTCATTAGGCTCAATCTTTAGCAACAAGACCTTCTTGACACCCTCAAGGATCTCATCGGGGTTTTCATCGCTGCCGTTTTGAGGGTTGATGTTAGTGCATGCTTCTTCACTGCTCGGGAATCCATGTCTGCTCGAAATTTTCCAATAGCCTTCAAAGATTAAAAAGAATGAAACAAATTCTTCACAAAAATATTCAAGGACTAGTTATATACTTTTGCGCCTCATACTCCTCCCAAAGGGTTTGGAACAAGCTAGTTGTGCCTCCTACTCCTCTCAAAAATGGCACTGTCTAAACAAATTAAACCCTCTTCCTAAAGTAAATATCTTTTTCACTATAAAACCAATACCTTATTTATTTTTCCCTATAATTAGTATTTTTGAACAAATTAAACTTTCCCAACCCAAAAAAAAGGTGGTTAGTGCTATAATGAAAAAATATATATTTTTAAATTAATTTTTTAATTATTATTAAATTTTTCTTTTTACAAATAATAGTGAGGTATTGGACCTCGAGTGTTCTCTAGAGCTCGTCTTGCTCAAACATAAGGAAACAAGTCAATGGCCCATGACCTAGAGGCATCTGGCAAGAGTAAAAGTTTGTCCCATTATGGACCACTAGCGGGTAATTACAGGTGGTGTGGTTTTCCTTGAATAATAGTGTTGAGTCAACCTAATTAGTAGATAATAGCCACTGATGGTTGTGCTCATTGTTGGTTTGGCCACTGAGTTATGATAGGTTTTCCCACCAGTCAAAAAAATGTTGAGGTGATTTATACCTAGTATGGAGAAGAAATTGTCACAAACTAGAAAACATAATGTAGTAGAAGGGGTTATCCTTTGTCCGAAAGGAAAAATAGAATTTTCTTATGTATGGTGAATAGGATCAATCTCAAGCAATCCAGTGGAAGCATGTGCATTACTTCAAGGATTAATGTTAACAAAATAAAATCATTCTTCTTCTTTGATTGATGTTGGCTATTATAAACTCCTTATTCATCATATAGTAGTTGATTCTCTTCCATTTATGTATATCATGTGCTCGGGGCAAACAACCAAGAATCAGATGCAATGGAAAATGAAGGAGCTTATTAGAATTTGGGTGAATTTAGGTTCAATGAATGATTAATGTTGAAAAAAGAACATCATTTTTCTTCTTTGATTGTTGCTAGAGATTTTAAACTCTGTATTCATCATATAATAGTTGATTCTCTTCCATTTATGTATATCATGTGCTCAAGACAAACAACCAAGAATCAGATGCAATGGAAAATAAAGGAGTGAATTTGAATTTGTGCAATTTTGGGTTCAATGGAAAAACCTAATTGGGCCCTCTCCCTTGACATTTTCTTCATGCAATTGAAAAGGTAAAGACCTCCTCACCATGGGTACCATTTTTTCAATCAAAATATATGCAACATGGAATTGAATCAAATGAAGCCAAATGCAATGGCACTTCAAGCCCTTTTAATTAATCATCCCCCATATTAGACAATGCGATAACTGCTAGAGGATGGGGAGGCCAGTTCAAGCAGATGAAATTTCATTACAACCCCGAGTATCGATCAAACCATTAAAAAGGAGTGCCCTTGATTTTGTAGACCTGATCACGCCAATTTCTCGAGAGAAGAAATATATTCTAGTGTGCACTGACGATGTTACGAAATGGGTTGAGGCCAAGGCACTGGCTCCAACAAATGAACATGCAATTGTTGATTTTCTTTATGAGGATATTTTTACCAGGCTCAATGTGCCAAGAGATATCATTACAACCATGGGAAAGCAATTCACATCCAAACTAATCAAAGCTATCATGGAGTATTATCAAATTAGGCACTAGACTTCTACTCATTATACAACTTATGAGAATTTAACATTTGGAGGTGGTCACTTAACAACCGCCTCTAAAATTTGAATTCTAATGCTAGGTCACAAATGTATCTTGACTTAGATTCATGCAATACAAGTTCTCCTTGCTAAGACGCAGGTGCTATGCAAGTACTCAATAACTCCAAACTATTTTTGCATAAGTATATCACAGGCAGGGACTAGAAAGGAGCCATATGTTTTAGCATCCATGCCCATATTTGTGAAAAATAGCGAATAACTAGTCCAAAAGAAACCATAAACTCGGAATAAAGTTCCAAAGAATTTTGACCTCCTCAAAATCATCAATACTCCATATGGCCACAGAAACAAGATCAAATATTAGGTGTTTCTATTGAGAAGTGTAGAAATAAAGGCTCAATTTGACCTTACCCTTAGTCAAATTGAGAAAATTCAAAATTTCCACATCAACATACAACTTAGAGGAAGTTAACTGAGGTGGCATTGCTCGTCGCTCGGTTAGATCCCTAAACTCGAGCTAGTGGAATTTGAGTTCAGTTTGCATGTGTTGATTACTAATTTATAGCAATCGAGTTTAGTAATTTTTAATTTTACTCAGTTAAACTAGTTCTAACAATTAATTGAACTAGTTGGAGGTTAGCTGTGCAATGGGACAACAATCTAACTCAAAGATGATCCAGTTAACTGATCAATCAACCAAAAATAGCTCATGCATGCAAAGAATTCAAGTTTCTCAGTTGTGGTGGAGATTCCAAGGCAGTGTAACATCAGTCTTAAACTAGTTTTGAGTGTACAGGTGTTACATGCAATCAATGATCAATCCTTGGGAATTGCGCAATCATTTTGGAGGAAATTCCTAAAGAATGGGGGCCAATTTCCTCAGGAATTGTGCAAGGAAATAGGAGCTCAAGTGGAGGAAGAAATTGACCAAGTCTGGGTCAGAGATTCTCATTCAACAGAGAGAACAATTATTCATTTGTAGGTTATGCTCAGAGCGAGCATGCATTTGTAATAAATTCTTTATTCAACTGATTAATGAAAACAAGGCTTAAGGGGTTTTTACGAGTTGGTTCCCCTAGAAACATTTGTATTCTTGTGTATTTAATTGATTCATGTTTTCTCATGTTTTTCTAAATTGTGAATTACTTTCCACGAAGCAGTAGAGTAGAATTGTGTCTCTTGATTTTAGATTAAATTTCTTGAGTAGTTGCAATTCTATCACCAAAACAAAGGCCTCCTTGATCAAGAAACCGAATTTTTTTTCATTATCACCCTTGAATTTATATCCCAAAGTGAATTAGGCACTAGTCCCTCAAAAAGGGTGATGATTTCCCCCCATTTTTTCACAATTTTCCATTTTTCCCTAGGTCTAGCCCCATTAGGTCACCTAGGGCATCAATTTCCCAAGAATATAGCTAGAGGAAAACTTCAATCTCCTAGAGGAAATTGCGTTGGTGGGTCCCCTCACTATCCACAGAATTTGGGCCAATTTGGATGGTGGAATCTCTGGATACCTCAAGCCCTAGCTCTAGGATCAAGTTTTGCATAGATATTCCCAAGGCTAGAAACTAGTAGGATCAATTTGACCCATCGAAGAAAAAACCCTTGCCTGATCCTTTCCCCTCACATTTTCCAATATAGGAACATCATTGGTTTCTAAATTCCATCCTCGAACTTGGGCTGGGTCCACTTGGCCTCGTGTGGTCTCATTTGGTGTCAAAGGCCTTTCATCAAGGACCATTTGGGAATCCAAGTTCCCAAAGGATTTTAGGGATAGAGAAATTCCTTCATAGGTATTATTATTCTCCCTCAACCCTTTAATCCCCCTCCTCTCTCCCTAGAATATCAAGTCCCTTTCTTAAAAGGCAAGCATGTCCCACTTTTTATTCTATCTTAGGGAAAGGGTTTCTAGGGTCACTCCCCACCTATTCATCAACATATACTCTACAAGTGACTTCCTAAACTATCAAGACTCCTCCCATCGGTGAAATTCCATGGAAAGCAAGGAGCCTTAGCCGTGGAGACAATGTGATAAGCCTCCACCATTTCCCTTGTCCTAGAAGTTTCCTTCTTAGGAACCCCTTTTAGGTCCACTTCTAGTTTGAGTGGTAACAAGTTGTTCACAACTCCATTTGTGAACAACTCTTTGGTGTGCCCACTTTTTCCATACTACAACTCCAAGATGAGAAGTCTAGGGCTATGGAGGTTGCCCTTCTTCTCGCTGAATTAATCCTCTACAATATAGTGAACTAGGGCTAGTTGGTTCGCCCACTTGACTACTACTTTACTCCTTCAAAGTAAAAGAGTTAGGGCTCTTCTTTGACAGTCACCTAATAACCCTCCAACTATACTTGGACTTCCATCAATCTTCCCAACCACAGTAAATTAATTTTACTGATCTAGGGCTCAAAATATTGTCTTCATCTAAGGCTCTTCAAATCTTCTACCTAACAATGGTTTGAGTCCTCTCAAAATCATTGCTCTTGTGTATCGACAATTTGATCTTTGTTGTCAAATATATGAACAAATATGAACTACTCCTATCATCCTTCTAACAATCTGTACATGACTGAACTAGGGTAAAAAATCAGCCACTAACAGTCGATTGACTGATATTTTATAGGTTGCTTTAGATCTATGTCTAAAACTCTATGGATATAGTCCACTAAAATAAAATCCTTTGCATGTCAATCCATTCTTCATATGACACATTTCTTCTGCATGCTCAATCGTATGCTCAGGTTCCACCCTCCTTTGGATCTGCTATCTCCACACACACTGAATCTGCAAACCATCTTCTAGATATGTGGTCTATATTACAGAAATAAACCTCGCTCTAAGGGTCACAACTTCTCTTCTTCTACGCAAATTTTTCACAGTCTTAAGGGCATACCTTATGAACTAAACATGTTAGAAAATTTTCCTAACTAGGGCACTATACTTATGTACTTCTAATTGTTGTAGAACAAACCCTATCCACCCATAGAAAAAACCATGACTCTTGCCTCCATAAGAGACTCGAACTAGCTCATATGGATCCATATATTCTGGGAATTTCTTTGACTGAATCTTGACATGAACTTCAGATCTCAAAGTCGACCCTTAAACTAGGGTTACCTCATTCAATATTACGCTTGCATCTACTTCTATTCTGGCTCTAAATTACAGTGCAAGCCCTCCTCCATTTATTTTGGTCTTTATCACAGACCTTGTGGCATACTAACCACCACAAGACAACAATGTATTAACCCTATCTTCTATTTCATATATAAAATCTAAATAGTGGGATTCAATCTGATCTTGTAATGTACTAAAACAAGACATTGAATCCTTCCTACAATTTGCGGAAACAAAACATGATCGCAAAATCACATATAAGTAAGAGAAAGAAATTATCAATCGCACAACACAAGATGTATCTGGGGAAAGAAACTGCTCAAAACCCCTCTATCTCTATTGTGTTAAGTCAAGGAATCATGAAACAATACAATGCTTAATCTCTCATGAGATTCTCCAACACTCTGCCAATTATCTCTTACTAATCTAGGAAAAATTAGTCGAGTGCTTAGCCAATTCTCAACCTTCCTTCAACCTACCTTGCTCACACAATTCTTAGGGAATCAACTCCCTATTAATTAGGAAAATCAACCTTCCTTGATTGCGAAATCCATCATGGCATCCCAATGAATTTATAATTGCACATGGGCAATTTTATATAAATACAACTGATAGTTATGTTCCCTTTAACCTCTGTCTCAACTGGGTCTTCCTCAGAACTCACATGCATGCAATTATTAATAGTGAATTATCAGATATCTGATTGATCACTCATTGTGAATTAAATCTAATTTAATTAAGTGGACCTGTCACTAGCTCATCACTCAGTTAGAACTAGTTAAATTTATTTTAACTCAATTAATTGAGTTAACTAATTCACACTTACACCCCACTAATGCATCAACTGCAACTGGACCCCCAAAATATTAGAATCCCTCTACATGCCTCATCTTAGACCCTCATGATCCAGACATATGCAGGAACGCAATAAAGTACATAAATAAACATAAACACATAGATGCAGCAAGAATAGCACTTCATTTCATTAATATAAAATATCGAAAAATGCTTATAGACAAAATGGAAAACAAACTAGCTCGGGTGATGGTAGCTTATCTTTGAGAAGAGGTGTGGCGACTACATGCCTCTGAATTGTGTTACAATAAGGCTCAAGGGCCTTTTAATTATTGAAAAATAAGAGAAAACCCTAACCCGAGGAGGTGTAAGACCAAGAGTTTATGGGCCCCGTTGGGGATAGTTGGACAACCAACTTCTCGATGTCGTAACTTGGTCATATGATCTCTGTTTGATGCACATGATACATCATTAGAGATATCTCTCTGAGGACTACAATTTCTAATGTGATTTCTATGAAATCACCAAACCTTTCATGCCCAGAAAATGTCGTTTGGGGCCTCAAAACTACTCTGAAAATTGTTTGGGGCCTCAAAACGTCGTTTGGGGCCATAAAAATGTCGTTTGGGGCCTTAGATATCTAGTGTTGTTTGCACCTGCAAGTCCTAAAATTGAATAGCCTCTGAACAACTAAATCAGTATAATGAATTTTTTATCAAAGTATTTTGATTGCTGCTAGCTATTGCACCTGTCTAATGGACTCTCTGTGATGTTGCTGACATTTGCATCTGTGCCCTTTGCATTTTTTCCAACTCCGATCTGTGCTCCAGTATCTAACATTTGTTACTCTAATTTCTGTCTTCCTAACATTTGACTACATCAATCTAATTGACCCTTCCTTCTAATGTTGTGATGTGGACTCCTTGTAGCTAAGTTCGATCCATGAGACACACCATCTCAATGGACCCTGCCCAAATTTCTTATCTTGGGATTATGTCTACACATCACCCCACCATTCACCTGAAGGTATGGTTGCATGTGCTCCCTCTGCCCATCTGGCTCGAAATTTCCCCCTCATGGAGGTATCTGCTTGAGTGGACACTTTCACCCGATCTCCTCTCTGCTTCTCCAATCGTGGTTGCTCCACAACCTTCTGAGAGTAATTCTAAGGCTACATGTTGAGAGGTGATTTGTACTCCCTCTCAACAACCAAGTCTCTAACCTCTGCTTTGCTCCTCAAAGCTTTGCATGCAAATTTCAATGTTTCTTATTGCAAATTTCAACATTTCATAATTTGATGTAGCCTTTACACAAAGACACCATTGAAATCACATGCCCAGATTCTCATGAGCAACCTCTCTTAAGCTCGATTTTCCATAAGCGAACTAACAATATGCCATCATAATTCCTAACTTGAACTGACCATTAAGGTATGCAACATTCTTGTGAACCCTCACATGATGATCTTTCTCTTGGAGGATGATCATGGCCTCCCTTTAGCAACCCTTTCTCGACCCTCTTACTCGACCTACTTTAGGACTACATCTCTCTTCACCCCCTTGATCAAATAAGTTCCTTATCACTTGATGTTCTTTCCTTCATCCTAAGGCCTCCTTAAATAGTTTTTCCTAGACCTATTAGGAACCCTCTAAAACTTAGACCTTAGGAAATATTAATTTTCGTTTTTAATTTTATTTTAGATTTTAAACCCCATCTTGGGTCAAAAATTCCTTTTCTTGGCTTCTTTTCCCACAAAGCCTTTTGTGAACAAACTCACACAAACACATATCACTAGGATTGTGGAGTACCTCCCAAGCTACACAATTCAACAACAAAGTCTAGCTGTAGTAATCATAACTTGTTCAAGCTCTTGTAGTCAAGTGAGGGCTTGGTTGGGTTCCCAAGTTGAAAATTAAGTAAGGGTAGTTGTGAGGGAATGATAGCTAGGGAGGGTCAGTGCAATCACATTAGGAATGAAAAGGCATGCTAACAAATGTCGGACAATGTCAGTGCATGCTGAAGAGTGTTAGGGAGTGTCGGGGCATATCAAGGGATAACTAGGTCAAAATTCATGGAAAGGAATGAATAAGAGTGTGTGTCAGGGAGTGTGTTCTAAGGACAAAGTGTGTTAGGAGAAGTTTAGAATAGGATTTATAGGAGGCAAGCCTACTGTTGTTATACGGGGCGCGACATAGAAATTTTAAACAAAGGGAGATCATTTTGTGCTAGGCACAACATTGTTTTTCCTTTGGATATTTTTTTTATATGAGATGTGGCACACTTTGGCTACATGCTCATGTTTTAAAATATTCTAGATAATTTCATATTTTACACTGTTGTGTATAAATTTTGGGGAACTCTACTTGTGTCGACTTATATCTTGTGTGCCTTGTGCATCTTGTGGTTCTTGCAAACTCTCAATTAATGTTATACTGTTTATATGAACTGAACATATATGTGAAATATTTCCTATGTAAGTTATGTTGCTTAGTTGTTTTATGGTCGTGGCTAGATCATGTGATCCTTGTCTTGATAACTAGTTAAGTGGGACAAGTTAAGCTTGGACATGACTGGCATAAGATGAGTTATAGGAATTTCTTAGGTGAACAAGGCACAATCTACTTGTAGTAGGTGCAATTGGTCAAGTTGTTGCAGTTGACGCAAGCCAATATTGTCACATGAAATTTAGTTGCCAAGGAATTGATTGGGTTCCCAAGTTGTGAAAAAATGTAAAGGCTAGTTGTGAGGACATGAGTGCCAAGGCGTGCTAGGGAATGCTAAGATGTGTCAGATAGTGCAAAGGCATGTCAAACATGCTAAGATGTGCCAAGTGATAAGGCATGCCAAGATGTGCAAGGGTGTGTCAATGTGTTCCAGGGACTGTTAAGGCAAAAAAAGGGAGAATCAAGTTAAACTACAAGTAAATGAACACATAAGAGGGTTAATAAGTCATCAATTTACCTTTTCCAAGAGAGGCATGCTAGGCACACCAACACTAGCCGCCAATAGGTGCCAAGTGAAAAGCCTTAGTGCATTCTAAGTGCCAAGTATTCCTTTTTTGCTTCTCATCTACTTTCCAATAGTTGATCTCAAATAAATTTAATATTAAATCATGCCAAATTATACCAAGGCATATCAACATATTCCATACATGCTAAGACTTTCCAAGCGCCAACATGTGCCAAGTGCCAATATGTGTCACAGAGTGTTATGCATGCTATGAAGTGGAAGGGCATGTTGAAGAGTGCTAAGGTGTGCTAGAGAGTGCTAATGCATGTTGAGGAGTGTTAAGGAGTACTAGGAAAAAACATTAAGGGAGAACTAGGTCAAAATTCTTGGAAGTTAATGAATATGAGGAACGTGTGCCAGGGACTAGTGTTAATGAGTGTTAGTTGTCATGCCAAGGTATGATAAGGATTGGTAAGGCATGCTAGGGAATATCAAGACATGTCAAGAAGTCTCAAAGTGTGCTTGGGAGTTCCAGGGTGTGCTAATTATATGTGCCAAATAATGCGAAGATATGAAAATACATTCCAGGTTCTAAGGATGTGCAAGGTGCCAGGGTATGTCAATATGTGTCAAGAATTTCAAGTAAACAAATGGAAGAACCAATAAGAGGGTTAATAATTTGGTACTTTATATTTTTCAAAAGGGGCATGCTAACCACACTAATAATAGGTCATAATACATGCCAAGTGGAATTGTGTGCCAACTGCTAATGTATGTCAATGCATTCAACCAAGGTGTTCCAGGGCATGCTAGGGACTGCATGCATGCCAACACATGTTAGGAGAGTTCTATGTTGTGCTAGCACATGCCACCATATGCTTGGGCATCATTTTCATGAAAATATGTTCTAGGTACAAAGATGTTCCAAGACATGCAAGGTGCTAAGAAATGTTAGTGTGTGCCAAAGCATTAATATAAGGTGTGCCTAGATTTTTGAGGAGTGCTAGGTCTTTCTCATTAATAGAATTGACAGAACTTGATTATGTATTAAATAATATATTTCCTACACACATTAGTGGGAATTTATTTAAAGGGAAATTTCTATATAATAAACTTAATAGATATGAATCATGTGTTGACTCATAGGAAAAATATATTCGACTAGTCATTACTTGAGGGAAATGATACACACTAATTACTTCTTAAAAAATTGACTGACTCTAACCACTATGGCCTTGGAAATATTATAAAAAAGACTCCACAATAATGGTATTAAATCGCTATCTTTTGACAAAAAATATATTAAAAAGCACATAACGTCATCAAAAACTCATTGGAATGATCAATGGTGACGAACGTTTTTTGACCGTCACCAAAAGTAACAAAAATAGCAATGGTGAGGGTCATTAAAAGTTTGTCACTAGAAGTGTCACCAAAGAGAGAATTAGTGATGGGCCTTTAACGAACCTCACCAAAAGTTTCATTGAAAATGGCTTTGGTGACGGACCTTATAGGACCATCACTATATACACTTACAGTGATGCTTTTTTAAGGACCGTCACCATATGTGACATTTGTGACGGACCTTAAAGGTCTATCAGAAGCATGACCCTCACCGATTTCCTTTTTTCTTGTAGTGTATGTATCCTCACCCTATTACGGCAGCCACCCAGGCGCTCCTAAGGGAGGTAGGCCTCCTCAAGTTCTATGAGGAGGCTACATCCCTGAAGGGCCATAGTGGGTTATTGTGACAGCTTATCTTCAGGTGGAATGCCCACCGACAGGCTTTTCAGGTTGGTCCTAACCAGTGGTACGCGCCCACTGAGGAGGAAATCTATTTTATTACTAGCCTATTGAGGAGAGGGCAGGATTCGCCCTTGTTACCAGAGGTCCCCATCGGCTATGCATCAGGGAGTAAGTTGGTGTACTCCCAGAGATACATTAGCACCGATATAATGTCTCCTGCAAATTTTTAGGTCTCTGGTGGTCAGCTACGTATTGCTTCATTTGGTGGAGTGGAGGTGAGGTACCTCTCACTAATGATTTTGACCATTGAACACCATACCAGTGACGAGCAACACATTAGTTGCCCACCTTTATTTTATGTTGATTCTTTATTACAGGCATCATGACTTGTGAGGTGGTCTACGCTTTTTTTGTGGCAGTTCTGCATAGATTTAGATAGATGTCGTGCTCAGACACAGGGGAGGGTGAACTTCCCTTTTGCTTCAGAGCTATTTTTTTATTTTTTGAGAGGTTTCCAAAGACGAGGCCTAATTTTGTTTGGCATCCTCGTAGGTTGATGCTGCATGTATGGATGCAGATGTGGGGACAGATGATGCCCAAGAGGGGCGAGTTAGACTTTTCCGCGAGGATATCTCATGATGCACTGGAGTTTCTATCTAGTGTTGATGATCATGCCTTCATTCTGGTCCCCTGTATGTATGCTGTTTTAGATTGGTGAGGGTGTGCCAACATCCTCTTCACATATAATGAGCCGCCGGATGATATAGGTAATATTAGTGTTTTCTTTAAATTTACTCTAACATGTTCTTTAACTTGTTTTTATTAAATTGTTTAATGAAATTGTCTAATTATTGTTTTGTAATTACATATATTTTGTAGATATTGGGTAATTTGTTGGCGATGAGATGCCACCACCACCAAATGATCTAGGTGTAGATTCTAATGATGATCAGGAGATGGAATATGCAGAGGATCAGGCCAGTGCAAACAGATGTGGTCCTCATGATCATTTGTAGGTACCGTGATGTAGGGGCATCCAGACAGATTTGAATTAAGTCGAATATGAAGTTGGGTATGTGAACGACCATGCAAAATTGGGACGAAATTTTTAAAACCGATGCTGAGTTTTTGTAACTGATCTACCATGGGTGCGGTTGAGGAGATGAAGGGTTGTTTGAGCGACTCAGAGAGATTGTGGATCTCAAAAGATTCAGGATCTTTTGTATTTTCTATATAATATCGAATCTGTAATGTCTGAAAGGGGAGAAAATTCAATGTAGTCATAGGAGAATCTACGTGCTGAGGCTAAAATGCCTTAGTTGTATGTGAATCTTGTATATAATAGATATACTGTGTTGTATGGATTTCTGTGTGTTAGTGTGGGTTATTATTGATTTAAATGTCGTGAATTCATGTCATGATTTTAGTGGCTTATTGACCATCGATCCTTATAGGATCGATGGAAATTTAATATTTATATGGTGTTATAGTATAGACACAAATGATGGTGGATTTATTTTATTGAGCCATGTGTATAAATTGAATACGTATGTGTTCTACGTGGTTGGGATAATAAAAGATCGATGATCTTAACCTTTTTATGAAGGGCGCAAGCCATGTCCACTCTGTTTAATGAGCATGTTAAGTCTTTCATTGAAACCTTGTCTTGAATTGACAACGGTTGAAGTCACAGCATTAACATGGAGTCGAAGACATGGTTCCCAAATCAGAATCGTGAGATAAGTACGCCGAGGTGTGCTGGAATAAGGCGAAGTCCAAGTACGTGAGGATGCGACTGCAATGCAATGAAACTCCGGAGGTTAAATTAGAAGGATTAAGCGTGGGCTTGGACATTGATACAAAGGCTATGAAATATTTATCCATAGTATTTTAATGCTATGAAAAGTTAACTTTCATTCACGCATTTTCCTTCCAAGGGAATTTAAGCTCGGGTTAAATGAATGGAGGAATCGCTTTGGGAGTTTTGCTCAAAGAAATGTTAAGGGTTCAAGATGAATACTAGCAGGTGTTTATAAGTGCAAGGAAGTGGCGCAGTGGAAACAGAGTGGGCCCATAACCCACCAGTCGGAGGATCAGAATTTCGGACTATGAATCTGCAGTTTGAATCAGAATTTGAAACTTGCAAGTTCATATGATCAAATGAAAGGTGAACCTACAAATAGTGGGCTTCGCTCTTCATCAAGTGGTATCAGAGCGGGAAAATGATTTCCTACGAGAAAGGAGTTTGCGTACAGAGGAAGAAGAGGTACAGTTTGCGAAGATTTGGAAGCTTGTGATTTTCTTTTATATTGTGAAGGTAGCAGCCAAGGAAGGTGAGAAGATTGCAACAGCCTAGAGCAAGAGTGCTCAATTGGTTCCACAGGAGCGAACTAGAGAGATGCCAAAAGCCGGAGCTCAAGATAGAAGCTTGGTGAGGTATCTAGTAGCAGGGAGGACTTGCTATTGCAGAGGTTTTGTTGTAGCTCACAAAGGATAATTCCGCAGAGGATACGGGTGAGAATTGTTCAAGCATGCTATTACAGGAAGATCACAAGGGGCAGTTCCACAGATGACGTGGGTAGAACTGCTGATAGTTGTAGAAGACATATGACCAGGAGGTCATAAATTTTTGTGCCTCAGGAGTCTGATGCAGGGGCATCTGGACAGATTTGAATTAAGTCGAATCTGAAGTTGGGTATGCGAACGACCATGCAAAATTGGGATGAAATTGTTAAAACCGATGCTGAGTTTTTGTAACTGATCTGCCATGTGTGTGGTTGAGGAGATGAAGGGTTGTTTGAGCGATTCGAAGAGATTGTGGATCTCAAACGATTCAGGATCTTTTTTATTTTCTATATAATATCGAATCTGTAATGTTTGAAAGGGGAACGAATTCAATGTAGTCGTAGGAGAATCTGCGTGCTAAGGCTGAAATGCCTTAGTTGTATGTGAATCTTGTATATAATAGATATACTGTGCTGTATGGATTTCTGTGTGTTAGTGTGGGTTATTATTGATTTAAATGTCGTGAATTCATGTCGTGGTTTTAGTGGCTTATTGACCATTGATCCTTATAGGATCGATGGCAATTTAATATTTATATGGTGTTATAGTATAGACGCAGATGATGGTGGATTTATTTTATTGAGCCCTGTGTATAAATTGAATACATATGTGTTTTGCGTGGTTGGGATAATAAAAGATCTATGAGCTTAACCTTTTTATGAAGGCCGCAGGCCATGTCCACTTTTTTTAATGAGCCTGTTAAGTCTTTCATTGAAACCTTGTCTTGAATTGACAATGGTTGAAGTCACAACATTAGCATGGAGTCGAAGACATGGTTCCCAAATCGGAATCGTGAGATAAGTACGCCGAGGTGTGCTGGAATAAGGCAAAGTCCAAGTACGTGAGGAAGCGACTGTAATGCAATGAAACTACAGAGGTTAAATTAGATGGATTGAGTGCGGGCTTGGACATTGATACAAAGGCTATGAAATATTTATCCATAGTATTTTAATGCTATGAAAAGTTAACTTTCATTCACGCATTTTCCTTCCAAGGGAGTTCAAGCTCGGGTTAAATGAATGGAGGAATCGCTTCGGGAGTTTTTCCCAAAGAAATGTTAAGGGTTCAAGATGAAGACTAGCAGGTGTTTATAAGTGCAAGGAAGTGGCGCAGTGGAAACAGAGTGGGCCCATAACCCACAAGTCGAAGGATCTAAATTTCGGACTATGAATCTGCAGTTTGAATCAGAATTTGAAACTTGCAGGTTCGTATGATCAAATGAAAGGTGAACCTGCAAATAGTGGGTTTCGCTCTTCATCATACCGGCGGGTGTGAGGCGTAGGCCTGACAATAGATTTAGGATGGAGTTGGGCAACCAACTCTGTCAACTCCTATTGGAGGAGGAAATCAGGTCGGCCACTATCAGAGGGATATAGGTCAATGATAGGCTGACAACGATATGTAGAGGCATGCCACATGATATGATGGCCTAATGCGGCATGTCTTTGGAGCTACTAGCTTAGTGGCGCAGTTGAGGAGGGTCGTTCGATGTAGGCGTGGTCGAGATGCAGTACGTCGGCAGTCGAGCAACGATGCATCATCTGATGATCACAATCAGGGGAGTGATCATCGTTCACCTCACATCAGAGATGAGCAGCCTATAGCATCGACCAACAGTCATGATCATGAGCAGGCTGGACCATCCACATCGAGTCATCATAAGCAGCCTACAACATCCAGTAGTCATAATCATGAGCAGGCTGGACCATCCATGTCGAGTCATCATCATGAGCAGCCTGCAGCATCCAGCAGTCATGATCATGAGTAGGTAGTTGATCCTAATTAGCATGAGGCACCTCCAGATTAGCAGGCACATGATGATCGACATCTATCTGAGATTTTCGAGGCTACACCATTGACTGAGCAGGCCTCGAATAATACTACTATTGATGTACCACGAGCTGATATTTGACATTTATATTACAATTGTATATTTATGTTCATGTTGCAGTTGTACATAATTTACATGTTGGTGATCATCATGATGTGTATATTGTTAAGTCATGTTAGATATTTCATTTAATGTGCAACTTGCAGATAGATGTGTATGTGATAGCAGTTATTTGACATGAGATGTATATTTGATGTTTGTGTTGTGATGATGTTATATAATGCTTGTGTTTTGTTAGATGATCATGGTCACGATGATTAGATGATGTTAGCGAATTTTAATGTGTTTTTTAGTTGAATATGATGTTTGTATGATGGTTATCATGATCGTGATGTTTATTTTTAATATTAAATCATTATATTTATTAAATATTATGTCGTGATTGTAAATGAAATTTTCATTTTAATTGTATGTAAAATTGTAAAATTGTATTTGTATTTGTATTTGTAAGTGTAATTTTAATTGTAATTGTATATATGTAAAATTGTAAAATTGTAATTGTATTTGTATTTGTAATTGTATGTAAAATTCTAAAATTGTAATTGTATGTGAAATTGTGAAATTGTAAAATTGTAATTCTAATTCTAATTTTAATTGTAATTATTGTATGTAAAATATTTGTAAAATTTTAATTGTATTAATGTGAAATTATTGTAATTGTAAAATTGTAATTGTATGTAAAATTCTAAAATTGTAATTGTAAATATTGTAATTGTAATTTTAGTTGTAATTGCATGTGAAATTGTAAAATTGTAATTGTAATTGTAATTGTAATTCTAATTCTAATTTTAATTGTAATTGTATGTAAAATATTTGTAAAATTTTAATTGTATTAATGTGAAATGATTGTAATTGTAAAATTGTACTTGTATGTAAAATTCTAAAATTGTAATTGTAATTTTAATTGTAATTGTATGTGAAATTGTAAAATTCTAATTCTAATTCTAATTCTAATTGTCATTTTAATTGTAATTGTATGTAAAATATTTGTAAAATTTTAATTGTATTAATGTGAAATGATTTTAATTGTAATTGTATATATCTAAAATTGTAAAATTGTAATTGTAATTGTAATTTTATGTAAAATTCTAAAATTGTAATTGTAATTGTATGTGAAATTCTAAAATTGTAATTGTAAATATTGTAATTGTAATTGTATGTAAAATATTTGTAAAATTTTAATTGTATTAATGTGAAATGATTGTAATTGTAAAATTGTAATTGTATGTAAAATTCTAAAATTGTAATTGTAAATATTGTAATTTTAATTTTAATTGTAATTGTATGTGAAATTGTAAAATTGTAATTGTAATTTTAATTGCAATTTTAATTGTAATTGTAATTGTATGTAAAATATTTGTAAAATTTTAATTGTATTAATGTAAAAATTTTATTTGTATTAATGTGAAATGATTTTATTAAATTTGTAAATTTGTAAAATTGTAAATTAATTGTCAATTTTGAACCATAACTACGGTAAGTAAAATGTATACCATAAATATTGTTAAATTACCATAATTGTAAATTTGTGTGAATATAAATAATTGTAAAATAATAAATCTAGAATAATATGAATTTTTGTAACATAATAAAGTTTAGAAAATAATGCAAATAAATTCATGTACTTTAGAATTATCATTATTTTATTACGATCTTCCATACCAAGAAAAAAGAACTTTATACAGTACGCCATTGTTTTCGAGATCAACATAATTGCAAATTATCAAATGAATTGATTTTAACATTAACAGAATGCAAATTACCAATTAATTCAAAATACATATTATGATGTTTCGAAAAAAGAGAGTCTTAGTTATAAGGTAATTAAGTCCTCTTCTTTATAAAAACCCATATTAAAAAGTATAAATGATGAAATAACACATTTACCATATCGCTCTCGGTTGTCATTATCACCCTCATTATCTTCCAGCTCGCTTGGCATGATAACACTATTGTTCTCAAAAATATATTTTGATCTAGGGTCATGTCTCAATATTAACCACCAATCCTTATCCAACACATCTGGGTAAAAAAACACCTAGTTGCAGTGTTTGGGGAAAACATAGGGCTCCTTAGCTTCTCCCACATCTTTCTATTGTTGATACATATCAGCCTACTATCACGATATTCCTTACATTATTCTGATCAAAGGTGTCCCACCACTTGCACCTAAAACTAACACATTGGAAAGAAGAGAAATCCACTTCAATGATCTTTTGTATCTTTCTGACGTAACCTAATGTCCCTCGTACTAGGTTTTGATCACGGTGGCTAGATCGACTAGATTGATTGAACGCAACTTCCACTCCATAGTCTTGTGTCATGTGTCCATCATTGAAATTTTTTGTGTGGAAATGGTGTCCATATGCCCACATAGATGGGAACAAATGCACCTATAAAAAAGTTAAAAAATCATAGTGTCATGTGTCTTATAATAACCCAACAGTTAAAATATGAAATATAGATTTAATTACATTTCAAAGGTGCATTATTAAGTTTAAAATGTACATAAATATATTATTACTGAGTGGGTGCACCCAATCTCTACGTTTAGCGCATCCTCTTCAGCACATGGGTAACGATCGGTTGCACCGTATTTCTCTCTGGCTTGGTCATAAAACCAACTGTTGGAGCATATTTTTGGCATATTTTCTTTTAAATGATTGGGATAAGGCACACTTCTACCATTCAACCATCTGAATTCTTTCCTGTCACTATCCCATTTCATCCTCTTTTGTTCATATAATGCGACCCAAGGTTGTGTCGCTTCAGAATTGTAAAGAACGAATTTATTAATTACTTCAATTTATGCATTCGTTGATGAAATCAAACCGACTTATAGTACATATGAGATCAAAATATACATTAAATCGAAGTTCAACATGAATATTTACTTTGTGTAAATTTGAAAAATTATAAGTCGCTTACTCTTTATCAAGCGCCTTTTTCCATTCGTTTGGAGCAGCTCCCCTTCTCTTTTGTCTTCATCCCTTTCATCGTGCCAAACCACTGCACCTAGTTTGTTGTTAATTTTCTTGATGTACTCACTGGGATAATAGAAACACTCATACGATATGTACCCCTCTGCCATAGACCCCTCGGGTTTTTCCCTTTGTCGAAAAAACCTTTCAATTTCTTCATGTACCTCTCTAAGAAGAATAGCCAACGACAAGAAACCACCCCAACTAATTCAATCTCATCTACTAGGTGGATTAGAAGATGAACCTGCAAGTCCATGAAACTCATCGGCAGTTCCTTATCAAACATACAAACAATCTCAACTATCTCTTGATGCCACCATGGAATGCTAGCCACATGAATCTCCTTTGACGTGATCCAACGTACAAATGCAGATAATTTAGATATGGCACATCCTAGGTCTTGGGGGAATTCATGTTTCACACACCCACGCACGAGCAAAGGATAATGACACTACAAATTTATAAACGCGTGCAATAATATACAAAATTATTTATGTTTTATGATCCCTGGATGGGAAAAAATTTATTAATATAAAAAATAATAAAAGCATGCTTTTGACATTATACGTACTCTTAGAATATTCAAATGGTTATGCAATTTAAACCCTGACAAATGGTCATCCACGGTGAAGCAGCGTCGTAGTGAAGACCCGTATGAATATGGTACCCTCACACCCAATATAACTTCCTTTTCCAAAGAAAGATCATCTTTATTTAAAATCCATGGGACATCAGCTTCTTTGAAATACAATGAATTAGAGGGACCAATGCCTGCCTCTGATCCTGTACTTTCCAATCGTCTTGGCCAATGTTTCTTTTTAGTTTTTGAAGTAATAATATCTTTCCTAAAAGCCAATGTGTCACTTTGTTTCGATGATATGTTCCTCCATAAAGAAGATGAAACATTTTTAAATATATGCATGGGATCTAATAAGTGGGTAATCTTAAGATTCTCCCAATATGGGAGGTTATAAAAGATAGATTTCCTTTTCATCCCAATGGGAAATTTCTTAACATAGGTGTCGAAGAATTCTTGATCATCGAACTTAGGCTCCTCATTTGAATCGAACATTTCTATGAACTCCTTATCCTTCTCTCTCTCATATGCTCTAGGCCATTCAGTTGGTGTCGTTATTGGAGGCCTTTGGGTTCTCTCTCATTTACCATTGAAAGTAGACGCTGCTCTTCTGTAAGGGTGTTCGTCTGGGAGGAATACCGTGGACCATTCATACACTGGATTTTGTAGGTCATTGGACCATCTATCTTTTAGAGAAGGTTCACGACATTTACATCCAAAATACCCTTTTGTTACAAGACCTGAGAGATTATTGTATACAATATATATGCATGGCACGTTAAATAATATCATGAAGATCAGAACAATTGCAAAAGATTAAATAAATACTATGCGAAAGAATATTATTACGTATATAAACAAATCAATAAACATGTAATTTACCAGAGCAAACTCCTGAGCCTGGATAATCATGTGTCGTGTAAGCACATATGCCATACAACGTAAAACTCATCTCTGTTGCAATGGGTTTTGATACATCGTATACATTTATCCCATCCCATAATTCCTTCAATTCATCTACCAATGGTTGTATGTAGACATCCATATTCTTCACTTGTCTTCTACCAGGGACTATGAGAGCCAACATAAGATGTTCATTCTTCACGGACAGCCATGGGGAGATATTGTTATTGATCACTACTACAGGCCAAACATAATAGTTGGTGTTCTAGAGGGAATATGGGTTGACGCCATCCATGGCTATGCTGAATCGTAGACTTCGTACTCCATCCTTGAATTTTATGGGCCATGTATCATCTATATGCTTCATGGCTATTAAATCTGTTGGGATTCGCATAACTCCCAACTCACTTCTGTGTGAGGCATGCCATCCCTGCAACATAGCTAATTCTTTACAACGAAAAAGGCTTTGAATCCTTGGGATTATAGGCATGTGCCTCAATATCTTAAAAGGAAGACCATGTGATTTACCCTTCTTTATTTATTTATCATACATGTCATGCCCACATTTTGGACATATCTCTTTGTCTGTATATTATCATCTATATAGAATACAATCGTTTGGACATGCATGATTTGATATGTACTCAACACCCAATATTTTTAACAATTTCTTTGCCTCTTCGCAGCTACTAGGCAAGACATTATGACTCAGAATAACCTTATCTTTGAATAACCTGTAGTTGGTGATCATGAAAAATATTAAATGTACATTAATGCTGATATAATTATTAACGTTCATAAAATTGACCATTTGTAATGTTCATTGTGTGATTATATTTCTCAAAATATAAGGGAGGACTTTATGGTAACTTACCTCAAAATTTCCAAGATACATGCATTTGACAAGCCAAACTTTGCTTTCAAGTTGTGCAGTAACATCGTTGTCCCCAAATAGGTAGAATTTGACTGACTGCCAGGTCCAAAGAGAGGGGTGGTGGAAGCAAATTTAAGGCTTTTGAAAAAGGTGTCAGCGATATGAGCATCATCCCCTAGCTGATCATTGTTCTGGAATGCATATAACAACATTGTCTCTATGGAAGACGTATCCCTTAAGTAATCATCCACACCAACCTCTATTTGATTTCCTCCATTGCCAGGTTGTGAATAACTACTATTGTTGTAGTCATTCCTAATTGGTAAATTGGACATAGTGGGAATTGAATAGGTGGTTGATTCAACCATTCTTAGTATCATTCCTCTTTGATTTTTTCTCTTAATTCAGCCTTCTCTCAATTTGACATTGTCGTGGGGTGCAACGGAAGATGGTAGGTCGGTCGCTCATCATCACTAGAATCCTAATAATTTCAAAAAATATATTTGAACATGGTTAGTACAAAATATATGATATCAATTAGTAAGTGCGTTGAAAATGCATGATTAATTGGTTTGACGTTGAAATAATTACATTAATATACCAAACAATTATTATTACCATCACTGTCCCAGGATTGTGGCTAGAAGATGCAATATTGTTGCAATTGGCAGGGTGAAGTGACTGTCCATTTTCATCTACCAAATGCGCCTTGCGATATGCTACTCCTGATAAGAGCTTCCGATGTTTTGGAGTTGTTTGAATATTTTTTGCATCTGAACTCGATTCTAAATCTACATGAACCTGAAAATTTGTATACATTATAAATTTTATTAAACTGATTGACGTGGATAAAAAACATAAATTCAATTAGACAATGAAAATATAAATAAAATCTGAAGTAAATATTACGTCTCGATATGGATAGGGAGAACTTCGCGATGGACTTTGAGAAATATTATGGAACGAGCTAGATTTTGAAGAATTTTCGATTCAATATAATTATGATATTTTCTCCCTGGATTTGAGCAAAATCAACAATAAATTTTAGTGTACACGCCTAAAATTAATTTTGGTGACTTAAAAATGGACTTATTGTTATCGGTGCTAATGTACATATAACCGCACCGGTGCGTTTTAGTTACGGCGCACCGGTGCAGTGTTGTTAATTGACGCACCAGAGCCAAATAGCCACAAATAAAAAAAGTGCATTATATTTTTTTACAGTGAAAAAAAAAGTGGTAAATTGAAAAATGGGCAAAAAAATATTTTCGAAAATCTAATTTCTTAAAACAATTCTTTAAATAGTAAAAAAATTTCATTATTTCATTATTTTTGCAAAAAATTCAGGGAGAGATTTGCACGAGACATACCTGGAGCAAGAGAGCACGAGAGCACTATGGAGCAGTGAAATACTTTCGAATAGAACTGTTCAGACAATCATAATTCCAAACCTCTGGTGATTCAAACCCTGTAGCATAGAATTTCAAGCCATCTGTAATATCTATATTTTCTGCAGTATTTTTTATGCAGTAAGTAAAAAAATTAAATTTACTGTTCATTTTCAGATAAAAAAAAACAAAAAAACAAAACAAAACAAAAAAACAAAAAACAAAAAATAATAATAAAAAAACAAAACAAAATAAAAACAAAAACAAAAACAAAAAAATTCATTCTTACGCTAAACACTTGATTCTTTTTGTAAATAATTTACAAAGAACTTGCTTTTTTTGCTTTTCTTGATGTGCTATCAATATTTTTGTTACTTGATCTCTTGTCAGCCATTTCTTTATCAATATGAAACCTGTACCATACCATTCATTAATATATTTTATAAATAAATCATAAACTTTTCAGGTAAAAAAAAAAATCGCACCGGTGCGTTTTTTTATCACAAGGAACTGTGCACGTACTATTTGATAAAAAAAATTATAAACACATTTTTTTTAAATCTGTGTGCCATATGTAAAATAGGGCACTGGTGCATTATTTCATTATAGCGCATCGCGCATGTACTGTTTGACAAAATTTTTTTTTTTTATGTCTATGCTAATCGGTGCATCGTTTAACATATAACGCACCGAGTCTCCTTCTTGACAGAGAGCACCGTACGATGGTCTCATGTTTTCACGGTGCATTTATAAGAATATGTCGCACCGCCCCCTCCACAACATCATATGCTACAAAAAAAAACAATAGAGGATTTGTTATTAATTTGTCTGTGTTAATCAGTGCGTTGGTTAACATATAACGCAACGGTGCTCCTTGTTGACATAGAGCACCGTACGGTGTTTCTACTATTTTCGCGGTGCATTTATAAGAACACATCGCACCGACGTCGATGCGTACATCATTAAAGGTGCACTGGTTTCTTGATTTTTTTTTTACCTGAAAAGTTTATGATTTATTTATAAAATATATTAATGAATGGTATGGTACAGGTTTAATATTGATAAAGAAATGGCTGACAAGAGATCAAGTAACAAAAATATTGATAGCACATCAAGAAAAGCAAAAAAAGCAAGTTCTTTGTAAATTATTTACAAAAATTATAATATTTGAACTATATGTAAGTTTAACTAATATGTATTGTTTACTGCGTATCATGCAGAGCCACAAAATGACGAAGCTCGATAAGATTATTTCTGATCTAGGACTAGAAGAGCGTAAAAGCTTGATGGAAAAATTGCAAAAGGATGAATCAGGTGAATGAAAAAATACTATTGATCCAATATGAGTTTCTTTTTTTAATTTTCATTAATAATATACTTAAAAATATTAGATAATATATTTCAAACAATCTATTAAATCGCATATGTTTAATGTTCTACAGGGACCAACAACTCAAAAAATGAATGTTGTTCTAAGAAAAGAAAAAAAAATAGAACATGCAAATGAAAATGAATTGTTCCTTAGCTCATGAGTATATGTTGGCATATTAGAAATTAATTGTGGAATTTATAAGTAGCTATCGATCTTTTTTTTCTTAGCTTCGTCTATAACTGATAGAACAAAAAAAAAATTTATATTAAATATATGATTTGTTATGGGGTATAAAACTTGCAGGAAACAAAGTATGGAACTGCGCCAACAAATGAAATCTTGAAAGATGGCATGAAATTTGGTTTTGAAAGAATGTGTATAGTTCATGAGTCAATTGTTGCTATGGTACGTCATTTATTTTAGATTTACATTGATGTGTATAATTTAATACTGCAATTTTCATTATTCTCACCAATGTATATACACTCATTATAGTTTATTTTTATGTTTGTAGATGGAAGGTGAAGAAGAAGAAAACAATAAACACCGTGAACAAAAAATTTCTCAAAATAACCCAAGTCATGGAAGTAGCTCGAGCAGTGATAGTAGTTCAAGGGAAGAATGATGATCATTATGTTTGGATATCAAAGCAAGGCATTGTATTTTTTGAAATATTTGTCTGTGGAATCAGACATTTTGTTTAATGTAATGGACATAATGTCCCAATTGAAAGACAAATGGATACCAATAACTGTCCCATTTTGTATGAAAAAGAGTGTCTTATTCATATATATATATAATAAAATACGTTTTAATTTATTCTATTGCATTCTCCATTGTCGCTGTGAAATGTAACACCACTGATTAAATATATGGATGATTAAATATTATAACGAAGAGATGTGAAATCTGATGATATGATATAACAAATTAATCCAAACATTACATTCAAATGCACTAATAAAAATTTAACTGATATGAATACTGTTATAAGATATGTGTCGTCTTTTGATGAATAATGAATTTTAAAAAATCACAATAATTATGATATGATATAAAAAATTAATCCAGACATCACATTCAAATGCACATATCAAAATTTAAATGATATGAATATTGTTATAAGATATGTATCAAATTTTGATGAATAATGAATTTTAAAAAATCACAATAATTGCACTGTCACAGGTCGATGTTTTTAAAAAATACAAAATGAACACCAGTGCATGCAAGTTACTGTGCACCGGTGCGTTTGTATTCTAATGCGCACTGGTGCGTTTCTACGACCTATGGGCACCGCACAATTACCAATACCAATTATAACTCTCGGTGCGTTTGTGCGATACTGCACACTGGTGCGTTTATGTGAGACTGCCCACCGGTGCATTTCTACGACCTATGGGCACCGTACAAATACCAATACCAATTAGAACGATCGGTGCATTTTTGGGATACTGTGCGCCGGTGCATTTGTATAATACTACGCACCGGTTGGTTTATACGACCTATGGGCACTACACAAATCCCAATACCAATTAGAACAATCAGTGCATTTGTATAATACTAGGCACCAGTGTGTTTATATAACCTATGGGCACCACACAAATTTCAATACCAATTAGAAAGGTCGCGTGTGTTGTATCACCTACAGTGCGCCCGATGCGGTTTTAGACCTTAACGACCTAGTGCATGCACCTTCGACCGCCTCGAGGAGACTGGTTGGTTGACATGCACGGGAACGTTGCTAAATGCCCTGAGGTGTCCTATATTTTTTTTCCATCCCAGTGCTTGGTAGGTTTGCAATACCAGTGCGTTCACTCTAAAACACATCGGTGTGTTGACGCCTGATTAGTGCACCGATGAGAAAAACATCTATAATAACCTCCGGTCGCATAGTTTTTTTTAGTTGTGTTGAAATTCCATTAGAATCTCCGCCAAAACTTCTGTTATAACTCTGCTAGAGGGTCTTTTCCTTGTAGCGCATCACCCTACCATATTGGGCCGACACGAGGAAGTAATGCATGAGGCCCATGTCTTTCATCTCAAATTCCCTTGCAGGATCCTCTTTGCAAGAGAGGATCAACTGCTCATCCCCTGTTAATATTAAATCATCAACATATAAAACAAGAATAAGCAACTTACCATCTACCATAATGTGATAGAGGTTAACATATACTTCACTTTTGGTGAAGCCCAATCCTTTGAGATAACTATCGATCTGAGTGTACCATGCTCGTGGCACCTTTTTGAGACCATACAATGCTCTCTTGAGTCTGCACACATGTGACTCTCAATCATATGTCTCAAATCCTTATGGATGCTCTATGTAAATTTCCTCCTCAACAACATCGTTGAGAAAGGCAGTATTCACATCCATCTAGTGGATTTTCCACCCCATCTGCACAACCAATGTTAGAATGGATCTGATTGAGGAATATCAACTTGCAATGGGTGAAAACGTTTTCTCACAGTCCACTCCCTCTATATGAGAGACTCCTTTGGAAAAAAATATGTCCTTGTACTTCTCAATGCTCTCATCTACTCCATGCTTCACTTTGTAGATACATCTCAAACCAACTGTTGATTTCCCTTCTGGCCTCGACACCACATCCCATACATCATTCTTCATGATGGATTTGTATTCTTCCACCATGGCATCAACCCAAATAGGTTGAGAAAATTATTCCTAAAATGAGGAAGGCACTATCTCAATGAGCTCAGTCATGAAATCCATGCACCCAATGTACCTATCAAGTGACCTCCTATGTCTGCATTGTGACGTGGGGAATCCCACTTTCTCCCTTGCACCCTGCAATAATCTATTAGCTTCTCTAGTTCTCTTTCTCCCCTCCCTGAAATATTTTGGTTGAGTGGTTGCCTCCACTTTTCCTCTTGTTTTCTCCTCTACATGTGGTTACTCCACAACCCCTTGAAGCTCATCATGAGGCTCCTCCTTTGTATCTATAATCTCCTACTATGGTCGGGTGCTCAACTCTCGTTCAAGAGGGAATTTCATGGCCTTCTCCTCTTTGAACTTGACATCTCACCTCATAACTTTCATCCTGAGTGAAGGAATATACACAAGATAATTGTGTGTATTTTTGGTGTATCCTACAAAAACTCCCAACTTTGTTGTAGGCTCAAGTTTCTTCCTTGAATCATTGGAGACATGACAATAAACTAAATCTCTAAAAATTATGGATAGAGACACAACATGCTTTATCCCAGAGAAAGATTCTTTCAGTGCGATCATTTCAAGCATCCTATGAGGACTCTAATTCTAAAAGTATACTGCGGTGTTACATGATTCTTCCCATAGATTAAATGACAACCCCTGATCATACAGCATGGCCCTTGTTGTTATCACTATGATCATGTTATTCCTCTCAGCTACCCCATTTTGTTTTGGGTTATGGGGTGTTGTCAGCTCTCTTCGAATGCCTTGTTTTGCACAAAAATATTTGAAGGCCCACAAAAAAAAATCATCTCCATTGTTGCTATTGAGAACCTTCACCTTCTTCCTAGTCTCCTTCTCCACCAATTCCTTGAATTCAAAAAACTTGGAGAAAACTTCATCCTTCTTCCCCATGAAGAAGATCCAACACTTTTTGGAGAAATCATCAATAAAATAACATATTACTTATGTTTTGTTGTGGAAACTATAGAAAAGGGTCCATAAAATTAGAGTGGGCTCACTCCAAGATTTCATTTGTTGTGTTTTCTTGATCATGATAAGTGGATTTAACTTATTTCCCCAATGTGAAACCCTTCCAGACATCCTACTGGTCAAGGGAACCTTTAGGGAGCCCGATGGTAATTTGTTGCATGATCTTCAAGGTACCATGGTGTAAATGACCCAATTTCTTGTGCCATAGTTCTCCAACATCATGACTCTACACATTTTTAACCTTACTTCTCAATGTAGTGTAATATCCCACCTCAACTTTGTATAGGTTCTTCACTTGAACCTTGATCTGATTCACTTTCTCGATAGCTATGTTTCTCATAAAGGATTTTACTTTACTGAAAATAACATCATAGCCACGATCCTCCAAAACTACTACAGAGATGAGGTTCTTTTTCAGCTTGGGTACAAACATAACATCTTTGAGGCGAAGAGGAGAGGTTTTCTCCCTCTCAAAGGTGAAAGTAACAATACCTATAGCAGTGTACCTCCCAACATCCCCCATTTCGATATGCATCTAGAGATCCTTCTCCTCCAAGCTACCAAAAAACTCCTTGCACCCTATCACATGGAACGAGGCACCGGAATCAAGGTACCACACACTCCCCATAATAATGTTGTCCGTGCATGCTATTAACGTGAAGTCTAATTCAAATTGTGAATCCAGGGCTTCACCTGCTACTCCTCTTAGTGGCTTCTTGGTATAATTTATGAGAAGACATTTTGTTGCATATTTCCCAAACTCATGGAAGTGGAAGCACTTGACTTTCTCAAGTCTTTATTATTGCCATTATTTTGGATGGATTCATGATTTCTTTGGTTCTTCTTCCCTTTTCCCTTCTTCCCCTTTTCAACCAAGGAGAAATATTTTTCATCCCGTGCTCTAGATGAAGTTCCATCCCTATTATTTCTCCTGACTTCTTCTTGTACCAAATCAGACCACAACCTTTTCCAATTTGGTAAATTTTCCCTTCCATTCACAGAGTCTTGGTAACTATGCTAGGATTTTGAAAGGCCTAGAAGAGCTAGGCTCACCAGGTCATATTTTTCAAAATTCACCCCAACCCCTCAAGGATCTTCCCAAACTTGTGTAAATATGGTGAGATATTTCATAATAGTATCATTTTTCTGCATCTTAATATTTTAAAATTTGTCTTTCAGGGCCAAGCTTATGTGGTCACTATGGTCATTGTTACATGATACACGTTCATTTCAACATACCACTAAAATGTTTTTGAACACTAATCATCTAAGCTCTCTATACTTAAGTATGAAATGTATTTTTATATATTTTAGCACATCTTAAGCCATCTTATATTCATTAACTTGAATTATGCTTTGTTTATTTGTTAGTGGCTAATTTCGGTGAATCTTAGAGTAGTGTTACTTAGTTCTATAGAAGGATTCACATAGGGTCATTTTCAGTCTTCTCGAATTGGTCCTTGTGTGTCGAAATATATTTGATACAAGTTGATGATCAATATTTTCTTTGAAAAATTTATGATACATGTTTTCTAATTGTCTTTAGTTTTTAATGATGATTGATTGGTTTTCAAAGTAATAATTTGTTGAGTCCTTACCTTGCACGTCTACTTATGTGTGGAAATTTTGCTAATTTATTTCTTGCAAAAGGGGTTCTATTTGTTGTGCATGGCTTTGTACTTTCTATGACCATACACATCCTTTAAAATGTTGGTGTGGGATATTTTATGGTTCGTTGCCCATAAACATTGATCAGGAGATCATGTTTTATGCTCAAAAGTGAAAGTGCTCGAAATAGGTTTGAACCTAAGTGACTGGAAAGGTCTCGTCATTCTGATTCTGGCGCCACAAACGGTTCGAAAAACTGATGTCATATGAGGAAGATATTGCATTCTGTCTGTTTTCCCAAACAGAAAAATTTTGTGACTGGATGTCCAGTCAGCATGCAGGTACAATTAGCAGGTATATTCCTGGAATATTACATTTATTCACATCCAACGTGATGGCACCATGTGGCATGTTCTGAGATGTTGAATGTTTGTGGTACGGAGTTGTTTTGGACCGTTGATGGTTTTGTAACTGGGCCAATGGATGAGTGACACATGGCAAGCCCGGAGGCCGCCACGTGTCATCAAGACCGTGTATCAAAATTTTATGGAGTTGGGAAGGGGGGGGGGGGGGGGGGTCGACCCCGCGACCTCCTGTCCGCAGCAAAGACCATCTACCAACCCGCCTACACGTTAGCTCTTAAAAATGTATGGATGTCGCTTAACTTTATGGTTTGTAAGTTTTATTTTTTGGGGTTTGGGGGGCCAGCCCCAACCATATGGCCTGCACCAAGAACCACGAGCCTCCACTCTAACCCTTGCAACAAACGAAACTTCCACATTTTTTTGTTCACATGGTTTATTTCAAATGTGGCATCAAATTTCATATAACTGCAGCAAAAAACCATAACTACTGGCGAGAGATCCGTTCACATGTCGTGGAAATATTTAATGTTATAGTTGACAATTAGCAGGGGGTGGTTTATATGGTGGTGGATAAGCGTTGTCACATGCACATTTATATCATCTTAAATGACGATTAATGCAAACAGTCTACGAAACATTACTTAAACTCTCGGTTCTGTACATTGTGCGGAGTTTTAAAACTATTAAACCACACATAAAACTTCAATGTTATTTCATGTGATGGGTTATAAACCATTTCCCGCGTGGTTGGTTGAACCCAGGTTAAAATCCAGGGATTCAGGGGTTGGCATGTGGCCACCCCCACCCCTCAATTGTAAATGTTAGTGTTATAAATGGAAGAATTAACAGTGGTGCCCTATTTTTAGGGATTTTACTAAAACTAACTGCAGTTAAGTGCCTGTCTCCAAATTTAGTGCAGCTTAGGCTAGCTGTCACTGGGAAAAATGCATTGGGAGGTCAATTTTCGACCAATTTTGTTGAAATAAGAGTCTACCTAGACTAATTTGAGAATTATGGAACCATTGGTGTAGAGAAAACAACCATTAGAGGCCTGTAAACATATGTAATTTACAATTTTGAGCATAATGACAAAGAGAGACATGCCATTGGGAGTTGGACCAGTAGATGTAGCCCAGGAGGGATGAACTGCTTCATCATGCCTCCTGTGTAAAAATTATGTGTGAATGTTTTTCTTTTTTATACACTATTGTTCAGTGTTTTTAAGGCTTATTTTCATGCTTAAAGTTCACTAATTCATCTAATTTTCATGGTTAAAACTCCCATTCCTTAAGAAAACATATGGAGAAAAATTATACATGTTTATATTACTGAAATGAAACTTAGCACAACAAAACTAATACAATCCTTTCATATCAAAAACCCACCTTAACCCTACACCAAGGTCCTCCTATCCATTTTAGTGATGGATCATGGTGTGTTCAAGTGTCTCCTTTAGATTACCCTGCCTTTGTATAGATTCAAAATTGTGGTTTTCCATTTGATGTGTATTGCCTTTGTAGGCACCCTTTTTGGATTTGTCCCTAGTTGCATGTTTGGCTACAATAGATGTTTTGGCCAATTCATTTGGGTCTCTTTGTTAATTTAGATACCTTATGGTATATGTGCACTGATTGGGGTCTTTATTAGTCATGGAGCCTCTCTTGGTTCTTGATTTTGATTTGTTAGGATATGCTCATTTAGGTGTTTATTTAGTCAAACTTTACCTTAACTCAAGTGGTTTTTCCATGTGTATCAATTTTTTATCTTATTTAATTGTTACTTCAAAATTTAGTGCCCTAGTGCAAAGCCTCTCTGGTATGACCCAAACTTCGCAAGGCTAAGACTAGTGTCGGGCTAGCGACGGATAAGGTGGCACTACCGACGGTTGTTTCCGTCGTTGGCATGACCCAACCATCGCAAATTTGAATCATATAAGCCACTATTTCCAAAGATTCACTTCACTCGGGTATAACCTGATTCATTAGCAGTTTGTATGCATAAACCTACAACAAGATTCGTTAACATTTTTTATAGAAAATAATATAGCCAGATTCATTATCATTCTGATATGTAAGCATACTTTCCAGGTAACCTAACCAAACTATAGTAAACCAAAATGATAGGCAGTGGTTGGGACATAACAATCCTTCTCTTCAAAAGAAAAAATAAGAGAAGATAAGAGATCAATTGAAGATTAATATGCTCACCTGTGTGAAAGGCTTTGGGACATCCATCACAAAATATAAGGTCACCTCCATACCAACACTCCAAACAAAAATCATCATTATCACTTGGATCAAGTAGCTTTCTCTCACAGAACTTTTTTTGGCTAGTAAGTGAAAGTGCCACCTCATGTAGTCAGTGCCCATTCATAAGATAGATGTGTTGATAACTATTAAGCAATGGGAAATGCAACAATAATTCAAAAACACTATTAGTTCAAATATATTCTTGACAAAAAGAAAAGGGACAACAATCAAAAAAACATCACAAAGATACTTACAAAGTTTGACTCTTTCCCCATCTGGCATGTACTTAAGACTCTGAAAAACACACCTAATAAATGTAAAACAACCTAAATAGTAAAAACAAAAATACTGAGCAAGTGACCCTTCGAAATTTAATAAAAATGATCTAAAAAATTAATAATATCTTTCCAAGGTTATTGTATCTCATGTCAGATAATCATATTTCCATGTCATCGTCATGTTAGGTGACTTAGGATATTGTGTTGCTTCTTGGAAGACTACCTAACATAAGGGCATGGGTAACCTCATATGACTACTTATGTGGGTTCTGGAACAACAACATTGCCAGGGTATCATGGACATAGGACTAGCTGCCTGGGGCCTCATTGTGGATCTCACTGCAAAGGAGGAAGTGATTATTTGGGTGGATACTAGTCCAGGAAGTGGCCAAAGAGAATTTACAACAAAATGCCAAGGGAGAGACATGTTTGACATTTAGTATATATTTATAAATTCCAAATTAAATTATCAAGCCTTTTGATATTCATAGTTCCATCAAAAGGATGATTACTAACATCATCTCTACTTTAATTAAACATTGTTGGATGAAAGAGGAGTTTGCTAGCATTGATTATAAAGTAATATCGTTGGTTCCTCCACATGGAATGAATTTTGGCACTGCCAAGTTCAGTTAATACTTCGGAGATTTACAAAGTGATGTTGCAGGGACATGAAATCCATCATCTAGTTAAGCACTTTTGTACTCTCCTTGGTTCTAAGTTAGATATCCTACAAACCATCTAATTTAGTTAGCCTCCTTTCAGGTAATTATTGACTTCCTTTACTCTCTCTTCTATCATCTGTCACGTATGTACATCTTATCTTTGGGCCCTCCTCTCTCTTCTCCTTTTTCCTTGTACTTGCTTCTAGTGCAGACCATCAACTAAGTGCACTGGTGACTTTTCTTCAAAAATTTGAGTGATCTGATCAGGACTATTTTACAAGGAACTTGAACCTCTCAGATACTAATGGTTTGGACTTTAATGCGCATGTGGTCCGTAAACTTACGACTTTTATATTCAAATCTAAAGTGATTTCAACTCATGGTTTAAATTTGTTTGGCTAAAGATTGCAGATTATTATAATAAAAGTATATTATTATAATTCGTTATTATACTTTATTATAATAAAGGTGGTTATTATATTATTTATTATGCTTCGAATTCAATTTGTTTAGCTAAATATTGCAGATTGGTTATTATATTATTTAGTATACTTTGGTTCCATGTGAAGGAATAATTGATTATTGACAAGCCTTTGATTGAGTTTCCTCACTACCCTCTTCAACTATATTAATAAACTCGAAATCTTGTTTTAAAGCAATACAAGAAACTATGTGAACCTCTTCAGTAACTGTAACTTAAAATAGGTGTCCTCCTATCTTTAGGCACGCCAACAATTATCTTATCAATATCCCTATGGAACCCCATATCTAGCAAATGGTTGACTTCATCAAAGTACTATATAAATTTATAAACACAATAATGTATTTCTGGATTCTTCTGATCTAAAAATTTAATCTTATGTTAAATACATAATCCTTCTACTTAATTCTTTGCAGAAATTAAATCACCAATTGCAAAACACATGAAGAAAAATCAATCACACATAACAAGATGTTTTACCAGGAAAGCTTAAAGCTAAAAACCCCAACTATAATATATTATGTATATCAATGGAATCATGTAACAATCTCATACAAAGCTCAGGTCAAAGAGCTCTCAGTACAATATACAATCGTCACACACTGTCATGCAGAAATTTGCATCTATATGCACCAATTTCTTGCCTCCTGACAGCCTGCCTCCACTGCTCATTCCCTGCTGTTACACCACTTTTTGGTCATCTAACCCATTGTTATTAGATGGACCCAAGTACACCATGTAAGACCAATTTTACCCTAAGTAAAATCACATTCACTATGAAAATAACTTAGTAAACCACCTTTACTAAGTTGTTTATGGTCTAAACAGGAAACCCCATGAGGAAACATTAAATAAATCTATATTTGTTTGATTTTCCTCAAGGAATAATTAGTTAAACAATAGTTTAATTAATATTCCTGGTCATATTTAACCCAAAACAAGGAAATTAATTAGATAAATAATTATTTGTCTTATTATTTTCTAAGAATAATTATTTAAACCTTATTTAAATAATATTCTTTGTTAAATATGACTGAATCTCCCTTAAATAATTAAATAAATCATTGTTTATTTGATTATTACTCAACCATATCCTTAAAATGATAAATAAATCATTTATTTATTTATTATTACTGAAACGCCGGTCAGAAGTCTCTCACATCTATGACGGATGTCCTCCAGAAGGGCTGCTGCATCCTTATTTTGCTACGCCCTTGATCCACTAGCTCCTGCGGCCCCCGATACTACAGGTCGTCCCATGTACCTGGCCGATTTTACCGGTGCTGTATCTGCATACCAAAATTAAAAGAATCAGTACCACATAAAATATTCTAGAAAATTTATATGCACATAAAAGATTAGCAATTTTTCACTTAACATCGGGTCCCCATATTCGACCAGGCGGCAATGGCAGATCCAGGTCCCCACAATAACTCATCCCACTATAGGGATAGTCGTCTATATACAGCGACATCTGATCCCAATGAACAAAGAAATCAGGACGAAACACTCGTCCAACTGCTCCACCTCCTCCTCTACACAGTAGTCGCCCCCACCGACGCATCCTAGGCTCTCTTAGGCTCCCATCTTGGAGCTGTATACGAGGTCGAAGTGTCGAGGTCTTCTCAAAGAAGAACGAGCACAAAACTGTACCATATGCATAGTCATGGTTCACTTGTCGCTTGCATAGCGACAACTGTCGTTACAACGATGATAGCATCATCTGGGCCCACCCATAGTAGGTCCCACTCAAAACACTCTCCACAAGCATCATTTTCCCCCCAGTGATGTGATGGAGTGCCTGGTTGCCCAGGATACGCAACACCACTACGGCCACAACACCAGTCTCTAACCTCTCCAAATCTCTAATGGGTATCTGATTCCCCTTGACTTGGAGACCTGGTTGACAATGGTGCTCTACAAACTCTATGATATTCCGCCCACGCGGTAATACTGGCTGAGTATTCCCTACCATCCCAAGTGGAGGGAGCCTAGTCAGGAAATATGTATCCTGGACCATCAACTCGATCCGGTGCCCCTGCACTATAAAGACCTCATGGTCCAGGTCCCAATAGCTGAAAATCCAGGCTAATAAGGGCTCCCCAGCTCTCATCAAAGGGTTCTCCACAAACTTCAGAACCCCAAACCTGGCCAAAGCACTGCGGACACCTTGATCCTCCCGGATCTCCGACCGTAATGCACCCGGGTTTCTCTCTCTCCAGTTGATCCGTAATGCTGCCATATCTAAACAAAACCATCATATTTGTTAGCATACAGATAGGAAAGACTATTTCACATCACAAAAACCTAGTGCTCAGCCAAAAAACAACATAGAAGAACCCCTCCCTAACAGGTCGCACTTTTCAGGCCCAAACCTGGGACAGGTCGCACTTTTCTGCCCAAAACCTGCTACCCAGATCGCACTTTTTTCCCCAAAAAGTGCGACCCGACCGTGAAGAGGAGTAGGGGTCTGTTCCTGAGCCCTAGTGACCTAATTTGAACTTTCAATCCACTAAAAATAAAGAGTAGGGTTAGGCCTCTTACCTGCAGCTGACAGATCTCAATTCCAACGGTCGGTTTGTCCGCTACGATCGCTGCAAGATTTAGGGCCTTCTCTCCTCTCTATATTCACCATAGCTCCACATGCAAATGAGTGAATTTGGAGGGAAAATGCCTTATTAAAAGAGAAACCCCTATTTTTTCTTTCGCCTGCTGCGACCCAACCATAGCTCTGTTTACCAAACCATCCATACCGTTGGAAAGCTCTCACCGAGCCCTCAAATAGGTATCTGTTAGTTTTTAGTGATTTGATACTTCATCGGGACGCATTTTTCCCAAGAAGCGCCACTTCACCCCTCCTCAAAATTGAATTTCTTCACTTGAAACACTCGCACTGGGGGCACCACTTTGCCACCATACTTGTCCACGATCATGTCAACTTTCGTCGTGAGTTACCATATTGTGCTCATGCTTTCATGGTTCCCATTGGAACCTTTTTTCTATGTGGCAGCACCATCAAGTCACCCTTGTTTAGAGCATCCGAGTTGAGTCATCATTGCATTCATAGAGTCTATCCCGAGTCCCTTTGAATCCCGCTATAGTCCTCCATCCTTCATTGCTTGGTCCCTCTCTCGTGTCGCACATTAGGGCCTTCAGTCCCACTGTCCCCTATCCCTCATGATGTTGTGTCAGTCACTGGCAGGTCATCCATTCCCTTTATGCTCTAACAAGGGAAGTCGTCCGTTCGCTACTCAGTACCCCCCATTTCATCATCATCATTGTTTTCAGTCTATCAGTCGCTCTACTATTTTATCTCGTGCCTTAGTTGAGGATCCCCTATTACCTCACCTATGGCGGACCTCCTTCTGTCGACATCAGCTCATTCATTCTAGAAGACAGGTCTAGAGGGCCATGTACCTTGGTTCTAGCTTACACTTTTGTTCGGTGCCTGGGATCAGGTGAAGGAACTCCTTATTTCCATTTGACTTGATTGTTTCTCAGCTCCATATCCTTTCAGCATGATCGAGATCTGTATACTTGATGGTTCAGTGATACAGCAGCTGATATCAATGATTCCTAGGTGTGTGTGAGATGTCGCAGCCCTCATGAGGGGGTGGCCCTACAGGTAGCCCCCCACATACCCAGATGACTTCTTCATTTCATCCTTCGATGTAGCTCCATAGATTTGATGATACCGGCCTCATTTGCTTGCAGCGCCTTCTTGATTGCATATATCAATCAAATTTTCAGAGCCCTCTCCTGTTTACAGGGGCATTTGGGTTGTATTCATAACTCATGTACTCAGATATTATTATACAAAGTCTTGTTTGTCATCCCAGGCACAATATGTATGTGGGATTCATTATCATGTTATTTATTTGGCTCATGTTTATGCCAGAATATGCTTTATTATTTCGTCCCGTGGTTTTCTGGATGCCTCATTGTTTGTACTTTGCCTCGGCGGGCATAGGTATGCCTCCCCCGACGCCTATAGCATAGGTACTCACTCATCAAAGAGACTTGTCGCACCTGTAAGTCTCACCTCCTCAGGGTCTAGTTCTTTCAACACTTTGGTCTGCCTTATATTCCTCTCTCTTTGACTTCCCCTTTGACGTCTAGTGATTGAGTTCTTACAACATACTTCGGTCATACGATTAGCTCCTAACGCTCGCATGCTGGGGGGCAATCTGTTACACCATTTTTTGGTCATCTAATCCACTGTTATTAGATGCACCCAAGTACACCATGTAAGACCAATTTTACCCTAAGTAAAATCGCATTCACTATGAAAATAACTTATTAAACCACCTTTATTAAGTTGTTTATGGTCTAAATAGGAAACCCCATGAGGAAACATTAAATAAATCTATATTTGTTTGATTTTCCTCAAGGAATAATTAGTTAAACAATAGTTTAATTAATATTCCTGGTCATATTTAACCCAAAACAAGGAAATTAATTAGATAAATCATTATTTATCTTATTATTTTATAAGAATAATTATTTAAACCTTATTTAAATAATATTCTTTGTTAAATATGACTAAATCTCCCTTAAATAATTAAATAAATCATTATTTATTTGATTATTACTCAACCATATCCTTAAAATGATAAATAAATCATTTATTTATTTATTATTACTCAATCACATCCTTAAAATGATAAATAAACCATTTATTTATTTATTATTTATAAATAAAGGGATTTAACCCAAGTCAAATTCCTTTTCCCTCCAACAAATATAATAAAATATTCCACAAAAGTTGGATCTTGATTTGGTTAATAATATTTTAATTATGCACCAATATCTAGACTAACTCAATATTTTGTTATAAATAGAAGGGTTTTCCCATTCATTTATCACCTTTTGTTGCCTAAAGATCACTCTGGATCTATACTTTTGGTCTAACTATTGATCCACCATCATAGTCATATTTTGCTACTATTTTTGTCTGGGTTTTCTACACCATCAAGAGAGAGAAATTCTAGATCTGAAGTGCTGAGGACTTTCAAGAGCCCATCCCATTGAGGAGAACTGGGAACACCCTCCTGTGTTTTCCTCCTTAGGTGCCCCTAATACAAAAATTTATTTAACATATTCTTGTCTTGTCTATTTGGATGTATGGAGTAAATCTTGTTTTTTCCACTGTTTAATGTCTTCTAATGCATAAATCTAGATTTTTACAACATTTATCTTGATCACCTAACTGCAGATCTGAAGATATTTACAAGCATATTTACTATTAGGGCTGTTTTTATGCACAACTAAAGTGGTCTTTTTTCGTATGCTTGGAATTAAGATTCATACTAACAACTGGCGACTCCACTGGGGATTTACGATTACGACTGCTGTCGATTTTCTAATCCTTGCATATCCAGCTGCTTCAAACCCTAGGATTTCTCTTCAGCCCCTTGTTTTTGCTTTTCTAGATGTTTTTGTTAACCTATAAAACCCTAAAACGATAAAAATTCTAAGTTCTGCATGTTTTCGGACCTATTGTGCAGTTGACAGACATCAGCCGCAGCTGAGACGATAATTTTTTCAGAAATCTACTGTCGAGAGTGCCGGAGGTGCAGGTCACACTTTTCAGCCCAAAACCTATGACCTGGACCCTCAGGGCACACATTACAGCCCAAAAAGTGTGACCTCTGCTGAAAACAGGTCAAAAACTGCGACTTGGACTTTTTGCGGGAATTATTCTGAAAGTTTTCTGGGTTTGTCTGAGCCTCTATTCAGGATTGTATGACCTCCATCTCTGCCCATTTTGGACATGTACTTGTTATGTTTTGCTCAACTAAGTGGGAACCTAGCCCCGTAGGGCTTCAGTACCCTCCACTTTTTGTGGAAGATTTTTTGTTGTTGCAAGTTATCTGAAATTTCAGAGTCTTCAGCCATTTTTTCAGATCTGATACCTCACCTTCAGATCCGCTTCAAAGTGGCTTGTTATCCATCCAAATCTCCTCATTTAGCTTTTTTTGGGTTTTCCTTTAGGGTTCACTCCGCTTCCCTCCTGGAGATAGTCTTTCGCCGCCTCTTTTTACAACAATTTTTCCTCTGATCTGTTGTTGTTTCTGCACCAATTTCCAGCAGATTTTGTCCTTTAGATCCCTGTCCCTTTTGACCTTAGATCGATTGGTTGTTTTAGTGTGTTTTAATTAGTTTTTTCACTCACCTATAGACTATTTGTTGATTGGCCCGCCTCCTTGGGTTTAGTTTATTGCATTATTAGCTATTTATTTTCTATTTTTGCAAGCTTATATACTATCATTTGCAGGTTATTTGCAGTTATACAACACACTTTTATTTTTCTCTACAAATGTCTAAGTTTAAAAATTAAAATTTACACACTTCACACACACACCCTAAGCGGAAAATGACTTGGTTAACACCGCCAAGCAAAGACTCTAAAACATTGAAATCAATTGATCATGCACCTCTCTACCCTTGTTTCGACATTGTAATCGGTTGATCTTGCACCTCCCTACCCTTGTCGATCTCTTTTTCCTTTCTATCGTATTTGTGTCATCATCATTGCACCACCAAGGCGTTCATCCCGGAGACTTCTTGGCCTTCATCCTCAGTTTCCGGTAGGAAGACTTACTCCTCCACATAGGATTCGAGTTAGTCCTCCTCCAAGTCCACACACCGACTCTTCTTCTGGTCCTTTAGGTTATCCTTCGTGTTCTACCTTCGGTTCTCCCCCTGTCACCTTCACCATGTCTGGTGCAGGACCTAATGCTGGTGGTAACCCCGGCCCTCATGCTGGGAATACCACTTGTGGGACCGCAACGGATACTACCTGAGCTGCACCCTTGCTCCCCTTCATGGCAGGCCTCAGCCTCCCCGATTTCGACCAGTTGATAAAAGACCCTATACACCATGACACTAGTTGGCCTGCTATGCCAACAAAGCTCCCTTCTGACATCCCAAAGTTTTAAGGCCTTGTTGGAGAAGATCCTACAAATCATGTTAGATCTTTCCACATGTGGTGTTCGTCTAACTCCATAACCGATGACTCTGTCCGTCTTCGGTTGTTCCAACGTACACTTACAGGTGAAGCTTCTAAGTGGTATGTTGATCAGGCCCCTTCCTCTCATACCACCTTTGTGACTCTTGCCAGGGCTTTTCTGTCTTATTTCCAGCTTCCCCTTCATTATGACACTGGTACCGAACTCTTGACTTCTTTCCGTTAATCGTCTGCGACCCACCTTTTCGACCATGTTCAGGAATGGCGGAGAAGAAAGAGCCTATGTCAAGCCCCTACCTTCGAAGATCGTGTCTACATGGACTGGTTCCTTAGATCTCTTTTGCCACCTATCGGAAAATATGTCGCAACGCACTTTCCTCAAACCAAAGAAGCCGCCCTCCAAATTGCGTTAAAATATGACCTGATCTACGCTTAGTCGGGTTATGTTTATACCGTTTTACCTGATCTTCCTAGACCAAGTGGTGCTAATGCACCGGGGACATCTCATGTCGCCGACAATATCGTTGGAGTGCTCTCTAATCCGTATGCTCAACCTCCCATGGGCTATGGTTTTCCTCAGGGGGGGCCAGCACCTCCTGCACTTTTCCCCCTTCCGATAGCACATATCCAGGATACGGCATGCCTCCTCTTTTTCCCAACCTCTTGTTTACCACACTATTACCCAACCTCCTTATTACCCGTATCCATAGCCTGGTGCTCCAGCTCCCCCAGCATTAGCACCTCCTCCTCCCTTGCCTTCTCAAACCCCGCAACAGTAACCACCGCCCCCTCAGGGGCAGGTGTATGCAAAACAGGGCGCGACTAATCCTCCTCCCTCAAAAAAGAAGAGGAAAGGCACTCAAATTCAAACTGCCCCCAGTAATTCTGGACCTAACCAAGGTAATTCTCCTAACACTATGAACCAGCAACAAGGTACTCAACCCAAGCAGGACAAGCCTATTCACACGAATAAGCCCTATTCTTGTTGTGGTGTTTATGGTCATTACACACATGATTGTCCTCTTTTTCCATAGATGCAGCAGCTATGGGAGTCTCAATCAACTTTTAGAGGACAACAAGCCATCCCTTCCGTTCCTCCCAGTCTTGCACCTAGTTAACCAACTGTGCTTATTGATCCTTTCCCTCATCAAGGATTCGTGGCTACCCAACCACCTGAAGGTCAGGTGGCCACTCAACCTCTTCCATCTGGTACCTCCAATTACCAGATTCTCATGATGAACTCTGATCAACCGCCAACTATTGACATCAATCTTCAGACTCGGTCCCATCAGTACAACAACCCTCCTGCTACGTCTGTCCGCGAGCCACCTCCTTCGGTCTCTACAGAGCCTCTTTGGACACCTAATGGCCCCTTGAATATCCCTCAACCTAGGTCAGAGGTTCATACCAAGATCCCTAAGGGACCACTACGCCGAAATGCTGCTTCTGGCAAAGCTACCCATTCGTATAGCATAGTAGATGATCTGGCACAATCCCCTGCTGCCATTTCAACGCTGGAACTCCTCTAGTCGTGCCCTTCACAACGAAAAGCTCTAATATCTGTCATGGGCACTGTAGATCCTTCCGATGATCGATTGATTGTCTTTGATGTTGACTGATCATAGCATCCTCCTCTCCCAGCTTCCATCGCTTTCCAAATCCCATTCAAGATCTGGAACGCCAACGTTTCTCGGTGCATTATTGATGAGGGGGCATCCACTTGTGTGATGTCCACTGAGTTGGATCCTTCCACGATCACTCTCCAAGCATGGGATGGCCACACCTCCCAGCCCATTGGCTTATTCCACAATTGTCCTATTACTCTTGTGGGCAAGACTGTTTGCGTTGACGTAGAAGTCATAGATTCCCCCTTAGATTATAATATTCTATTGGGTCGTAGCTACACTTATGTGATGTTTGTTGTCCCTTCTATGGTCCACCGCAAGATGTCCTTCCCTCATGATGGAAATATAATCACCATTGACTAGTTGACGTATTACGAACCGAAGTCTCAGACCTCCCCTGAGTCCACTATCTCTTCGGTGGCCAACAAGCAAACCGTCGACCCTTGGACCAGTGTTTCGACTGGAGTCTATAAATATTCCTCATTTCTTGGTACATTCCCTGGTCTTCCTCCTCCTATCTCTAATCCCAACTCATCGAATGGCTGCATGATGCAATTGTCTTGGGCTTCTCTCAAGCGGCCCGCCTCGGCTAGTCAGCAGCCTCCTCACCCTCCGCAGCCTTCTCCTAGCCCTTCAATGCAGCCTTCTGGAACTCCTCCTCTTCATCTTTTAGCTAGTACTCATGAGCCTCTTTACCCTCCTAGAACAGTTCCTCCAGGTCTTAACCATTTAGGAGCCGTCTCGCTTGGTCACTACCCCTCCAGTCAGATACCGCTCCTAGTCCCTCCACCAGGCATCTATACGGCACCTGTCATGGCCACCATCTTTCTTCCTAACTTGACCATTGGGATTCTCGTCTGGTACCTTGATCCTCCAACCGCTACCCTGCCAAGTCAACCTAAACCTTATCTTGCTTTGACCCTAGTTCAACCGGTCCCCCTAACTTCTCCTGGTGTCACGGTGCCCCAGCCACCTCAATAGGAATCATATCTTGTTGCAACTGCTTCGGGTAAGAAGGGAAAAGCTCGTAAAAGGGCCTCAACGGACAAGGCTACCTCAACTGACCCTGCACCTCCTCCGCCTCCAAAACCCTGTGCTTTGTGTGATGTCGTCGATCATGCCACCCATACTTGTCCTGAGTTTCCTCGCACCAAGCCCATGGTTAATGTTGCGTTCCTTGAGTCTACAGTCCCTGAAACCTCTGCTTCTTCATCGACTGCAAGCAAGAACACCAACACTATCCACACCAAACACCCTTGTGATTTGTGTGGTCTCCATGGCCATTACTCTCATCATTTTCCCCGCCTTACGCATTACTGTGCCTCTTTAGAGGTAGTTCGAGAGTATGAGATTGAATAGAACCAATCTGCTTCTCCTGTACTTGCATAGTATGCTGCAGGATAGACTAAGGATTTACCCGCTCCCATTGACATTCCCCCTCCTGATGTCGAGATGATGGAGCATGCGGTCACCATCCTCTACCTATCATCATTCATGAGACCTCGGCAGAAGCTCTCTTTGAGTCTTCTCCTATTGTTTCGCTTGACCTCCCTTCAGCGATCCCCTAGGGCTCAACATCAGTAGATCCCTTATCTTCTTGTTCTTACTTCATTCCCCATGATGATGCGCATGTGAACCTTGCTTCTCATGATGATGAATCAAGTAGCCTTGCCGCATTATGTGGTCTCCCTTCTTCCTGTCCTTCCACCTCCTGTTGTGACGATGACATCATGGAAGCCATGTCCACCCCTGACTTCATCTTTCCTGCCCATAAACGGGATGCCGTCATCTGTACCTTTGGTGAATTATGCAGCTTGAGCTCAAGCTACACCTCCCGTAGCTCCCACACTCCCCCTCACCGGTGGCATTTGAGTAGTAGACATCCTACCCAGATCACTCCCTTCCGCGGAGTGCGGTCGATTTCTACTTTACGCTCAAGTTTCCAGCATTTTTCTTCATCTTCCCGTTTATTGCCTTGTGGCACCTTTCAGAGGGACCCCCCATCCACACCTTATATTGGTTTTGTCGATGGTGCAAGTCGCTACTCCTAGAATCTAGCCTCAGTAGTTTGGGCCATTTTTACCCCCTTGCATTCACTTGTTCTCTCGAACGGTGTATGCATTGGTACTGCTACCAATAATTAGGCCGAATATGATGCAGTACAAGGTTTATTAGTCGATTCCCTTTCACATCGCATCCTCCACCTTCATGTTTGTTTAGATTCCCTACTTCTTTTCATGCAATTGAATGGTGTCTATTGTGTGCATAATCCTATCCTTTTCAAAATATATTTACGAGTGAATATTTTGATGCGTGAATTTGAAGTCATTACTTACAGTCATGTACCTAGAGCACAAAATCACTATGTAGATAGCATTGCAAACCATATTCTAGACTGGAATTTAGCACACGCATTTAACACAAGACAATAACATAAAAATATCAAAACAATGCATATCCATAATATGTGTTGTATAAAATGTTTTAGAGTCCACTAACTCTGATACATATGACATGCCCATAGCATGTTACAAAAACTCAAAACTGGGGGCACCACCTACCCCTACACACTAATCACTATATGGAGGATCTTGAGCCAATGGCTCTTCCCCCGCAACTCATAGATCACGCATACCCTGTCCAGCCATCGCCATGCGCCGCATGACCCCTCGCCACTCAGAGGGTAAACCAATACATGGCTCTATGTACTGGTCATCTAAGTCTTGCCAACCATGCTCTGAAACACTAGTCAGAAGCCTCTCACATCTATGACAGATGTCCTCCAGAAGGGCTGCTGCATCCTCATTTTGCTGTGCCCTTGATCCACTAGCTCCTGCGGCCCCCGATACTGCAAGTCGTCCCATGTACCTGGCCAGTTTTACCGATGTTGTATCTGCATACCAAAAGTAAAAGAATCAGTACCACATACAATATTCTAGAAACTTTACATGCACATAAAATATTAGCAATTTTTCACTTACCATCGGGTCCCCATATTCGACCAGGTGGCAGTGGCAGATCCGGGTCCCCACAATAATTTATCCCACTATAGGGATAGTCGTCTATATACAACGGCATCTGATCCCAATGAACAAAGAAATCAGGATGAAACACCTGTCCAACTACTCCACCTCCTCCTCTGCACAGTAGTCACCCCCATCGGCGCATCCTAGGCTCTCTCGGGCCCCCATCTTGGAGTTGTATACGAGGTCGAAGTGTTAGGATACTCTCAAGGAAGAACGAGCACAAAACTGTACCATATGCATAGTCATGGTTCACTTGCCGCTTGCGAAGTGACAACTATCGTTTCAACGACGACAGCATCATCTGGGCCCACCCATAGTAGGTCCTACTCAAAACACTCTCCACAAGCATCATTTTCCCCCCAGTGATGTGATGGAGTGCCTGGTTGCCCAGGATACGCAGCACCGTTATGGCAACAGCACAGGTCTCTAACCTCTCCAAATCCCCAATGGGTATCTGAGTCCCCTTGACTTCGAGACCTGGTCGACAATGGCACTCTACAAACTATATGATATTTTGCCCATGTGGTAATACTGGCTGATTATTCCATACCATCCCAAGTGGAGGGAGACCAGTCAGGGAATATATATTCTAGACCATCAACTCGATCTGGTGCCCCTGCATTATAAAGACCTTATGGTCCGGGTCCCAATAGCTGACAATCCGGGATAATAAGGGCTCCCCAGCTCTCATTAAAGGGTTCTCCACAAACTTCAAAACCCCAAACCTGGCCAAAGCACTGCGGACACCTTGATCCTCCCGGATCTCCAACCGTAATGTGCCTAGGTCTCTCTCTCTCCAGTTGATCCGTAATTCTGCCATATCTGCATAAAACCATCATATTTGTCAGCATACATATAAGAAAGACTATTTCTCATCACAAAAACCTAATTCTCAGCCAAAAAACAGCACAGAAGAACCCCTCCCTAACAAGTCGCACTTTTCAGGCCCAAACCTGGGATAGGTCACACTTTTCAGCCCAAAACCTGCTACCCAGGTTGCACTTTTTTCCCCAAAAAGTGTGACCCGGCCGTGAAGAGGAGTAGGGGTCTGTTCCTGAGCCCTAGGGACCTAATCTGAACTTTCAATCCACTGAAAAGAAAGAGTAGGGTTAGGCCTCTTACTTGCAACTGACGGATCTCAATTCCAACGGTCAGTTTGTCCGCTATGATCACCGCAAGATTTAGGGCCTTCTCTCCTCTCTACATTCACCACGACTCCACATGAAAATGAGTGAATTTGGAGGGAAAATGCCTTATTAAAAGAGAAACCCCTGTTTTTTCTTTTGCATGTTGCGACCCAACCATAGCTTTGTTTACCAAATCATCTATACCGTTGGAAATCTCTCATCGAGCCCTCAAATGGGTATCTGTTAGTTTTTAGTGATTTGATACTTCATCGAGACGCATTTTTCCCAAGAAGCGCCACTTCACCCCTCCTCAAAATTGAATTTCTTCACTTGAAACACTCGTACTAGGGGCACCACTTTGCCACCATATTTGTCCATGCTCGTGTTGACTTTCGTCATGAGTTACCATCTTGCACTCATGCTTTCATGGTCCCCATTAGAACCTTTTTTCTGTGTGGCAGCACCATCATGTCACCCTTGTTTAGAGCATCCAAGTTGAGTCATGATTGCATTCATGGAGTCTATCCCGAGTCCCTTTGCATCCCGCTATAGTCCTCCATCCTTAATTGATTGGTCCCTCTCTCGTGTCGCACATTAGGGCCTTCGGTCCCACTGTCCCCTATCCCTCATGATGTTGTGTCAGTTGCTGCCAGGTCATCCATGCCCTTTATGCTCTAACAAGGGAAGTCCATCCGTTCGCTACTCAGTACCCCCCATTTCATCATCATCATTGTTGTCAGTCTGTCAGTTGCTCTACTATTTTCTCTTGTGCCTTAGTTGAGGATCCCCTATTACCTCACCTATGGCGGACCTCCTTCTGTCGACATCATCTCATTCATTCCAGAAGATAGGTATAGAGGGCGGTGTACCTTGATTCCAACTTCCATTTTTGTTTGGTGCCCCGGATCAAGAAAAGAGACTCCTTATTTCCCTTTGACTTGATTGTTTCTCAACTCAAGATCCTTTTAGCATGATCGAGATCCGTATACTTGATGGTTCAGTGATACACCAGCTGATATCAGTGATTCCAAGGTGTGTGTGAGATGTCACAGCCCTCATGAGGGGGTGGCCCTACAGGTAGCCCCCCACATACCCGGATATCTTCTTCATTTTATCCTTCGATGCAGCTCCATAGATTTGATGATACTGGCCTCAGTCACTTGCAGCGCCTTCTTGATTGCATATATCAGTCAAATTTTCAAAGCCCTCTCCTGTTTACAGGGGCATCTGGGTTGTATTCATATCTCATGTACTCAGATATTATTGTACAAATTCCTGGCTGTTATCCCAGGCACAATATGTATGTGGGATTCATTATCATGTTATTTATCTGGCTCATGTTTATGCCAGCATATGCTTTATTATTTCGTCCCATGGTTTTCTGGACGCCTCATTGTTTGTACTTTGCCTCGGCGGGCCTCCCCTGCTGCCTATAGCATAGGTACTCACTCATCAAAGAGACTTGTCGCACCTATAAGTCTCACCTCCTCAAGGTCTAGTTCTTTCAACACTTTTTTCTACCTTATATTCCTCTCTCTTTGACTGCCCCTTCGACATCTAGTGATTGATTTATTACAACGTACTTTGGTCATACGATTAGCTCCTAAAGCTCGCACACTGGTGGGCAGTCTATTACACCATTTTTTTGTCATCTAACCCATTGTTATTAAATAGACCCAAGTACATCATGTAAGACCAATTTTACCCTAAGTAAAATCGCACTCACTATGAAAATAACTTAGTAAACCACCTTTATTAAGTTGTTTATGGTCTAAACAGGAAACCCCATGAGGAAACATTAAATAAATCTATATTTGTTTGATTTTCCTCAAGGAATAATTAGTTAAACAATAGTTTAATTAATATTCCTGGTCATATTTAACCCAAAACAAGGAAATTAATTAGATAAATCATTATTTATCTTATTATTTTATAAGAATAATTATTTAAACCTTATTTAAATAATATTCTTTGTTAAATATGACTAAATCTCCCTTAAATAATTAAATAAATCATTATTTATTTGATTATTACTCAACCATATCCTTAAAATGATAAATAAATCATTTATTTATTTATTATTTATAAATAAAGGGATTTAACCCAAGTCAAATCCCTTTTCCCTCCAACAAATATAATAAAATATTCCACAAAAGTTGGATCTTGATTTGGTTAATAATATTTTAACTATGCACCAATATCTAGACTAACTCAATATTTTGTTATAAATAGAAGGGGTTTTCCATTCATTTATCACCTTTTGTTGCCTAAATATCACTCTGGATCTATACTTTTGGTTTGACTATTGGTCCACCATCATAGTCATATTTTGCTACTATTTTTGTCTGGGTTTTCTACACCATCAAGAGAGAGAAATTATAGATCTGAAGTGCTAAGGACTTTCAAGAGCCCATCCCATTGAGGAGAACTAGGAACACCCTCATGTGTTTTCCTCCCAGGTGCCCCTAATACAAAAATTTATTCAACATATTCTTGTCTTGTCTATTGGATGCATGGAGTAAATCTTGTTTTTTCCACTGTTTAATGTCTTCTAATGCATAGATATAGATTTTTGCAGCATTTATCTTGATCACCTAACTGCAGATCTGAAGATATTTACAACCATCTTTGCTGTTAGGGTTGTTGTTATGCACAGCTAAAGTGGTATATTTTCGTACGCTTGGAATTAAGATTCATACTAACACCTGCTGAAGAAGATCCCTGAATGAATTCGATATTTCCCTTCCTTGACTGCGCAATCCTCACTGGCATCTCCAATGTCTGTGTAGATGCATTGAATGCATAACTATAGTCACAACTGATAGTCCATCACACCCTTTCACCTATCTCTCCACTAGATCTGACATGCGAGTAGTTAACTGTTGTATTTCTTCAGTTGCAAGTAAGACACTACTTGTGAATTAATTAATTAATTAATTCACTCATCTTTCACTAGTGTATCTTTAGTTACAACTAGCACAAATGATTTTAATTCACTTAACTGAGTTAAACTAAATAACAACTCACATAACTACTCTTCCAACTCTGTTACAACTTTCCACAATCATTTATAACGAAGTTCTCCTTGCATGAGTCACCAACCACCCTAGGAATTGTGTAATTCCTTTAGCCCACTGATGTGCCACATCTGTTCACTAAAATCAAGTGCTCCAAGAGAATAAGTTACTATTTATTGTTTGATTATTATCAAGGGCTAATAATAATCGACATGCATTCTATTTTTATATTAGAGATCTATAAATAGACTTCACCCATTTTCTAAAAATAGAAATTCATCCAAAGATATAATTTTCTCAACCATCTAGAATCAGCATCCTGCTAATTTTAGAATATGCTCACCATTCTAAAAATAGACATACACCTAAAAATAGCCTGCGGGCCCAACCTCGTGAAGGTGCTTAATTTTCACTATGATCATCATCTTGTTGAATCTCAAAACTCCCTCTCAACAAGATAGGGATTATCCTTCACCCCAATCCTACCTCTATGGTATTCAAATTTTCTCCTGGTGAGCACCTTTGTCAGAATATCTGCATCCTGATCTTCCGTTGGAATGTACTAAAGAAACATGATCTTCTGCTGTACACAATCTATGATATGATGATACCAGATATCTATATGCTTAGATTTATCATGAAACACATGATCAATCGAGAGTTTAATGTAACTCTGATTATCACAATGTATCAATGTAGGATCTAAATGAGAACCGAACAAACTGAATAGGATCTTCCTCATCTAGATAGCCTCACATGTAGCTTGACTTGTTGCCAGGTATTCTACTTCTATTGAACTGAGTGCCACAGATCTTTGTTTCTTTCTGTACCAAGAAACAACTGTAGATCCGATACTAAAAACCCCTCCTGATGTGATCTTTCTATCCGTTGGGATGCCTACCTAATCTGCATCCGTGAAGCCATGCAACTTCATCTCATCCGTCTGTCTGTACCATAAGCCATACTCAGATGTGCCCCTGAGATATCTCAAGACATGCTTGCCCGCCTTCCAAAAGAGCTTGGTAGGCTTAACCATCGCTTTACTAAGCTAGTTCACTGCACAACATATGTCCAGTCTTGTATTAACTAAATACATGAGTGCACCCACCAACTGTTGATAAACAGTGGTATCCACTACCCCTTTCGATGTAGCATCCTCTTTCCTCCAATTTCCTGGAAGAGGAGTATCCATGTGTTTGCATTCCTCCATGTGAAACTTACTAAGTATCTCCCGAGCATACTTTCCTTCAAACACAAACAGTTCACCTTCTCGCTGCCATATTTCCAATCCAAGGAAATAATGAAGGAGACCCATATCCTTCATCTCGAACTCCTTTGCAAGGTCCTCCTTGCATGAGTGTATCATCTTCTCATCACCAGTTAGTATTAAATCATCAACATAAAGAACAATGATCAAAAGCTTACCCTCCACCACAATCTGGCATAGGTTTGCATCTGCCTCACTCTTGGTGAAGCCAAGTCCAGTGAAATAGTTGTCGATCTGAGTGTACCAAGGACAAGGTGCTTGCTTCAGCCCATACAATGCACTTTTGAGTCTGCACACATGCGACTCGTTGTTGAAGATCTAAAATCCTTCAGGCTGCTCAATGTACACTTCTTCCTCAATGATCCCATAAAGGAATGTAGTCTTCACATCCATCTGATGAATGTGCCAACCCATTTGCGCTGAGAGAGCAAGGATGGTCATTATGGAAGAATACCGTGCGACATGTGCAAAGGTTTCTTCATAATCAATCCCCTCGATTTGTGAGAAGCCCCGAGAAACAAATCTTGCCTTATACTTATCAATGCTCCCATCAGCAACTTGCTTTACCTTGTAGATCCATCTTGAACCTACCACTGATTTACCAACCGGCCTTGGAACAATCTCCTAAGCACTGTTCCTGACAATGGAGTCATACTCCTCCACCATGGCATCTACCCATGTGGCTCCTATGCTGCTTCCTCAAAGGAATATGGCTCTGTCACGATACACTTGCTCATGAGAGCCGTGTATCTAGTGAATTGGTCAGGTGACTGTCTCTATCTGCGCTATGAAGTAGGGACTCCTACATTCTCTGTCGCATCAAGATTCAGCCTCTCAACTTATGTGGTACGCTTTTTGCATGTTCTAATGTTTGGTTCTACATGAGTGGACTCCTCCACTCCATGAATCTCCTCCTGTGGCTGATCCGCATCTTGAGGCTCATCTTTGGGAACAAGTAGTTCCTCCTCTGCATGCAAGTGTAGCTCCCTCTCAAGCGAGAACTTCATGGCTTTCTCCTCATTAAATTTTATATCTCGTCACACCACAATCATCTGACTGTTTAGAAAATACACACGATAATTATGGGGTGTTTATGTGTACCCCACAAATATCCCAACTTCTACATGGCATTCTTGGTCACATGAACATAAAAAGATGAGCCAAAAATCTTAAAGTGAGAAACATCTGGTTTCTTACCAATAAAAGCTTCTTCAGGTGTACTCATGCCAAGTACTCTATGAGGACAATGGTTTTGCAAATAAACCGTAGTGTTGCATGCTTCCACCCACAAGTGCATTGGTAGGCCCTGGTCATGCAGCATAGCTCGTGCAGCACTCATGATCATTCTATTCTTCCTCTCCGCGACCCCATTTTGATGTGGGTTATGAGGCACTGTGAGTTCTCTTCGAATTCCTTCTTTTCTATAGAAGTCTTTGAATTTGTTTGAGATATATTCACCACCATTATCGCTCCGCAGAGCCTTCACTTGCTTCCCCGACTCCTTCTCCACCAATTCTTTAAACTCACAGAACTTTGAGAATTTTTTATCCTCCTTCTGCATGAATAAGATCCAACATCTACGAGAATAGTCATCAACAAAAATAACATAATACCTTTGTTTTGTTGTTGAAGAAACTAATAATGGTCCACACACGTCTGTGTGAATTCTCTACAGGATCACCAAAGCACGGTTCTCCTTTTCATGAAAGGTGGTCTTCACAAAATTATCCATTATACATCCCTTGCACTGATCTATCTGTGCAAGTGTACTCTTGGGAAGTCCAGTAGAAATATGTTGCAAAATCTTTAGGGCGCCATGGTGAATATGGCTCAATATCATGTGCCATAATTTTCCCTCATCTTGGCTCACCACTGCTTCTTCTTCTTTGTCCACCATTGCAGTGCAGCCATCTACCTCTAGCTTGTAGATATTCTTGACTCGAATCCCTATCCTCTTGGCTTGACCCATTGTTTTTTGTCACAGGAAGGCTTTTCCCTCGCTGAAAACAACGTCATAACCTCTTTCCTCCAACATCGCAACTGAGACCAAATTCTTCTTCAGACGTGGAACATGCATAACATATTTCAACAGAATTGGTTTACCTGACTCCCTCTCAAAGGTAATGGTACCAATTCTGGTCGCAATGTATCTACCATCGTCGCCCATCTCTATATGCATTTGGAGATCTTTCTCCTCCAAGTCACTGAACAACTCCTTATCTCTTGTCATGTGAAAGGAAGCACCACTATCAAGATACCACACCGATCCCATTGCACTTGAAACCAAGAATGCGATCAAAGAGAAATAAAGTTCAATTTGCGAGGCAAGGGCCTCACCAGCTGCAGCTCCATCAGCCTTCTTGTTCTTCTTTTTCTATGGGCAGTTAGTGGTGAGATGCCCATGTTCGTGACAGTGAAAACACTTCACCTTGGACAAATCCAGCATCTTGCCTTTAGCCTCGAATTTTGGATGGGATTTCTTCCCCTTCCCTTTCCTCACTTTTGCAATGAAATAAAATTCCTCTTCATCATCATGTTTTGATGAAGACCCATCCCTGGTACTCCTGCTTACCTCCTCCTGCACTAGATCCGACCAAAGGCACTCCCAATCCGGTAGTTTCTCCCGCCCATTGACAGAGTCTTGATAACTGTGCCAACTCATTGGAAGTATAAGGAGAGCCAAGCACACCAAGTCATCATCAGAAACTATAATTCCCACACTCCCCAACTCATCCCTACATTGGAAAAACTTCGTGAGATACTTTGGAAAATTGTCGCCCTTATACATTTTGATTTTTCTGAGTTTATCTTTCAGTGCCAACTTCCTATGGTCGATGTTGCTTTGGAAAATATTTTTCAAAGCCTTCCACACTACAAATGGAGTGGCTTTCTTGTGAAGGCTTAACACAATATGTTCTTTCACACCTTCCAACTGAATTCTTCTTGTCTTCACTACTTTCTTTTGCCATGCGTCAAGTAATGCAGCATCCGTTGAAGTGGGCTTAGGAAGATCGCTATCGATGAACTCCTTCAAGCCATTATCTTCAAGCACTGCCTCCATCCTGTCCTTCCAGGCTATGTAGTTAGAGCTACCCTCGAGTACATACTCCAACCGCAACCCATTGAAATCCATTTCAATGTTTACTCAACTATCGCACCAAGAAATTCTTGCAACAAATTCGAATTTTCCCACCAGCACAAAACTCAGCACCGCTTCAATATTGTAATCTTCAGTGATTAACACTGCTCCGATACCATGTAGAAATTTATAAACACAATAATGTATTTCTGGATTCTCCTAATCTAAAAATTTAATATTATGTTAAATACATAATCCTTCTACTTAATTCTTTGTGGAAATTAAATTTCCAATTGTAAAACACATGAAGAAAAATCAATCACACATAACAAGATGTTTTACCGGGAAAGATTAAAGCTGAAAACCCAAAATATCATATATTATGTATATCAATGGAATCATGTAAAAATATCATACAAATCTCAGCTCATAGATCTCTCAGTACAATATACAATCGTCACACACTATCATGCAAGAATTTTCATATCTATGCACCAATTTCTTGCCTCCTGACAGTGTCCCTCCATTGCGTAATCCCTGTTGAAGAAGATCCCTGAATGAATTCGATATTTCCCTTCCTTGACTGCGCAATCCTCATTGGCATCTCCAATGTATTTGTAGATGCATTGAATGCATAACTATAGTCACAACTGATAGTCCATCACACCCTTTCACCTATCTCTCCACTGGGTCTCCACTGGATCTGACATGCGAGTAGTTAATTGTTGTATTTCTTCAGTTGCAAGTAAGACAATACTTGTGAATTAATTAATTAATTAATTCACTCATATTTCACTGGTGTATCTTTAGTTACAACTAGCACAACTGATTTTAACTCACTTAACTGAGTTAAACTAAATAAAAACTCACATAACTACTCTTCCAACTTTGTTACAACTTTCCACAATCATTTATAATGAAATTCTCCATGCATGAGTCACCAATCACCCTAGGAATTGTGTAATTCCTTCAGCCCACTGATGTGCCACATATGTTCACTGAAATAAAGTGCTCCAAGAGAATAGGTTACTATTTATTGTCTGATTATTATCAAGGGCTAATAATAATCGACATGCATTCTATTTTTAGATTAGCGATCTATAAATAGACTTCGCCCATTTTCTAAAAATAGAAATTCATCCAAAGATATAATTTTCTCAACCATCTAGAATCGGCATCCTGCTAATTTTAGAATATGCTCAACATTCTAAAACTAGACATACACCTAAAAATAACCTGTGGGCCCCACCTAGTGAAGGTGCTTAATTTTCACTAGGATCGTCATCTTTTTGAATCTCAACAAGTATGAGAACTTTCACACCCATTAAATGACTTGAGACAACTTGGGTATTCTATATATGTTCCCAAAGCCTTCCAGGAGTGGCCACTAATATTTGTCAAGGATTTTTTTTGTAGCCATTTCTGTTCTCTTGGTAATTTAGTGCCCCCACTAAGTACTTGTACACCAATATTTGCATGGAATTTAAACAAAACATTGGCCTCAACAACAACCTGACTTGCAAGTTCCCTAGTGGGACAAATGACAAGAAAAAGAATAGGCTGCCTTTTATGATCTTGGAGGAATGGTGACTTCACTATCACCTAAATAGCAGGAAACATAAATTCTACTATCTTGTTGGTGCAAGTTTTAGCCTTGGCCAACATATCCTTGCCTTTGAGAATAGGTGTAAGAGTTACTTCTTTCACAATGGTCATACACTCATATCCCACTGTTTTGTTTGCCTTTAGTGTCAATGGTAAGATATTGTACTAGTCAAATCTTGATTGGCTCAAATAATTAGCATCCCCAATAACCTTCACACTACTTGTTTTTGGATATGCTTTTTCAAAAAGACTCAACATTAGCTAATTGTGCGCCATAGGCTTCACTGAATCAAATTCATGATCTTCATCTTCATATTTAGACTCATCTTCATCATCACTGATATTTAATGCTTGGATGCCAGAGGATTTAGAGCCTCTTTTGTTCAACAAGTCACCTTCTCCTTGGGTGCCTCTTGAAGAGACCCCATTACCTCTAGAAGTTATAGATAATCCATCATTATCATTATTTATACCACACTTCATCCAACCAAACATAGATATATCCTTCTTATTAAACTAGTTATCCATATACAATTCCTCTTCAAACAGACGTTTGAATTGGGCCTGCCTTCTATTACTACTTATTTTGTTAAAATCCTTTGTTTTAGGGAAATTTTGTGGAGAAGAAGAGATTTCATTCTCCCAGTCATCTTCAAATATACAACCTTCATGACTTCATGCACGACTCTCACTCTTTCTAGATTTCATAATCTCAAGTGATATGTACAGAGGTGAACCACACAATGTTTCTACTATCCTTTGTGGTTGCAGAGTCCTGGATTCTGCAATTTTCAGTACCACATTCTTGTCATTTGTTGAAAGGATAATTTTGTGGTTTTCAGTCCCTTTGTATAAGATTGTTTTCACATACAAATATTATTCCAACAAAAATTTGGATCATTATTTGTCTCACAATATATTTTGAAAACCTTCCATAGTGTTGAATATATGCAACTAATTCATCACTAGACATAAACTTTGTTACTATGCACAAATATGGTGGCCTTGTGCAAGCACCAATAAATTGGACTATATTTTTATACCATACTTTCCTCGAATTTAACACCTCTTGGATTGTTGAAAAATGTGTTGCAATACACAATGAAGTTGTCATGACTAAATAGGCTATTGTGGTTAACATTGCAGAAGATGCTTTGAACAAGTACTACTCCCTATCTCTTGTAGTGCACTTCATTGTCATCGAGCACTTCTTCCATTTGATCCTTCCAAGCTATGAAATTAGAGATACCCTCCACGACATACTCCAATCTCAGTCCAGTGAAAGACATTGTCCCAATCATGAAGAAACAACTGTTGCAAGAAGTCTAAAAAATCGAAATTCTTGAGAGAAAAGTTTGAAATATTGGTTCTAATGTGAATTCAGGGCACTGGTACCATGCAGAAATATGATAGAATTGCAACCACTCAAGAAATTTAATCTAAAATCAAGAGAAACAATTCTACTCTACTAATCTGCGAAATGAAATTCATAATTTAGAAAAACATTCATATACATGCAATAAGAGAAACCGCAAATATAAAGTGATTTCTAGGGGAAACCGATTGGGAAAAACCCCTCAAGACTATTTGCATTAATTAATGAATTGAGAAACTATTACAATTGCTAACTCCAACTATGAGCTCGACTTGGAAAAGAAAAAAATTTCTGCTGCTCAATGAACAAGCTCTGACCAACACTTAGAAAAATATTTTTTCACCAAGGCCCCTATTTCCTTGGGCAAATCCTGAGGAAATTAGCCCCTATTATTTTTGAATTTCTTCCAAATTAACTGCACAATTACCAAGTATTGATCATTAATTTCATGCAACATTTTTACACTCAAGACAAGTCTACAACTGATGTTATATTGCCTTTTCATCTCCACTTTAGATGAGGAACTTGAATTCTATACATTCACTAGCTATTTTAGGCTAATTGATCAGTTAAATAACATATTTCTAAGTTAGACTATTGTCCCATTTCACAACTAACCTTCAATTGAATCTAAAAATAGTCATTTAAGTAAATACAATTGAAAGGAACTGACCTAGATTACCAAAATTTAGCAATCAGACATGCATAACTAAGCTCCAAGCCCTCTAACTCAAATTTACTAAGCTAAATAAGTGACAAGAGCCATATCATACTAGTTAACTGCCACCAAGTTGTCTTGCTGATGTGGAAATTAGATTTCCTCAATTTAACTAAGGCTAAAGTCAAATTGTGGTGCTAGAAAGGGAAGGGAAGATTTAGAAGCCTCGAAAATATTGGCATTGTTGATGCCACCATTTTTGTGGCATCAAACTCTAGAAACCAAGGGGTGATGAAGAGCCCAACTCTACCCCAAAACCAAGGCCCCTCATTTACATTTTTCTCCAAGTATTCTTGAGTATCGAATTGAACAATAATTTTTTTTTGGAACATAAATAGATATCTAGTTAGGGGTCTAGGAAGAAAAGACCCACTCATATAATGCATCTTATTTAGACCAAAATCCATTGAACCTACATCTTAATGCCTTGGATTTAAGAATGGAAAAAAGGTCATTTACCTTTGAAAGGTTGACCTCCATGTAAGGCACTCATTTCATTTGTTCTACAATATAGACCCCTGGGTTATACTAGGAATGATTTGCAGAGATTGAAGCCTTTCTAGTGCATCATATCCTTGTATGAGGTAGAACCTGTGGAAATCTTGGTATCTGAAGCTCCTCATGACAACCTCAAGTTCAGGACTATAGTTGAGTTCCTTTTGATATAGTGGTCCTTAATCTTGGAAAAATCTTGAAGTATCTTCCCTACGAATACCAAACACTGATTATTCGTTGGGATACCCAACCTGTTCTTCATGCATTGGTTCAATTTTTTGATTGAGTATGAGTTCCTCATCCATAATAGGGAAGACTTCCCATTTATGGTTTTGAAAAAAATCTGGAAAAAAAAAAACTTGATCCTGCTCTTCCTATGGTTCATTCTTCTCAAAAATGTTGGAATAGATTTGATCTCCTTGAAAAAGTGTCTCACACTTATGCAAAGATAATAGTTCCTCAATGGATCACAGTTTCCTCTAGGATGAGCATATGTGTAGGCCTAAAGCAGATAGGGGATGGGAATCAAAATTCATCCCCTGTTTGGATTCCCCTGAGATCCCCTCCATGTCCACCTCAAAACTATCAGACCCTTACTAGAGATACAAGGAAGCAATGCATGAGGCCCATGTCTTTCATCTAAAATTCCCTTGCAGGATCCTCTTTGCAAGAGCGAATCAACTGTTCATCCCCTGTTAATATTAAATCATCAACATATAAAACAAGAATAAGCAACTTACCATCTACCACAATGTGTTAGAGGTTAACATATACTTCACTTTTGGTGAAGCCCAATCCTTCGATATAACTATCAATCTGAGTGTACCATGCTCGGGGCACCTTTTTGAGAGCATACAATGCTCTCTTGAGTCTGCACACATGTGAATCTCAATCATATTTCTCAAATATTTATGGATGCTCTATGTAAATTTCCTCCTCAACAACATCCTTGAGAAAGGAAGTCTTCACATCCATTTAGTGGATTTTCCACCCCATCTGCACAACCAATGTTAGAATGGATCTAATTGAGGAATATCTTGCAATGGGTGCAAAATTTTTCTCACAGTCCACTCTCTCTATATGAGAGAATCCTTTGGCTAGAAATATTTCCTTATACTTCTCAATGCTCTCATCTTTTCCATGCTTCACTTTGTAGATACATCTCAAACCAACTATTGATTTCCCTTCTCGCCTCGGCACCACATCCCATACATCATTCTTCATGATGGATTTGTATTCTTCCACCATGGCATCAACCCAAATAGGTTGAGAAAATGCTTCCTAAAATGAGGAAGGCACTATCTCAATGAGCTCAGTCATGAGAGCCATGTACCCAATGTACCTATCAATTGACCTCCTCTGCTTGCGTTTTCATGTGGGGGATCCCACATTCTCCCTTGCACCCTGCAATAATCTATTAGCTTCTCTGGTTCTCTTTCTCCTTTCCCTGAAATATTTTGGTTGAGTGGTAGCCTCCACTTTGCATCTTGTTTTCTCCTCTGCATGTGGTTACTCCACAACCTCCTGAAGCTCATCATGAGGCTCCTCCTTGTAGCTAGAATCTCCTACTATGGTGGGGTACTCAACTCTCATTAAAGAGATCATCTCATGTCCTTCTCCTCATCGAACTTGACATCTCACCTCACAACTTTCATCCTTAGTGAAGGAATATACACCCGATAAATGTGTGGAGTTTCGGTGTATCCTACAAAAACTCCCAACTTTGTTGTAGGCTCAAGTTTCTTCCTTGAATCCTTGGATACATGACAATAAACTGAAGCTCCAAAAATTATGGACAGAGACACATCATGCTTTCTCCCAGAGAAAACTTCCTCCAATGTGATCATGTCAAGCATCCTATGAGGACTCTGATTCTACAAGTATACTGCGGTGTTGCATGCTTCTTCCCATAAATGAAATGACAACCCCTGATCATGCAGCATGGCCCTTATTGCTCTCACTATGATCCTGTTATTCCTCTCAGCTACCCCATTCTGTTGTGGGTTATGGGGTGTTGTCAACTCTCTTTGAATTCCTTCTTTTGCACAAAAATATTTTAGGGCCCGCGAAACAAATACATCTCCATTGTCGCTCTCAAGAAACTTCACCTTCTTCCTAGTCTCCTTCTCCACGAGTTCCTTGAATTAAGAAAAATTGGAGAAAACTTCATCCTTCTTCTGCATGAATAAGATCCAACACTTTTTGGAGAAATCATCAATAAAAATAACATATTACGTATGTTTTGTTGTGGAAACTGTAGAAAAGGTTCCATAAACATTAGAGTGGGATCTCTCCAAGATTGCATTTGTTGTGTTTTCTTGATCATGATAAGTGGATTTAACTTGTTTCCCCAATGTGAAACCCTTGCAGACATTCTGCTGGTAAAGGGAGCCTTTAGGGAGCCTGATGGTAATTTGTTGCATGATCTTCAAGGTACCATGGTGTAAATGACCCAATGTATTGTGCCATAGTTCTCCAACATCATGAATCTACACATTTTTAGCCTTAATTCTCAATGTAGTGTAATATCTGACCTCAAGTTTGTATAGGTTCTTAACTTGAACCCTGATTTGATTCACTTTCTTAGTAGCTATGTGTCTCATAAAGGCTTTTCCTTTACTGAAAATAACATCATAGCCACGATCCTCCAAAACTTCTATAGAGATGAGGTTCTTTTTTAGCCCAGGTACAAACATAACATCTTTGAGGTGAAGAGGAGAGGTTTTCTCCCTCTCAAAGGTGAAAGTACCAATACATGTATCAGTGTGCCTCCCATCATCCCCCATTTTGATATGCATCTAAAGATCCTTCTCCTCCAGGCTACTAAAAAAACCCTTGCACCCTATCACATGGAACGAGGCATCGGAATCAAGGTACCACACACTCCCCATAATAATGTTGGTCATGCATGCTATTAGGGTGAATTCTAATTCGAATTGTGAATCCAAGGCTTCACCTGTTGCTCCTCTTGATGGATTCTTGGTATACTTTGTGAGAAGACATTTTTTTACATATTTCCCGAACTCGTGGAAGTGGAAGCACTTGATCTTTCTCAATTATTTCTTATTTCCATTATTTTGGATGGATTCATCATTTCTCTAGTTCTTCTTCCCTTTTCCCTTCTTCCCCTTTCCAACCAAGGAAAAATATTTTTCATCCTATGCTCTAGATGAAGTTCCATCCCTGCTATTTCTCTTGACTTATTCTTGTACCAAATCAGACCACAACCTTTTCCAATTTGGTAAATTTTCCCTTCCATTCACAGAGTCTTGGTAACTATGCTAGAATATTGGAAGGCCTAGAAGAGCTAGGCTCACCAAGTCATCTTTTTCAAAATTCACCCCAAACCCTCCAAGCTCATCCCAAACTTGTGTAAATATGGTGAGATATTGCATAATAGTATCATTTTTTTGCATCTTAATATTTCAAAATTTGTCTTTCAAGGCCAATTTCCTGTGGTCACTGTGGTTAATGTTACATGATACATCTTCATTTTAATATACCACTAAATTTTTTTTGAACGTTAATCATCTAATCTCTCTATACTTAAGTATGAAATGAATTTTTATATATTTTAGCACATCTTAAGCCATCTTATATTCATTAACTTGAGTTATGCATTGTTTATTTGTTAGTGGGTAATTTGGGTGAATCTTAGAGTAGTGTTCCTTAATTCTATAGAAGTATTCACATAGGGTCATTTTCAGTCTTCTCGAATTGGTCCTTGTGTGTCTAAATTTATTTGATACAAGTTGATGATCAAAATTTTCCTTGAAAATTTTATTGATACTTGTTTTCTAATTGGCTTTAATTTTTAATGGTGATTGATAGGTTTTCAAAGTAATAATTTGTTTAATCATTTCCTTACACGTCTACTTACGTGTGGAAATTTTGCTAATTTATTTCTTGCAAAAGGAGTTTTGTTTGTTGTGCATGGCTTTCTACTTTGTATGACCATACACATCCTTTCAAATGTTGGTGTGGGATATTTTATGGTTCGTTGCCCATAAACAACCCACCTTAACCCTACACCAAGGTCCTCCTATCCATTTTAGTGATGGATCATGGTGTGTTCAAGTGTCTCCTTTAGATTCTCTTGCCTTAGTATAGATGCAAAATTGTGGTTTTCCATTTGATATGTATTTCCTTTGTAGGTACCACTTTTGGATTTGTCCTTAGTTGCATGTTTGGCTACAATAGATGTTTTGGACAATTCATTTGGGTCTCTTTGTTAATTTAGATACCTTATGGTATATGTGCACTGATTGGGGTCTTTTTTAGTCATGGAGCCTCTCTTGGTTCTTGATTTTGATTTGTTAGGATATTCTCATTTAGGTGTTTATTTAGTCAAACTTTACCTTAACTCAAGGGGTTTTTCCATGTGTATCAATTTGTCATTTTATTTAATTGTTACTTCAAAATTTAGTGCCCTAGTGCAAAGCCTCTCTGGTATGACCCAAGTGTTGCAAGGCTAATACTAGTGTCGGGCTAGCGACGGATAAGGTGGCACTACCGATGGTTTTTTTCATCATTGGCATGGCCCAACCATCACAAATTTGAATCATATAAGCCACTATTTCCAAATATTCACTTCACTCGGGTATAACCAGATTCATGAGAATTTTATATGCATAAACCTACAACAAGATTCATTAGCATTTTGTATAGAAAACAATATAGCCAGATTCATTAGCATTCTGATATGTAAGCATACTTTCCAGGTAACCTAACCAAACTATAGTAAACCAAAATGATAGGTAGCAGTTGGGACATGCCAATCCTTCTCTTCAAAAGAAAAAATAAGAGAAGATAAGAGATCAATTGCAGATTAATATGCTCATCTATGTGAAAGGCTTTGGGACATCCATCACAAAGGATAAGGTCACCTCCATACCAACACTCTGAATAGAAATCATCATTATCACTTGGATCAAGTAGCTTTCTCTCACGGGACTTTTTTCTTGCTTGTAAGTGAAAGCGCTACCTCATGTAGTCAGTGCCCATCCATAAGATAGATGTGTTGATAATTGTTTAGCAATGGGCAATGCAACAATAAGTCAAAAACATTTTTGGTCCAGATATAGACTTTACATAAAAGAAAAGGGACAACAATAAAAACAAAATCACAAAGATACTCACAAAGTTTGATTATTTCCCCATCCATCATGTACTTAAGACTATGAACAACGCACCTAATAAATGTAGAACAACCTAAATAGTAAAAACAAAAAAATTGAGCAAGTGACCCTTTGAAATTTAATAAAAATGATCTAAAAATGTAATAATATATTTCCAAGGTTGTTGTATCTCGTGTCAGATACTCATATTTCCATGTCATCATCATGTTAGGTGACTTAGGATATTGTGTTGCTGCCTAGAAGACTACCTAACATAAGGGCTTGGGTAACCTCATCTGACTACTTATGTGGGCTCTGGAACAACAACATCGCCAGGGTATCTTGGACATAGGACTAGCTGCCTGGGGCCTCATGGTGGATCTCACTGGAAAGGAGGAAGTGATTATTTGGGTGGGGACTAGTCCAGGAAGTGGCCAAAGAGCATTTACAACAAAATTCCAAGGGAGATACAAGTTTGACATTCACTATATATTTATAAATTCCAAATTCAATTATCAAGCCTTTTGATATTCATAGTTCCATCAAAAGGATGATTGGTAACATCATCTCTACTTTAATTAGACATTGTTGGATGAAAGAGGAGTTTGCTAGCATTGATTCTAAATTAATAAGGTTGGTTCCTCCACATAGAAGGAATTTTGGCACTGCCAAGTTCAGTTACTACTTCGGAGATTTACAAAGTGTTGTTGCAGGGACATGAAATCCATCATCTAGTTGAGCACTTTTTTACTCTCCTTGATTCTAAGTTAGAGATCCTACAAACCATCTAATCTAGTTAGCCTCCTTTCAGGTAATGATTGACTTCCTTTACCCTCTCTTCTACCATTTGTCATGTATATACATCTCATCTTTGGGCCCTCCTCTCTCTTATCCTTTTTCCTTGTACTTGCTTCTAGTGCATACCATCAACTAAGTGCACTGGTGACTTTTCTTCAAGAATTTGAGTGATCTGATTAGGACTATTTTACAAGGAATTTGAACCTCTCAGATACTAATGGTTTGGACTTTAATGTTCATGTGGTCTGTAAACTTACGACTTTTCTATTCAACTTTAAAGTGCTTTCAACTCATGGCTTGAATTTGTTTGGCTAAAGATTGCAGATTATAATAATAAAAGTATATTATTATAATTTATTATTATACTTTATTATAATAAATGTGGTTATTATATTATTTATTATGCTTTGAATTAAAAAAAATTTGGCTAAATATTGTAGATTGGTTATTATATTATTTATTATAATTTGGTTTCATGTGAAGGAATAATTAATGACTGAAAATACTTTGAGTGAGTTTCCTAAGTGCCCTCTTCAACTGTATTAATAAATGCGTGGTCTTGTTTTAAAGCAATACAAGAAACTATGTGAACCTCTTCCGGAACTGTAACTTAAAATAGGTGTCCTCCTCTCTTTAGGCACACCAACAATTATCTTATCAATATCCCTATGGAACCCCATATATATCAAATGGTCCACTTCATCAAAGTACGAGAACTTTCACACCAATTAAATGACTTGAGACAACTCGAGTATTCTCTATATGGTCCCAAAGCCTTCCAAGAGTGGCCACTAGTATTTGGCAAGGATTTGTCTGTATCCATTTCTGTTCTCTTGGTAATTTAGTGCCCCCATTAACCACTTGTACACCAATATTTTCATGGAATTTAAAAAAAAACATTGGCCTTGACAACAACTTGACTTGCAAGTTCCCTAGTGGGAAAAATGACAAAAACAAGAATAGGCGGCATTTTATGATCTTGGAGGAATGGTGACTTCACTATCACCTCAATAGTAGGAAACATAAATGCTACTATCTTACTGGTGCAATTTTTAGCCTTGGCCAACATATCCTCACCTTTGAGAATAGGTGTAAGATTTGCTTCTTGCAAAATGGTCATACACTCATTTCCCATTGCGTTGGTTGCCTTTAGTGTCAATGGCGAGATATTATGCTGGTCAAATCTTGATTGGCTCAAATAACTAGCATCCCCAATAACCTTCACACTACTTGTTTTTAGATATTATTTTTCAACAAGACTCAACATTGGCTGCTTGTCCCCCATAGGCTTCAACAAGTCACCTTGTCCTTGGTCGCCTCTTGCAGAGACCCCATTACCTCTAGAAGTTCCAGATAATCCAACATTATCATTATTTCTACCATGCTTCATCCAACCAAACATAGATATATCCCACTTATTAAACTAGTTATCCATATCCAATTCCTCTTAAAACAGATGTTTGAATTGGGGCCTGCCTTCTATTACTACTTATTTTGTTAAAATCCTTTGTTTTAGGGAACTTTTGTGGAGAAGAAGAGGTTTCGTTCTCCCAATCATCTTCAAATCTACAACCATCATGACTTCTTGTATGACTCTTGCTCATCCGAAATTGCATAATCTCAAGTCATATGTACAGAGGTGAACCACACAATGTTTCTACTATCCTTTGGGGTTGCAGAGTCCTGGATTCTGCAATTTCAGTACCACATTCTTGTCATTTGTTAAAAGGATAATTATGTGGTTTTCAGTCCCTATGTATAAGAATGTTTTCACATAAAAAATTTAGTCCAACAACAAGTTGGATCATTATTTTTCTCGCAATATATTTTGAAAACCTTCCATAGTGTTGAATATATGCAACTAAATCATCACTAGACATAAAATTTGTTACTATGCACTAATATGGTGGCCTTGTGCAATCACCAAAAAACTAGATTATATTTTTATGCCATACTTTCCTCGAATTGAACACCTCTTGGATTGTTGAAAAACGTGTTGCGGTACATAATGAAGTTGTTGTGACTGAATAGGCTATTGTGGTTAACATTGCAGAAGATTCTTTGAACAATTACTACTCCCTATTTCTTGTAGTGCACTTCATTGTCATCAAGCACTTCTTCCATTTGATCCTTCCAGGCTATGAAATTCGAGCTAACCTCCACGACATACTCCAATCTCAATCCGTTGAAAGACATTTCTCCCAATCATGAAGAAACAATTGTTGCAAGAAGTCTGAAAATTCGAAATAATTGAGAGACAAGTTTGAAATATTGGTTCTAATGTGAATTCAGGGCTCCGATACCATGCAAGAATTTGATAGAATTGCAACTTCTCAATAAATTTAATCTAAAATCAAGAGACATAATTCTACTCTACTAATCTGCGGAATGAAATTCACAATTTAGAACAACATGCATATACATGCAATAAGAAAAACCACAAATATATAGTGATTTCTAGGGGAAACCAACTGGGAAAAACTGCTCAAGCCTATTTTCATTAATTAATGAACTAAGAAAATATTACAATTGCTAGCTCCAACTATGAGCTCGACCTGGAAAAGAATAATTTACTCCTGCTCAATGAACAAGCTCTGACCAACACTTAGCAAAATATTTTTTCACCAAGGCCCCTATTTCCTTGTGCAAATCCTGAGGAAATTAGCCCCTATTATTTTGGAATTTCCTCCAAATTGACTGTACAATTCCCAAGGATTGATCATTAATTGCATGCAACATTTGTACACTCAAGACAAGTCTACAACTGATGTTATACTGCCTTGTTATCTCCACTTCATATGAGGAACTCGAATTCTCGACATGCACTAGCTATTTTAGGCTAATTGATCAGTGAAATAACATATCTCTAAGTTAGACTATTGTCCCATTGCACAACTAACCTTCAATTGAATCTAAAAATAGTCAGTTAAATAAATACAATTGAAAATAACTGACCTAGATTACTAATATTTAGCAATCACACATGCATAACTAAGCTAAATAAGTGACAAAAGCCATGTCATACTAGTTAACTACCTCCAAGTTGTCCTGTTGATGTGGAAATTCAATTTACTCAATTTGACAAAGGATAAAGTCAAATTTAGCCTTTCTTGCTACATTTTTGTCTGTGGAATGTGTATATGTTGTTGGAATTGAACCAATGTAAAAAAAAAGTAAAGGAAATATGTATTTCTTTAGTTCACAGTGTAAATATTGGTGACAAATATTTTCTTATATCTGTCTTTATACATCTTTGAGTGGAGATTAGGGCGTTGTTTTTGCAATTTTTCGTCTGTTATCATGGGCAGATCTAGAGGTTGCTTGATAGTGATGGTAAGTGTGACTGCCCAATCCACACCTTGAAAACCATTATTTGACCCAGTAAAAAACACATTTTTTTAACCATTAAAAATAAGTAAACTGATATTTGAAATATTTTATTTACAAAATATATTTACCGGGCTTGACTTTAGGTACAAAAATATAATTTGAGTCTCAAATCCTTTGTATGTAATGAAAAAGAGTACGCCATCACGGGGAAGAAGTTAAAAGAAATGGGTTGTTTTCTCAAAGGACATTTTACATTTTGTGTTTATTATAATTCTTTAGCATTGCTGTAAAGTTATATTGTGATTCTAACCATTTGCAATAAAGTCATGTATATGTTGCATAATTAAATTTTATTTATTTTATTTTATTAGAGGTATTGGTAGTTGGGTTGGGTTTATAGATGCATGATAAGATTGATTTCAGCCATTATTTTTTATTAGCAATAATAATTTGACAATCAAAAAATTTGAATATAAAACTTTCATCACTCATATAATTTTACATATCATAAGTTTATTAAAAAATAACCTCTAAAATAACTTAATTGATTTTTTTCTTTAAAGGAAAACACCTGTAATTTTATCCATAATGAAAATAATGAATAGAGTTACATTATTCATATGCTAAAAAGCATTATAGGATATAGGCCTCATGGCTTCTTTGAGTTGAAGAAAACAAACTGTAAAATAATTACAAATTAAAACATTCAAAGTTAAGTGTGATGATTATCACTTAACTTCTATTTTTTTCATTTCTGCCATCCCTCTGAGTTTGGTTCAACGAAAACCATAGCCAATTCTTTTCCATTTTCCATTGATGGGGATTCTTTATATGAATCTAAGCTCTCATAAAGGTTCTCTTGTTGTGACCCCCATCCCATTTTCTATATGTGCCTCATTTATTTGTGGTTTTGTTGTCTTGGTCACTTGTGCTTCCATTTCATTCTATGAGTGAGATATGATTATGTTCTATTCTTGTACATCGACATCTACATGGTTTAATGGGTTCCCCGTGGTTTATTTTTCTTCTTGTTCTCACAAAAAGGGGATATGAAGCTTGCTAACCTTTTGATTTGTGGACCTATTCCTTTGTCTTTTTTTGGGCCCTTTTTGCCTTTGGACATGTGTTTTTCAGGGGTCCTATTTTATATCATATACAACATCTGAATGTCATGTTCTCATAATCTAATTCTTGGGACCACTATACATTTTTATGCTTCCACTGAATCTGGTCAGGTAGACCTTTGATGATTTGTACATAGACTTTGGTGAAATTAAATATACCATTCTTTGTTCTTTCGAGGTTCATATTTTTGAATTTTTCCAGAGTGTTTCTGATTTCCTCTAGAACCAAGGGTGATAGAAAGGGAAGGGAAGATTTGGAAGCCTCGCCAATATTTTCATTATTGATGCCACCATTTTTGTGGCGTCAAAGTCTAGAAACCAAGGGGTGATGAAGAGCCCAACTCTTCCCCAAAACCAAGGCCCCTCACATAGATTTTTCTCCAAGTCTTCTTGAGTATCGAATTGAACAATATTTTTTTTTTTGGAACATAAATAGATATATAGTTAGGGGTCTAGGAAGAAAAGACCCACTGGTATAATACATCTTATTTAGACCAAAATCCATTGAACCTACATCTTACTGCCTTGGATTGAAGAACGGAAAAAAGGTCGTATACCTTTGGAAGGTTGACCTCCATGTAAGGCACTCATTTCATTTGTTCCACAATATAGACCCCTGGGTTATACTAGGAATGGTTTGCAGAGATTGAAGCCTTTCCAGTGCATCACATCCTTGTAGGAGGTATAACCTATGGATATCCTGGTATCTGAAGCTCCTCACGAAAACCTCGAGTTCAGGACTATAGTTGAGTTCCTTGTGATATAGTGGTCCTTAATCTTAGAAAAATATTGAAGCATCTTCCCTTCTAATACCAAACACTCATTATTTTTAGGGATACCCAACATTTTCTTGATGCATTGGTTCAATTTTTTCACTGAGTATGAGTTCCACATCCATAATAGGGTAGACTTCCCATTTATGTTTTTGACAAAAATCTGGAAAAAAAAACCTGATCCTCCTCTTCCTATGGTTCATTCTTCTCAAAAATGTTCGAATAGATGTGATCTCCTTGAAAAAGTGTCTCACACTTGTGTGCATATAACAGTTCCTCAATGGATCACAGTTTCCTCCAGGATGAGCATATGTGTAGGCCTAAAGCAGATAGGAGAGGGTAATCTAAATTCATCCCATGTTTTGATTCCCCTCCATGTCCACCTAAAAACTATCAAACCCTTACTAGAGATACAAATTTTGGGGCCCTTTGTCAATATTTTTTCCTTAGTGTTTGGCTCATAACAATCCTTGGCATAAATGGTTTCTGCAAGACTAGGCATCTGTTTTCCCTCGTAGACTGAAGGTAGTCTACATTAGAGATTTGGCCATTCTGCATTAGGCACAAACCAATATTCCGATTTACCAATTCCCTAAAGAAAACTATTGGGGTTCACATCTCCAAACCATGGTGCACCTACGATGCATATCTCAAGCTTGTGTTTGGCGACGACGCATGAAAATAAACCATAGATGTGCCAAACCCTAAACCTCTATGTGAAATGTATCTCTCAATATGAAACACCTATTTTTCCAAAAAACTTAATTAACTTAATTAAAAATATTAATATATTAAATTTTCCAAAACCTTATATTTGATATCAAATTCTTTCCCATTTATTTTTTTTTAATTTCAAAGATCATCAACTGATAATGTGTATACATAATTCTAAAATATGGTTTTTCAAAGTGTAACACCCCCCCCTTACCACCTATAGACCTCACTATGGGTGAAAAGGAGGCATGTTACTTTGTTTTTCAACTTCCAAGATGAAGTTATGGAGATGGGGTCTAAATTTTCACTCTTTTTCAAATACTTCAAAACACAAAATTAATGACGCCATTGCATTTGTCTCATCGAGACTTTTCCAATGATATAAATTTGTCCTCAATCTGATTCTTGGATTAATATTTATGGCCACTTGAATTCAAGCCCAACAAACTCTAACACATCATCTTGACTTACCATGTGACACTCATGTAGTCCCCACATGGTGCCCACCTGGTTGCCTAACTATATGTCGTGCCACCAGCTCATGTTTGTGTGGAAAATCTTCCCATCATTGTTGACTCATAAATGCCATGTCATGTAGCCTCAAGGTGGCATCCTTCCCATAAATTGCTAGACAATATTCATATGTCGGCCTTTGTTAACATTGGCCAACAACTTGTGCACATCCCGTAGTTCTCACCCGATGGCTTGGTACTCAGGGATGGAAACCTTGCTATCACCTTTGGGTGATAATCTCCATCCTAGCCTTTGACTACCAGTCATCTCCCTAACTAACTCTAGTGCCTCATGCCTATTCGACCAGTGCCCAGTGATTTCTCAACGAATCTCATGAATATTCATGTATGTCGACCCCCTTCTCGCTATCAAACCTTTAAGGCCCTAGTATGACGTTAGCTGACGAAGGAGCACCACATGTTACCTTTCTTTTTCCCCTTTGGACCAACCAAAGGGTCGAATCAGGGTGCTATGTGTTATGCCACGTGAGCGCCATGTCACCCTTATCCATGTCACTAACCTATGTGCCCTTTGACTTCCACCATAAGCCTTGTTGTTGGAAATACTAAGAGGGGGGGTGAATCAATGTTTCTTTTACAATTGTTATTTTTATTCAAGTCAATATCACTTAATAAACAAAAAACAAAAAATATATGTATAACAAAATAATAACTTTATTAATAAAGAAAATGAGGACTCTAATACCCTTTTACAATGTTATGAAACCAGTTCCAAAAATAGAAGAAAAGAGATATCAACGCCTTAGAAATAGCCACTTAGAGGGGGCATCCTCCAATGCATTACATAAATGAACAATTCTTGGATGATACAAATGACCAAAACCTCCTTCTATATATAGGAGTCCATGGGCCCAAAATATAATCCTAGCCGACCTAACAATAACAATGTAAGGGCACAATAATAACAATATTTGGGTTATAGGGGTACAACAATAACAATAAGAGGGATACACTAATAACAATAAGGGACTAAACTAGTAATATAGGGACCTAACATGCCCCTCTCCTTCAGAAAAGTGTTGTCCTCAATGCTTGAGTAGCTCTGGGTGCTTCTATATAAAATTCTCATCCTCCCATGTAGAATCTTCAGTGGGTAAGTTCTTCCACTTGATGAGATACCCTGAAATTGATCGATTTTGTAGCTTTCGAGTTCTTGTTTCCATGACCGCTTCAGGTTCCACTATGATTTTTCCTTCCTCGTCAAGTTCTGGAAATATTGTTTGAACTAGAATATTTTCACCTATAACCTTCTTTAAGCATGAAACTTGGAAACCTAGATGCACTTGCGAAGAAGCAGGAAGCTCCAATTTGTATTCCACAGTACCAATCTTTTGCAACACCTTGTAAGGACCATAGTACTTTGGCAATAATTTATTGTCCTTCTTAGCTTGCTTGAGGGGCATTTGTTTGTATGGTTGTAGCCATAAAAATACCAAGTTTCCTACATCAAAACTTGTCTCGATGCGATGTTGATCTGCCTGTTGTTTCATTCAATTTTGTGCCAAATTTAGGTTATCCTTTAAGAGTTGGAGAACTTCTTGTTGATGCTCAATGTGATCTTCCACTGCTTGAACCTTAGAATTTTCTCTTAAGGATGATGTGATGGACAATGGATGATATCCATAAAGTGCCATAAATGGGGTCATTTTTTCTACAGTATGGAAGGAAGTGTTATACCACCATTTAGCGTGAGGTAACCACTTGACCCATTCTGTTTGTTTATCAGATACAAAAAAACGAAGATATCCTTCCAAAACCTATTGTAGATTATTATATCATAAAAAAATACTAGCACAAATTTTCTAAGGAAGGGTTTGAAAATGGAATTCATCAACCCTTGAAATGTAGAAGGTGCATTGGTAAGGCCAAAAGGCATGACCAAAAATTCATAATGACCCTCATGAGTTCGAAATGTTGTTTTCGAAATATCTTCAGTCTTCATTCTAATTTGATGATATCCTAAACGAAGATCCAACTTGGTAAAATAAATTTCTCCATGTCATTCATCCAATAATTCATCAATCGCAGGAATGGGAAATTTATCTTTAATGGTTAACTTATTGAGCTCCCTATAATCTGGACACATGCGCCATGATCCATCCTTATTGTGCACCAATACTATTGGAGCAAAGAAATAACTTTGACTAGGTTGAATTATACCATCCTATAACATTTCTGCAATCATACGTTCAATTTCGCTATTTTGAACATAAGGATATCTATAAGGCCTGATGTTTGGAGGAACACTTCATGGAATCAAATGAATAGCATGATAATTTTCATGAATAGGTGGGAGTCCTTTGGGAGTTTCAAACACCTTGGAATGATTGTCCAAGGCTTTTTGGAGATTTGCAGAAATAGATGATTTTGATGTTGGAACTTCTAGTGAGCATAATTGTGCAATTATGCGTCATTGTTCTTTCTTGAGAAGCTTTGTCATGACATTAGAGATTATTATCTTTCCTGGATTCCCTGCGATACCCCATAATTTGACTTCCTTTCCTTCTAAAAAAAAATTCAAGAAAAGTTCTTGAAAATTAAAAGCTATCATCCCCAAAGATTGTAACCATTGTACTCCTAGTACAACATCAACACCTCCCATAGGAATGGAAAGCATTGGACTATTCAATATATATTCCCCCATGGTTAGCTTGATATTATGGCATTTTCCAGAGCAATTTATAGTTCCTCCATTTGCAACCATCACTTGACATTCTGGTGCTGGGTATAGGAAACAATTCAATTCCTTGGCTACCTTACAATGAATAAAATTATGGGTGCTACCAGAATCAATCAACACTATTACCTTTTTCTTCTTGATATGTCCTTCTATCTTGAGAGTTTGAGGAGTGGTAATTCCTGCCAATGCATTACACGATATGGTCGGACTCATTTCTTCCTCTTCTAGGGTTGGTTTTGGTGTATATCTTCTTCTTTTGAAGATTCTTGTTCATTTTCTTCTTCCTCTTCACAATCTATGTAAAATAATTTCTTCTCAGCACACTTATGACCTTTAGTGTATTTTCTATCACAACTGTACCAAATCCCTTTTTCTCTTTTTTCTTCCAACTTTTGTGGTGTCAACCTTGTAGGTTGTGGAAGTCTAGGAGTAGCAACACTTCTGTCTTTATATATGTGAGTGGTAGGCTTCCAAGTTGCCATAATTTTACATTCAATTTTTCTTGCCAACCTAAATGCCCTTTCTAATGAATCAGGTTCCCAAATGCGAACTTCATGTTGGATGTTATCCTTTAAATTCCCTATGAAGACATCAATCATTTGTTCCTTTGGAATATTAGTTACCCTTATATTCAATTTTTGGAAGTCCTCAATGTGCTCCGCCACTAAACCCTTTTGTTTGAGATTTATCAATTGGCTAAAGAAGGTATTGCATTTTTTATCCTCATAATGTGCTATCATTTCCTCTGTAAAAATTAACCAAGTGACAATTTTTTTATGGGAGAAAAGCCATCGATACCATACAAATGTATTTTTTTCTAAATGTAAAGTTGCAATGCGTACCTTTTGTGTGTTTTTCAGATTATTGAGATCAAAATATTGCTCCATCTGTAGTATCCATGTTACAGGATCCTTGCCATCAAAATTCCTCATATCCATGTTTGGAACATGGTGGTTCTTCCATCTAACATTAGAGTTTATGAAATCACGATTAACATTTATTTTTTCTCATCATTAGTTTCCTCTACTATATTTTCGCCATTAGGAAACATTTCTTGTATCAACTTTGCCAAATCATTCTTCATGTTTTCCATGTTGTCTTTCATTTTTTCATCGATCTTAGCTTCCATGCCATCCATCTTAGCTTCCATTCTCACTTCCATGCCATCAATATTAGCTTCCAAACCATTCATCTTAGCTTCCACACCTTTCTTCAAAACTTCCATTTCATTTTTTGTTGCTCTTTGTGATAGCGAAATTTGGTGCACTTTCTCTTGTAATTTTGATATCTCATGTTGTGTTTCTTCGTCTTCATGAGTCATAGTAGAGCCTTCTGAAGGCTTAATGGGTGTTGAATTCTTTTTAGGGGTCATTTTAGAACCCAATACTGATATCTATTCTTCAATATGCCCTTGGAATAAAATTCAAACTAATTTTTGTTTCAAACGAGACTTATGTAATTTGAAAAAAATACACACCTTTTCTTTTTGCTTTTGAGGAGATCAATATTGAAACTAAATTATCTCTGTGATTTTAGATATTCAATATCTGAAATTCGGCCCTAATGTAGCCCTCTAAATATTCTTTCGAATGCCACTGGTCTGACCTAATTTTTATTCTTCAAGGCAAAGTTATGCCCAATCTCCCACGATGACCTAATTATGGACTGGTTCAGTATAGCGAACTTGTACGACTTGCCATTTGTCATTCTTTCCTCCTTCAGCTTTTAAATTGATATGCCGAAAACTAAATTCAATGTGCTTTCAGCCACTTTTTACATAATCCCAATCCGACGCTCAGAGAGAGAGTTATGACGTTTTTCCCACGATCACCTCTTTGAGATGAAATTCGGGAGCCTGAAACAATCCTACCTTCCATATATCATATCTCAAAAAATATTGAGAACCAAGATCTGAAATTTTTAAAGGATGTTCCTCAGGATTTCAAGTTCTCTCTGTGAAAATTTTAGCTTCTAAACCCTCATAGAATGAAAGTTATAGCGAAAATTTTGTGATGCCCTGTTTAGGTTAAATTTAGGATCCTGCAAAATGCCCTAACTTCTACAGATCATATCTATGAAAATTTTGTGATCCAAGCTCTAAAATTGTGCGAAGATGTTCCTCGGGATTTCAGCTTCACGCTCTAAACATTTCAGCTTTTGAACCTTTGTAGAAAAAAAATTATAGCGAAAATTCCGCAATGACCTGTTTGGAGCAGCGAAACCCTAGAATCCAAAGCTCTGATACCAAATGTTTTGAAACCAACTCCAAAAATAGAAGAAAAGAGAGATCAACGCCTTAGAAATAGCCACTTCGAGGGGGCAGCCTCCAATACATTACATAAATGAACAATTCTTGGATGATAAAAATGACCAAAACCTCCTTCTATATATAGGAGTCCATGGGCCCACAATATAATTGTAGCCGACCTAAAAATAACAATGTAAGGGCACAATAATAATAATATTTGGGTTACAAGGGTACAAAAATAACAATAAGGGGGCTACAGTAATAAAAATAAGGGACTAAACTAGTAATATAGGGACATAACATACAATATTCAAATTTCAATTTGTATAATAATTCCTCGCGGCTTCAACCCTAGATAGAGAATCTAATCTTCAATCCACTAGGCTCCAACCTATACTTTTCCAAGCACCAACTTGTTCTTCTTGAGGACTCCAATCCTCTAGGGCTCTAACCCTATCTTCCACAAATGGTCCAACCTTGTCTTTTCAAGACTCCAACCTCTAAGGCTCTAACCCTTTGCTTCAACTCTTTAAGATGGGTAGAAATGTTGCTTTAGGGCTTCCAATATATTATTCAATAATTCCCGATGATACCTTCAATATCACCTTCAACAATGCCTTCAAATAGTCTCCAAAATACCTAGTTCATAAATGAAAACTTTAGTAGGCGTCTCCAAGATTCTTCATGATACTCAATTAGTCTTCTCTAAGGTTACTCCATGAGGGATTCAAAAATGCATCATGAGGTCAATAATGTCTCCAAAAATTACCCCAAGATTTTCTTTTACAAGTGTATTCAAGAGGTCTTCAACAATGCTTCCCAACAACATGTCTTCAATTAGCTAATCCAAGATATTGCAAAATTATTCAATTATTTTCTAGGTTTCTTTGATAGATCTGCAAACCACTCTTACAAGGTCCTTCAAAAATACTATGGAATGCTCCAATAACTTCTTTTAAAGTGGTCTTCCAACAAGAATTTTTCAACAAGTCTTCAATATGAATTCAATCAATAATTTTAACAAATATTCAAGGGTACTCCAACAACTCCCTAATAATGCTCATCTATATTGCCCCAAGATCTTCAATTATTGCTCCAATGCTCCACAAAATCTTCAATATGCTCTCTAAAACAAGTCTTCAAACACTCAAGACTGCCTTTAATGGTTCTTCAATACACATAAAATTATCTTTAAGATTCGTTAGCCTTAACTCTTCAATACTACTTGTAGTCTCACAAGACCATAAGTCTACTCCAAAGGATGTTACTGGGTGTTGTGACTGAGGTATTCAACTTTGCAAGAGGTTTAGTTTGTAATTTTCTAAAATTCCCCAAGATATGTATAGGTCTTAGATATTCAACAAATCTGAGCTTTGTAACACAAGAAGAAGAGGTCTGAAATTTGCAACAGAAGAAGTATCGAGTTGTAGGCCTGTAATAGGCTGAAATAAAATGTTATAGAGGCTAGAATTTTAGGCCTGGAATAGGCCGAAATTGAAGAGATATTGTGGGTCCCGAATTTTCCAAGGTCTGCAATCTAGTTTGTAACAAGGTCAAGGCCAAGGACTATAATAATATTTGAGGTCTGTGGTAATAGACAGAATCTTGTATCACTAAATGAGATCCCAAAAGCTTGATCATTGAAACTCTTGTCCAAACAAAACACAAAAAACTATCTTAGCTGCTCAATGTCCTTTTAGCCCTTCTTGTGCACTTTTATTTCAAATTTGAGTTTTTCTCCTTATTCTAATCTTCTTGTTCGAGGAGGATAGTTGAAATGAAAATTATGGTTTCTTATATACAAATTATAATCTAATTTCAAAGATACACGTCTATTGGGGTGTTCAAGTCGGTCGACTTGAGTAGGCTTAGGTAGGCTTAGCAATGATATATTTTAGACTTCAAAAATTGATTTCTCTTCAATGACAAGGAATTAGAAGGTATGTGAGTACTCGTTGGAAATATTTTGGACTCCTCTACAATTTGATATAATATTCTTCTCAAGAAATGATCTCTAAGGTTTAAAATTTTAATTTCCTTTTCATCATATAGGTGTTTTCCATAACATCCTTGTTTGAGGCTTTTCTTTCAAGGATCTGGGGCATCATGTAGCTAGGGTTTTTCATCATATTTATTTGGACAATGTTAGAGTACTCTTTATGAAAACCCTTAGGTTTTATTTTGTAAAAGGGCTTCTAGATTGGGTTGTAGAAATTTGATAGAATTGCAATTGTTCAAGAAATTAATCTAAAATCAAGAGACGCAATTCTATTCTACTAATCTGCGGAATGAAATTCACAATGTAGAAAAACATGCATAGACATGCAATAAGAAAGATCACAAAAACACAGTGATTTCTAGGGGAACCCAACTAGGGAAACCCCTCAATCTTGTTTGAATTAATCAATGAATTGAGAAACCATTACAATTGCTAGTTTCAACTTTGAGCTCAACTTGCAAAAGAATAATTGTTCTCCTGCTCAGTGAACAAGCTCTGGAAAACACTTAGCCAAAAATTTTCTCACTAACACCACTATTTCCTTGCATAAATATTGAGGAAATTAGATCCTATTCTTTAGGAATTTCCTCCAAATTGATTGCACAATTCCCAAGGATTGATCATTGATTTCATGTAACACCTCTACACTCAAGACTAGTCTACAATTGATGTTGCATTGCCTTATCATCTCCACTTCAGTTGAGGAACTCAAATTATTTGCATGCACTAGAAATTTTGGGTTGATTAATCAGTTAAATAATAAATCTCTGAGTTAGACTGTTGTCATACTGCACAACTGACCTTCAACTCACTCTAACAATAGTTAGAGTTTAGTTAAGTGAATACAACTGAAAATAACTTAATTGGATTACTAAAATTTAGCAATCACACATGCATAACTAAACTCCAAGCCCTCTAACTTGAATTTACTGAGCTAACTAAGTGACAAGAGCCATGTCACACTAGTTAATTGCCTACAATTTGTCCTGCTTGTGTGGAAATTCGATTTACTCAATTTGACTAAGGCTAAAGTTAAATTGAACCTTTCTTGCTACATTTTTTTTCAACACTCCCTCTTAGCAAGAATGGGATTTTCCGCCAACCCTATTCTATACATGAAATTCAAATTTACCTCTTGACATTGCCTTTATCAAGATGACAGCATCTTTCTCCTCAGTTTCAATGTACTGTAGCAACATAATTCTCCTCTGCACACAGTCCCACAAATGATGATACAAGATATCAATGTGCTTGGAACTATCATGAAATACAAGATTCTCAGAGAGCTTAATGCAACTCTAATTATCACAGTATATCATTTTTAGATCCATATCCTGACTGAATATCACCACAAGTATTTTCCTCATCTGAGTTGAGCGTCATACACCTATGCTTCATGTTGTACTAGGAAATAGTTGCAAACCCAACACTAAAGAAGCACTTGATGTATGTTTCTTGTCAGATGGACTCCCTTCCCAATCTGCATAAGTGAAGCTTTGCAGCTTCACTCCCTCTATCAATCTCTACCATAATTCATACTGGGTAGTGCCTCTGAGGTACCGTAACACATGCTTTGATGCCTTCCAATATAATTTGGTAGGCCTCACCATAGCTTGGCTAATATGGTTAACATCACAACACATGTTTGGTTGTGTGTTCACAAGGTACATCAGTGAACCCACAAGTTGTCTGTAAATGGTAGCATCAACTTCCTCACTTGAAGAAGCATAATCCTTCGTTCATTTTGTAGTTAGAGGTGTATCCAAGGGCTTACAATTCTCCATGTGAAATCTATGAAGTATCTCGGTAGCATACTTTCCCCGAGACACAAAAAATTCAAAATCACCCTACCACACTTCCAACATGAGGAAGTAATGCATGAGGCCCATGTGAAAACTCTACTGTAGTGTATTGGTTTATTTTCTCCTACTTGATTTAATTAATACAAGTTATTTCCAGAATTTAGATTCAGAAAATATCGAAAATAAACACAACTACAGCCTACACATGCAGATAATTTACTAAATAATACACTCATGCAACAAAGTGACACGTGGATTTTTGGACATAAGGCCCCGGAAAAACCCAAAGCGGGAAAAAAGGTGCAGCAGATATGAGGGTTTATAAGTAGTTCTGAGTACAGTAAATTTGGGTTCCAGATCTAGAAAACCCAACAAAGAATAAAATATATCAAATCTTCAGCTAACCTGAAGATCTAGTGCCAAATATTTGACTGATCCACACCCTCAAATAGGATTTACAAGACTCAGCCCGGATCTAACCCTAGAAACCCTCAGTGCTGCCCCTGAAGCCCCAGCATCAGCCCTGCTAGCCTCAAATGGGACTGCGTTGCACCATAAGGGACTGTGTAACCCCTGGATGGGTCCCACAACCTAACGCTGGCCCTAAAATACCCTCTGCATGATTTCTAAATCCTCCCAGTGCCTCTGTGTTGTCCTGCGTAGCACCTGCGTAGATGCTGCTCTGCTTCTCTGCATTGTCCTTGTTGCTGCTCCTCTTCCTCTTACTGAATCTTGGCTCTTGGAATCAGATCATTCCCTTATCCAATACTACCCCTCACTGCAGGAAATTCCTCCATAAACTCTTAGCAAACCCACCCTATAATTCCAGATCTATTCCTCAGTTCTACCAAAAATGTGTGTCTTCAACTGACCCTCAAGCCTTTCTCTTATAATTTTTCATTGAACCCTTCATTGGCCGAGATTAAATCATGCATCAACAGCTGAGATTAAAAGACTGGTTGATCCATGTGGCTTAAGACAATTTCAACACATGTGTTAATTAATTCACTTTAATTATTTTATTTCCTAAGTTAGACTTAGGAAATCGATTAAAAATAATTAATTATTTGAATAACTTGAACACCTACTGAAATTTCTCAAATCCATTTTTGGGTCTTGTAGATCAAGTGTACTCTAGTCCCTCCACAAATTTTGGGAGCTAGATCACAGCTGATGCTACCCCAAATACACAAAATCTCAACACTCCCTCTTCGCATTAGGAGTGTGCTCTAGAAATCCATCACACCATGTATCACAAGATCTTGAGTATTGGATCTGTATTGTTGATGCTTGGTATGTTGCCCTTCGTCTACTGTATTGTTTCTCTCTGTATTACTTCCCATGCCACTGCCACATCTGTACTGTATCTCCCTCTCAATTTGTTGCATCATGCTGCCTATAGAACTGCCACTACTAATTGTTGCACTGCTACTCGGTTGTTGAGAAGTAAGAAATTGAATAACTCTGCCCAACTATTTCAAAGACAAGTCAAGTTTCCCTCCACCACTGAATCTCCCTAGATGTTGAATCACGATGTCCCCTTTGAGGCACTATCATGCTGCAACATTGCACTGCATGAGCCCAGCTTCTCTGCACTGCAGAAGTCCCATCAGCCTCTATGCATTGTTGTTTCCATGTTGTTGTTGCCTCTACATCACGCTACTCACCCTTCATCTCTTCATCTCTGTCTTTCTCTTCAATTTGGTCATCTACAACCATCTCCTGACTCATCCCACTATCATCTTAAGGCTCTCATAGCTCGTATGTGATCCAAGAGTAGGGCTGACTCAAGGATCCTGCCAGTCTGTCTATGGATACTCTATATATCCATGTCACCCCACCTCTTATCTCGAGGTGCATGAGCACTCATGGCTGCATCATCATCATAGCCATCGTTATTTGTTGTTGCAGCCTTGGAATTAGAATCTCCTTTGTCCTTCTTCTTAGGACAACTGGTGGCAAAATGACCAAGATCACCACAGTTAAAGCATAAGACCTTGGAGAGGTCCTTCTTCTTCTTCCCTTGCTTATTTTCCCTTGATGCAAGGGATGCATCCTCCTCCTCTTCTTTCTTCACTCTGGGTGATCTGCTTCCTCCACTGATAGACTGCTTCTTGGTGATCCCCCCTGATCTCCTCTTGGCAGATAATAGCACACATATCTGCCCATGATGGTAACGCTGCCCTTCCCAAAATGCTTTGGACAAATGTTTCCCATTCTTCAAAGACAGCATTTAGGGTCATCCTCACTAGGAGCCCTTCATATAGATTAGCACCCATGCCAATCAGCTGGTCTTGGATAGCTTGAAGTCTGAAGAATAATGGATCTATCTCTTCACCCTTCATCATTTGGAACATCTGCATATGATTCTCAAGAAGCATTCTTCTTTTCATAGAGCCTTCTTGGTACATCATCTCCAACATTTTCCACATGTAATTTGATGTATTCTTACCAGCAATATGAGGAATCACGTGGTCCTTGACTTCATCTATGATCAAACGCTTCATCCGCGCTTGATTTAATTCATACTTCTTGAGTGGATCTGCATTGGTTGGTACAAAAAGCGTCTTCTCTACATGATCTTTGAGACCATACTCATCCAGAACTGAGAGGATTCTGGCCTTCCAGATAACAAAGTTGTACATGTCGTCTAATTTATCTTAATCCCTCAGTCCATATCGAGCCATCTTTGCTCAAATCTGAAGAAAATAGTACTTCTCCCTCTAGATCTGGGTTTCTTGGTGACTAGAAATCCTCTAGTCGCTGCTTCTTGTTGAAAATTGACTTCCCTCCTGGAAATCTTCCGCCAAAGATCAAATTGAAAATATCCTCCGATCCTTTTGATCAAATCTCAAATCTGTTTTGCTCAGATCTTCTGAATAACTATCTTCCTCCCTCCTTTTTTTGCCTTAGCTAGGCACAATTCTTAACCTGCAGAATCTCTACCCCACCAGCACTGCTAAAGATCTGAAGCACTGCTTCCAGATCTTGGAAAAATTCTTATAAAACAAGAGAAGTGACTGGACAGTTTCCTCCTAGCTGGCCCAGCATAGTCCCAGCGCTGCTCAAACGTGGACTGCCTAACCCCAAACTGGGTGACGCAGTCCTTACGCTGCCCTAAGAAGGGTCTGTGTAAGCCTAGAGGTCTTCTGCAGCTTCAGCGTTGTCTCCTAGATCTGCTTTCCCTTGTTGTCAAGATTCCCTTTCTAGATCTGCAGCTTCTTCTACCACCTTGCAGAAAAAAATAAAAAATTAAAATTAAAGTTAAAAAAAATAAAAAAATAAAAAAATAAAAAAAAAATAAAAAAATAAAAAAAAAATCTTCAGTTGATTGCTGGAGATTCAGCTTGATCTTTTATCGCTCTAATACATTGTGAAAATCCTACTGCAGTGTATTGGTTTATTTTCTCCTAATTGATTTAATTAATACAAGCTATTTCCAGAATTTAGATTTAGAAAATATTGAAAATAAACACAACTACAACCTACACATGCAAATCATTTACTGAATAATACACTCATGCAACAAAGTGACACAAGAATTTTTGGACATAAGTCCCGAACAAACCCAAAGCGGGAAAATCGGTGCAACAGATATGAGGGTTTATTATTAAGTAGTTATGAGTATAGTAAATCTGGGTTCCAAATCTGGAAAACCCGACAGAGAATAAAATATATCAAATTTGCAGCTAACCTAAATATCAAGTGCTAAATATCTGACCGATCCACACCCTCAAACGGGATTTATAGGACTCAGCCTGAATCTAACCCTAGAAACCCTCAATGCTGCCCCTAAAGCCCCAGCGTCAACCCTACTAACCTTAAATGCCACTGCACTGCACCAGAAGGGACTGCGTAACCCCTGGATGGGTCCCACGGCCTAACGTTGGCCCTAAAATACCCTCTGCGTGATTTCTAAAGCCTCACAGTGCCTCTCCACTGTCCTGTGTTGCACCTGCTTAGCGGCTGCGCAGCACCTGCGTAGCTGCCACTTTGCTTCTCTGCATTTTCCTTGTTGTTGCTCCTCTGCCTCTTACTGACTCTTGGCTATTGGAATTAGATCATTACCTCAGCCAATACTACCCCTCACTCTTGGAAATTCCTCCAGAAATTTTTAGCAAACTCGCCCTAGAATTCCAGATCTATTCCTCAGTTCTACCAAAAATGTGTGTCTTCAACTGACCCTCAATCCTTTCTCTTATACTTTTGCGTTGAACCATTCAACAGACGAGATTAAATCATTCATCAATGGTTGAGATTAAAATACTACTTGATCCATGTGACTTAATACAATTTCAACACATGTGTTCATTAATTCACTTTAATTATTTTATTTTCATAAGTTAGACTTAGGAAATCCATTAAAAATAATTAATTATTTGAATAACTTGAACACCAACTGAAATTTCTCAAATCCATTTATGGGGCTTGTACATCAAGTGTACTCTAGTCCCTCCACAAAATTTGGGAGCTAGAGCACAACTCATGCTACCCCAAATACACAAAATCGCAACAACCCATGTCTTTCATCTCAAATTCCCTTGCAAGATCCTCTTTGCAAGAGCGGATCAATTTCTCATCCCTTGTTAATATTAAATCATCAACATATAAAACAAGAATAAGCAACTTACCATCTACCACAATGTGTAGAGGTTAACATATCCTTCACTTTTGGTGAAGCCCAATACTTTGATATAACTATCGATCTGAGTGTACCATACTTTGGGCACCTTTTTGAGACCATATAATGTTGTCTTTAGTTTGTACACATGTGACTCTCAATCATATGTCTCAAATCCTTATCAAAGCTCTATGTAAATTTCCTCCTCAACAACATCGTTGAGAAAAGAAATATTCATATCCATCTAGTGGATTTTCCACCCCATCTACACAACCAATGTTAGAAAACATTTGATTGAGGAATATCTTGCAACGGGCGCAAAAATTTTCTCACAGTCCACTCCCTCTATATAAGAGAAACCTTTGGCCACAAATATGGCCTTATACTTCTCAATGCTCTCATTGGCTCCATGCTTCACTTTATAGATACATCTCAAACCAATCACTGATTTCCCTCTTGGCCTCGACACCACCTCTCATACATTGTTCTTCATGCTGGATTTGTATTCTTCCACCATGGCATCTAATCGGAGTCTAGATTAGGGGAAAAAATTTGTAAAAAATTCTAAGTGCTCAAAATTGCACCAAACCAAAATTACAGCGACTGGCCCATCATCAGGAATCCAACGCAACTCGTTTCATCGATAACCGAGTTCAGATGAAGAGGTTATAGCCTGTTGATCGCCATTCAGAATAAGGAAATTTAAAAAAAAAATTGCAGAACAGGTACAGGCTAATGAAATGGCAGCCTAGTCAGCATGTAGGGAATCTTCTTCAGATTCTTCCCAGTGGCACTATAATAAGTTTCACAACTAGATTCGCCAGGTTTGGTTTGAGATGGTGGAATTTTCCCAATGTCCTCCAAGGTTGAATTTGGGTTCATGAATTCTTACGTTTTGAAAATTATTTTTTATGTATTAAGGTTGGATTAATAGATATATATATATATATATATATATATATATATATATATATATATATATATATATATATATTTACAAACTTTATATATATTAACTTTCACATATATTAATTTAAACCGAAACCTGATTACAAAGGTTTGACTATATATTTCGGTGGCAAATATATTGCATATTCCAAAGTTATCATATTCGGTGGCATTCAAACCTTATGTTATGGGCGCGAATTAAATAGAGCAAAATATATGCACAGGGGCAGAGGTCAAGGTCGAACCCATGACCTCCCCCCAACCACTCAATGCTTTTACCATTAGGCCAGCGGGTGGAATGCATTTAACAATGGCGAAGATAATGTATTTAAGTCGACATGAGTCTCCGACGATGGGAACAGAGGGGGGCAGCCCTCCTCCCATGACACCACATCATATGTCCATCCCGAAGCACTCAAACAAAATGTGCTTAGTGCGCATCTTATCCCCATTAATCTTTCATTAAGTTAATTAAGATTGTAGTTTAATTCAGTGGAATTTTCGGTGGAATCTCCAAATTCGGAGCGGCCTCCAACTTTGGTGGAGCTAACTGGAGTGCTCTCTAGTTTTAGAGGCAGTTTACTAGCCAAAATTGAATGAGGATTATTTTGAGCAATTTTTGACCAATTTGTCTCAGGACACTAGTAGAAAATGATGAAATTCATGACTAGGTGACTAAAAATGTTAGTCACCGCAATTATTTCAAGTGAATTACTATTAAATTTGAGCAATTTTAAGTGATCGAACTAAAAATGACTAACTCAAATGACTAATTTAGTCTAGGAATAAAATATACGATTAGATAATAAGTGGCTAAACTAAAAATGACTAAATTAAATGACTAATTTAGTATAGGAATAAAATATACGACTAGATAATAAGTGACTAAACTAAAAACAACTAACTTAAATGACTAATTTAGTCTAGGATTAAAATATATGACTACAAAATAAGTGACAAAATTAATAATGATTAATGTAAATGACTATTAGAGTCGAAGAATAAAAATATGACCAAATAACAAGTACAACAAGTATATGAATTAGTCATTTATGTTAGTAATTTTTAATTGTGGACACACTATTTGTTATCAATTTTTTGTGGCACTGTTACATACCATGTTTGATTATTGCACTAGATTCATAGAGAATGATTTCATTAATTTGAATTCAAAGTATGTTGATTTATACATGGTCAATTGATATAAATCTAGAAGTTTACTCTAAACCCATATTATTCTATAGATACATGCATGACAAAAATGTTCATGAATTATAATAATGCATTCACATTCTTAGAATGTGCATACACTGTTATTAGAAAACCATACATACTAACAATTCTTGTAGCTCTTTAATTATGTATAAGAACATTCCATGGCTCCCATATCTAATTTGAAATCTGAATATCCCTTAGAGTGTATCTATGTGGTTGTTTGGGGGTTAATTCATGTTCCTTGAACTCAAGAAGCTTTATTTAGGGCCTAAGGCCCTCTTTTCTCCTGCCCTCAAGATAATACATTCCCCAAAACCCATTCTTACCATGTAAACCATACCCATGGTGACAAATATCCCCCATATAGGCCAAATATTCCCTATAGACGTTTCATGTAGTAATTAGAATACTTGTTCAAGAAGATTGATCATGGGAAGATTCAAATATGACCCAAGCACCTTATGATCCTACCTTGACCATGGTTAAGGCCACAAGTGCCATACATGGTGCAAAAATACTCCTAATGTTATTAAGGCCAAACTTAAAGGCCCTAAGACCTAAATATGTCACAAAAAACCTTCAAATAGCACCCATATCACACCTAAAGACTAGATATTATATCTTATATAGGATATGTGTGGTCATTTGAGGCCTTATTCACGTCCCTTGAACTAAAGAATTTTTGTTTAAGGACTAAAGATCTTGTTTTCCTTCAATATCCATCATAGAGGCCATAAAACCCATCCTTATTATGTAAAACATACTAGTTGTTCCCATATTTCCATTCTAATATTTTGTTCAAGGACGTTAAATATGAGAAAGACGTGTTTTACGCATAAGGCCCTTTTTCATTCCTTGTCCAAGATATAAGACCTAATTCCCATATATGATGTGGAAAACCTCATAATGGAACCCTTATCCTATATGGAGGCTTAAAATCCCTCAAAGATGATTTATGTTGTTATTTAGGGTTTTTTTCATGCAATGTGAGCCAAAGAAGTTTCATTTTGGGATTGAGGCCATTGTTTTCATCCCTTTGCAACGGTACAAGCCTAAGACGCATTCTTACTATGTAAAACATACCAATGACACTAAAGATCCCCCATATATTCCTAAGATCCCCTATAGAGGTTATGTGTTGTTGTTTGAGAACTACTTCCCCTAACCCCTAAAATCCTTAACTACTAAATCCCCTAACCCCCTAAACCTCTAAACCCCTAACCCATTTAACCCCTAAATCCTAAACGTCTAACCCCTTGACCCCTAACCCATTTAACCCCCTATACCCCTAAACCCCTAACCCATTTAACCCCTTAAATCCTAAACCTCTAACCCTTAACCACTAACCCCTTAAAACCATATTCCCAATCCCTAACCCATTTAACCCCTAAACCCTAAACCTCTAAACTCTTAAACCACTAACACTAAACCTCTAATCCCTTAACCCCTAAACCTATAAACCGTTAACTCTTAACCCATAACCCATTAACCCCTCACCCCTAACCCCTAAAATCCTTAATGTAATATTCCTAATTAGCCTAAGCTAATAGGAATATTTCATTTTGTCTTTATTTTTATTTATTGATGAATAAAATGTAAAGGAGGATATGAAAAACTCCTAAAACATAAAAAAAAATCAATGCCCAATGTGAATAGAGACAAATCAGGGCTTTCTTAATAAAAGCCACTTGTGTGTGAAACAAGTTTGAGCTATTTGACTGGGTCAATAGGACCAAATCTATAGCGTTGTCTAGGTTCAATGTATCTCCTAAAGGGACAGCGCAGTTCTAGAAGGAGGACCTCATGTGAAAGGGGTTAAGTGATTCAAGGTGGTTTAGGGTTTTGCACATCCTCATCTTATAAAAGGAAGGAGAAGGCTGAAGAGAAGGGTTGTTGAAGATATTCAGAAATTAGTCTCCTTATACTAATTCTATTTCTCTAGGCTGTTTAGCAAGAGAATAGTGAGGGTTTCATGTTTAGGAATCCTCCCTCCTTCCTTGAGGATTTCTTGGAGGAGATTGTGCTGCATTGATCCACTATCTGGAATTTTGGCCAAGCCTCATCTTATATCTACAGCGCAGTCCTATTGGGGTGAGATTTCTATGTAAGCTGCAACAATTGGAGTTCTAGATCTGCAGAGATCTAGTTTGTTTTGGGTGTTTCTTCTCATGGAGTGTGTCTTTTAACCTCCTGGAAGAGTGCCTCTTCAGTTTGAGCCTCAGATTCTTATCTTGGAATCAGGCCAAAGTGTGCTCCACTTCTTCAGCACAGTCACTTGAGGAAACTGCATCCTCTTTGCAAACAAAGTTGCAGTGTACATTTGATAGCAGTTTGGAGGAGAGATCTCTTGTGGAAGGACTCCTTTCCTTCACTATGGTGATCCATGGATTGGCCAACCAATCCATGTTCTATTTAAGATCTGATATGCTATGTATCATATTCTTCAGAAATTTCTGAATATTACTGCAGATATATGGTGTAGATCTCAGATCTATTCATTGTTATTCATCTTTTGCTGAGATCTCATCTTTTGCTGAGATCCCCAAGGGGAATGTACTAAAAAGCTCTTTTTGCATATATATCCCATTATGATCTGTGATTTTCTATTTATATTTGTTTTAGATCTAAAATACAATTAAACACTACTTTAGTCCCCTGTAAATTGCGTTGTTCAACTTTTCTATCGCATTGCATGTTTGCGGCACCTCATTTGGAGGCCTTTCTTTATGTAAATATTTTTTTTCCTAATGTAAACCATCTGATTCATATTATAAGTTTCCATACTGATGTTCCAGAATTATTTCAGTTAAAAACCTTATAAATTACGCTATCCATGCTTCAGCAAATTTCTGCATAATTTAAGCCATGGGAAATCAGGGTTTTCTAGCCTAGTTAGGAAAGGAGGAATTGTTTAATATAGAAAAATGCATTTTTTTTTTCTGAAATTCGACATGGGAGTCCCTCATAACCTTAGCTATCATATACAACTACTTTCCCATCTTATTTTAACGAAAATCTTTGAATACATTCGTTTTAGGGCCTAAATCACATCTTTTCCCTACCTTTTTCCTTGTAAAATGATGTATAAAGTTGTTGGTGTATATTTTATTGAAGGATAACTGATTTAACATCTGTATAACTCATATTTATGTAGCTCCACATTGTTAATGACTCATATTATTCCCAATAGTGTAGTTGTTCCTTAGTTGGGAACATTAAAGTGGTATCGAAGCAAGATCTTTGGCTCAGCATGTGGCTTCAAGCCAAATTGATGTAGAGAAAGGGGCAAGATCAGAATTCTGAAGAAGATTATTTTTACCTCATCATATTCCAAATCCATAAGGAGCCTCTTCAAAGAGGGTAGACAGACAAAGGAGAAAGAAGAAGAAAATGAAACTCCTAGAGGGTTTCAAGGAGAAGGAAGTTGCAGTGAGACCTATAGAAGGTTTCAAGAAGGAGAGGAAGACCCATGCACTTCCTACCCTCACAAATAAGATGCATTGTATAGAAAAAAACAAGAGCATGGCTCCACCACTTGGAAGAATGACAGAAGAGGAGATCTCCCTGCTCCTTTTCCAGACCGTGAAGGGTATTGAAGAAGATCTCAAGGAGATTGAAAGGGTGGAGACTTGTACCAGCACTGGCACAACCTTGGATGAGCAGCCTTCATGTTCAGTAATGGAGGAAGACTACATAGTTGCAGAAGAAGCTCTTACTTCTACATCCCACCAAGGTATAATTAAAAAACCATCTGTCGTCATTTTAGCACATTGTATGAAGAGATCTACATTTCTGTATGCTGCTGATTTAGAGCAACAAAGTTGCATTGCTCTGTGCAAGAGTAGTAAGGAATAAAGGAGGCACCATTCATCATGGGGTCGTTCAAATTGCAGCTTCATTCATGAAGCAATGGAGGAAGAAATGATGAATGGTAGACATCTTGAAGTGAGAAACCTTTTCTCCTTTCTAGATGCCTCTTTCTCAATGAGCACTCCCCAGCTCAAAGAGAAACTTCTACCTGCAGAAAATCCAGAACCTCAATGAGAGGTCTTTTCTTGAAGATCTCAAAGGGATTGCATTTCAAAATCCCTTGAAATGCAGAAGCTGTAAAACCATGAGGACACAAAGAGGAGATGGGGAAGAGGGCCAGCCTCATTCCTATCCATTGAAGGAATTTGAAACACCTAGGAAGGTGATTGGATTGTGCATTGGAAGCATGGAGGGTTTGTTGAAAATGGGAACAAGAAACAGTGAAGGAGGCATCCTGAAACATCTTTCCTGATCCTAGTTGGAAAGTGATCACCAAAACTAGGTGGGGGCCACACAAGTGATTTTTTGTCGCAAAGTCTATTTTTAGACATATGGATCATGGTCTATGAGTTTCAGGATGCTATTTATGGATGATTGGTCGAGTTGGTAAAAATAGATGGACCTCTATTTTTAGACATTGGGCGGTTTCTATTTTTAGACTGCCGCGCTAAAAATAGAACAGTCAAATATTATTAACCCTTAATAATATTTAGACTATAAACAGTATCTTATCCTCTTGGAGCACTTCAGTTTGATGCTTGGATGTGGCACATGCAGCTGACGGAAGGAATTACGCTATTCCTAGGGGTTAGTTGAGCTATTGCATGGTTGACTTCAGTTAAAACTCATGTGGCAGAGTTTGGTGGAGTTGATGAGACAGTTGGTGGAGTTGTGTTCTGTTTAACTTAGTTGAACTAGTTGTATTTAGTCTAATTGACAAATACACTAGTGATGAGTGGTGTGAATTAATTACTAATTAATTCACTAATTATTAACTGATAAATCAACTAAAGAACACATCAGTTAACTGCAATGCATGGACAGTTCAGTGGAGACCAGTGTTAGAGGTGGGTGAAAGAGTGAGTCTACTATCAGTTGTGACTATTGGCTGTGCATGAGATTTGCACACACATTGATGGAGATTGCCAATGAGGATTGCACGGAGTACAAGACAGGTGGATTCGAACTTGGATCTCATCATTATTCATCTTGGATTGCGCAGTAGAGGCAGGCAGACTTGTGGAGGAGATTTGAACCTGTGACTTGTTCATCTTCCGGGCTAGTTTGTGTGTAGCATGTGAGATAGTGCTGAGAGCTGTGAGAGCTTTGTGCTATGTATTGTTACATGTTCTCTATCATTATAATATACAGATAGTTGGGGGTTTTCAGCTGTATGCTTTCCCATTACATACTGTGTTATATGTGTGCTTGATTATGTTTTAATGTGCGCATGCGACTGCTTCTATTTCCGCATATTGATGATCAATTGTAGAAGAGGTTATGTATTATGCATGAAGCTTAAATAGTGTGTAATCACGATAATCTTGGTGAATAATTCAGCTATTATTCAAATTTCTACATGGTATCAGAGCCGAGAATTGATCATCGAATCTATTACAGTGATTACAATTTATTTCGGTAGACAGAGTCTGTAAGCGGGCCAGGTAGCCTCTGGATCCATCCTTTCTTTGAAAGGTGATATATCCAGTAAATGCCCCTATAATCAATCTCTGTGCTAGAAATACTTTGTTCTCATAGATCCAGAAGCGGTTGAGTTTTGAGCTGGTGGAATTCGAATTTGCAGCAGTGTTTTCTTGGTGTTGAAGTCAAAATGTCTTATCAAGGATTGCGATTGGAGTATGCTCTTGAAGGCATCTCAAATTATATTGCATGGAGAGATAGGATGGAGGCGGTGCTCGATGACAATGGGTTGAAGGAGTTCATAGATGCTGAAGTTCCTAAGCCTAGCGATGCAGCCTTGGTTGAGGCTTGGCAAAAGAAGACAGCAAGGTGTTGAAGGATTCTATTGGAGGGTGTGAAGGGTCACATACTGTCCAGCCTGCATGGAAAAGCTTCTCCATACTTGATGTGGAAAGCATTGATATATTTATTCCAAAGCAAGAGCGACCAGAGGAAGTTGGCGCTCAAGGATAAACTCAGGAAAATAAAGATGGAGAAGAATGACACTATTCCGGTATACTTGACAAAGTTTGTCCACTGCAGGGATGAGCTTGGGAGTGTAGGAGTTAGTGTGGATGATGAGGAATTGGTGAGCTTGGCTCTCCTTGGGCTTTCGAAGAGTTGGCACTCCTATCAGGACTCTGTCAATGGTCGGGAAAAATTGCCAGGATGGGAGCGACTTTGGTCGGATCTTGTGCAAGAGGAGATAAGGCGGAGTACCAAGGATGGATCTTCATCAAAGGCATATGATGAAGAAGATTGCGCTTTGGCTGCCAAAGCAAGGAAGGGGAATGGCAAGAAGAATACTTCTCAATCCGGAGCAGATGGTAAAGAGCGTGACATGTCCAAAGTGAAGTTTTTTCACTGTCATGATCATGGACATTACGCCACGAATTGTCCACAGAAGAAGAAGAACAAGCAGGCTATTGGAGCTGCAACTGGTGAGGCTCTTGCCTCGCAATTTGAGTTGGACTTCTCATTGATCGCATGCATGGTGTCTAGTGCATTGGGATCAGGGTGGTATTTTGATAGTGGCGCTTCCTTTCACATGACGGGAGATGTGAATCTTTTCAGTGACTTGGTGGAGAAAGATCTCCAGTTGCATGTTGAGTTGGGCGAAAATGGATGATACAATGCGACCGGCATTGGTACCATAACCTTTCAGAGGGAGTCAGGTAAACTCATTCTTTTACAAGATGTAATGCATGTTCCAAGTTTAAAGAAGAATTTGATCTCAGTCGCAATGTTATAGGATAAGGGTATGAAGTTGTCTTCAGTGAAGGAAAAGTTTTCCTTCGGCACAAGGCAATAGGACAAGTCAAGAAGGTTGGGATTCAAGCAAAGAATCTCTACAGACTTGAAGTAGATGGGATGTCTACGGAGCTTCCTACTGTTGGGAAGTGCAAGAAAGACATGCAATTGATGCTTGAGAGGGAGAAAGTTTTGCATGCAGGTAATAGTGAACCTTGGGATGTGGAGCAGCCACAAGATGAGGATCATGGAGTGGAAGAAACCACTCATGCAGAGAAATTTCGTGCCAGATGTAAGCAAGAGGGAGGCACAGTACTGACTGTGTGTGAGGTGGGGTGACATGCATGAATAATCCCAAGAGAGATTTTGGGCAGATTCATGGAGATGGTGGGGATCTCATGAATTAAACTCCTGGGCGCTAGTGCTCATAATAAAGGCAGTTAAAGAGCATGACCGCTGATCGATGCAAGCATACCAAAGGACAAAGTATGACATCGAGCGCACATCGTAGTTGATGCAGGCGGCAGAGTGCATGGGTGCAAGAGTTCAATGTCACAGCGGGTTCCCCGATGACACAGCGCTGGTACTTCAGGTGCACCAAGACTTTGATGATAGATGCATCAGATTGATTGAGTTGCTTGGAGCCTATTCAGTTTTAGAGGAGTTGCAGAGTAGATGCATGGAGTTGCATGGCGCTTGTGAAGGTTGCAGGGCAAATGCATGGAATTGCATGTCGCATGCAAAGACGGTCCTTTCTTGTTGAGAGGGAGTGTTGAAAATTGCAACAAGAAATACTGAAGGAGGCATCCTGAAACATCATTCCCGATCCTAGTTGGAAAATGATCACTGCAACCATGGGGCCACACAGAGCATTTTTGGCGCAAAGTCTATTTTTAGACTATGTCCATTTTTAGACATATGGATCATGGTCTATGAGTTGCAGGATGCTATTTATGGATGATTGGTCGAGTTGGTAAAAATAGATGGACCTCTATTTTTAGACATTGGGCGGTTTCTATTTTTAGACTGCCGGGCTAAAAATAGAAGAGTCAAATATTATTAACCCTTAATAATATTTAGACCATAAACATTATCTTATCCTCTTGGAGCACTTCAGTTTGATGCTTGGATGTGGCACATGCAGCTGACAGAAGGAAATACGCTTTTCCTAAGGGTTAGTTGAGCTATTGCATGGTTGACTTCAGTTAGAACTCATGTGGCAGAGTTTGGTGGAGTTGATGATACAGTTGGTGGAGTTGTGTTCGGTTTAACTTAGTTGAACTAGTTGTATTTAGTCTAACTGAAAAATACACTAGTGATGAGTGGTGTGAATTAATTATTAATTAATTTACTAATTATTAACTCATAAATCAACTAAAGAACACATCAGTTAACTGCAATGCATGGACAGTTCAGTGGAGACCAGTGCTAGAGGTGGGTGAAAGGGTGAGTCTACTATCAGTTGTGACTATTGGTTGTGCATGAGATTTGCACACACATTGATGGAGATTGCCAATGAGGATTGCGCAGTACAAGCCAAGGGGATTCGAACTTGGATCGCATTCATTCTCATCTTGGATTGTGCAGTAGAGGCAGGCAGACTTGTGGAGGAGATTTGAACCTGTGACTTGTTCTATATCTAAGCTAGTTTGTGTGTAGCATTGAGATAGTGCTGAGAGCTGTGAGAGCTTTGTGCTATGTATTGTTACATGTTCTCTATCATTATAATATACAGATAGTTGGGGGTTTTCAGCTGTATGCTTTCCCCATTACATACTGTGTTATATGTGTGCTTGATTATGCTTTTATGTGCGCATGCGACTGCTTCTATTTCCGCATATTGATGATCAATTGTAGAAGAGGTTATGTATTATGCATGAAGCTTAAATAGTGTGTAATCAGGATAATCTCGGTGAATAATTCAGCTATTATTCAAATTTCTAAAAGGTCTTCTCAACTGATGTATTCAGTCATCTCTCATTAAGGAGGTCTCATTATATGAAGATTATGGCACCATCCATGGGCAGCATGTGTCATCACTATCAAAGGATGAGACCCTGAAGATTGCAGAAGGCAAAGAGGAGGGAAAGCTTCACATGGTAAGAAACATTTGTCCCTCTTTATTTCAGCATAATAATGCAAAAATAAGGCAAAGAGATCTATTCAAGCAAAGCAAGGAAACATTAGTCCATACATCCTTCCATGATCTATGCCTCGATGTCTCCCTTCTCGAAGGAATTCCACCAAGGAGTTCCCATGATGAGCATAATAGCAAAGTGTTCCCTCAACCTTGTGCATCAATGTCATCTCCTTCTAAGAGGGAAGCCAACACAAAATTGGATACTTTGGGTAAGAAGCATGCTTATGTAAATCTCATCTTATTTCATGATTGCATGTATTCTCTTACTTTACATTTTCAAGCCATAGCTCCCAAAGGGAGTGTTTTACCTGACAAGCTTCATGGCCAACTATGAGCCAAGATTATTTTCAAATATGGCCACTCCCTTGATGGGCTAAGGGAGGTGTTAAATGGGTGCTTCCCTAAGGCACCAAATATACATTTCACTTTCATCCATGGTGAAATGATAAGGGAAACAAGTAAGTGGCATGCAAACCACTTACCATATCTAGATCTGAAGTAGGGAGGAGATCGCCTACGCTGGTTCCTATTGGGTGAGTTTGGGTACCACCCAATGTTTTTGAATTTCTTGTCTCATGCCTTGTATTTCAAGAAAAGAATGCATAAGGAGAAGGCATGTTTATTTTGGTTGATGAGGAGAGAGTATGGAAACCCCATAATTAATTCCATGTCCATACATCTACTTGTAGCCATGATGTATGTACATGTATTTCTATTAAGAATGAATATCATAATCATGTATGTACTTTGGGTTGGGAGAAGATGTAACCTTCTCATGGGATGGCATAAGGGAGCATGTTTATCTCATGATGTTAATGATGCTCCAATCTTTATTGTGAACATGAGAGGAGGAAAGGTACAATGGGTGAATGTATCCATTGGGAATGCAATCTCCCAAATTCATTTGTATTTCAAGAAGAGGATAGAACCTTATATGGCTGCTGCATTATATATTGTGTTTTCTTATGCAAGAGGTCATGTATTGGGCTTATATCATGGGAAGGGATCTCTCACAACGGATAATTTGGAGCATGACATGTGTTGTTTGAATCATATTTAGCGAACATCTATTATCCTCCACTATTTTCAAGCTTTGAAGAAGCTTATTGCAGCAAGTAGGTGGTGGGATGGTCACTTATTATGCTATGATTTGAAGTATCATGGGAGGGGAAACTTCACACATGACACCCTTGGCATGGAAGGGGTCAAAAAGGAAGAGTCAAATCATCTCACTCTTTCTTCTTTTGAGAAAGAGAATAGATCCATGCACCACTCCATTGATGGGAGGAGGATTGTTGGTGGAAAACATGATCATGTTACATATGTTTTATATTCTGATTTCATGTACTCTTACACCATGTTTTTGCAGGCCATGACTCCAAGGAGGAGTGTTATATCATGTGATCCTCTTGGCCAATATTGGGCCCCAAAAATTTTTGAATTGGGCCACTCTCTTGAGAAGAAAAGGGAAATTTTTCAAAATGATGGGTGCTTCCCCAAAGCACCAAACATATATCACACTTTCAGCCATGGTGATATGGTGTGGGTAGAAAGTAAGTGGTGGAAAAACCACTTACGATATCTACATTTGATGCAAGAAGGGGATGCCTTGCGTTTGTTCCACATGTGGGACTATGACCCACCTCCATATGTGCAATTTTCTGTTTTCAAGCACATTGTTTTGATTCCCTATCTTGATAATGTACTTGTAATTCTATGGGGATATATGGGGAAAGAAGGAAGGATGGCATGTGCCTCATGGGATGGCTACTCTCCATGTACTTTATGTTTTCTTGTTTCAGGGAGAGCATGGGGGAAAACCATGTTTGTTTCATATGATCTATTGTCTCCTTATGGGATGAGCTATTTTCATCTCATGAGAACCTTGGAGGAGCAAGACATGGATGGATGGATTGGTGAGCACTTGGCTTATGGAGGAAGCTTATCTTATGTTGGTGTCACCAAGGAGGAGATTTTGCAACACTCACCTTGCAGTTGCTTGAGGACAACCAACAATTTTGGCGGGGACGACTGTAATATTCCTAATTAGCCCAAGCTAATAGGAATATTTCATTCTTTCTTTAATTTTATTTATTGATGAATAAAATGTAAAGGAGGATATGAAAAACCCCTAAAACATAAAAATAAATCAATGCCCAATGTGAACAAAGACAAATCAGGGCTTTCTTAATAAAAGCCACTTATGTGTGAAACAGGTTTGAGCTATTTGACTGGGTCAACAGGACCAAATATACAGTGTTGTCTAGGTTCAATGTATCTCCTAAAGGGACAACACAGTTCTAGAAGGAGGATCTCATGTGAAAGGGGTTAAGTGATTCAAGGTGGTTTAGGGTTTTGCACATCCTCATCTTATAAAAGGAAGGAGAAGGCTCAAGAGAAGGGTTGTTGAAGATATTTAGAAATTAGTCTCCTTAGACTAATTCTATTTCTTTGGGCTGTTTAGCAAGAGAATAGTGAGGGTTTCCTATTTAGGAATCCTCCCTCCTTCCTTGAGGATTTCTTGGAGAAGATTGTGCTGCATTGATCCACTATCTGGAATTTTGGCCAAGCCTCATCTTACATCTACAGCACAGTCCTGTTGGGTGAGCTTTCTATGTAAGCTGCAGAAAATGGAGTTCTAGATCTGCAAAGATCTAGTTTGTTTTGGGTGTCTCTTCTCATGGAGTGTGTCTTTTAACCTCCTAGAAGAGTGCCTCCTCAGTTTGAGCTTCAGATTCTTATCTTGGCATCAGGACAAAGTGTGCTCCACTTCTTTAGTGCACTCATTTGAGGAAACTGCATCCTCTTTGCAGGCAATGTTGCAGTGTACATTTGATAGCAGTTTGGAGGAGAGATCTCCGGTGGAAGGACTCCTTTCCTTCACTGTGGTGATCCGTGGATTGGCCAACAAATCCATGTTCTATTTCAGATCTGATCTGTTGTGTATCATATTCTTCAGAAATTTCTGAAGATTGCTGCAGATCTATGGTGTAGATCTCAGATCTATTCATTGTTATTCATCTTCTGCTGAGATCCCCAAGGGGAATGTAATAAAAAGCTCTTTTTTCATATATATATCCCATTCTGATTTGTGATTTTCTATTTATATCTATTGTAGATCTAAAATATAATGAAACGCTACTTCATTCCCTTGTAAATTACGCTATTCATCTTTTCTGTCTCATTGCATGGTTGCAGCACCTCATTTGGAGGCCTTTCTTTATGTAAATCTCTGTTTTTCCTAATGTAAACCATATAATTCATATTATAAGTTGCCATACTGATGTTCCATCATTATTTCAATTAAAACCCTCGTAAATTACGCTATCCATGCTTCAGAAAATTTTTGCATAATTTAAGCCATGGGAAATTAGGGTTTTCTAGCCTAGTTAGGAAAGGAGGAACTGTTTAATATATAAAAACACATTTTTTTATTTTTTTTTTCTGAAATTCGACATGGGAGTCCCTCATAACCCTAGCTATCATATCCAACCACTTTCCCATCTTATTTTTACGCAGATCTCTAAATACATTCGTTTTAGGGCCTAAATCACCTCTTTTCCCCACCTTTTGCCTTGTAAAACGGTGTATAAAGTTTCTGGTGTATATTTTATTGAAGGATAACTGATTTAAAATCTGTATAAGTCATATTTCTATAGCTCCAAATTGGTAATAACTCATATTATTCCCAATAGTGTAGTTGTTCCTTAGTTGGGAACATTACACTTAACTTCTAAATCCCCTAACCCCTAAGCCCCTAATCCCTAATCCCTTAAATAATAACTCAGAATTCACCTAACCCCCAACTTCACCTAAATCCCCTAACCCCTAATCCCCCAATCCCTAATCCCTTAACTACTAACTCATTATTCCCTTAACCCCTAAATGCGCCTAAATCCCTAACCCCTAACCCCCCAATCCCCAACCCCTTAACCACTAACTCATTATTCCCCTAACCCCAATCCCTAATCCCTTAACCACTAACTCATTATTCCCCTAACCCCAATCCCTAATCCCTTAACCACTAACTCATTATTCCCCTAACCCCTAAATGTGCCTAAATCTCCTAACCCCTTAACCACTAACTCATTATTCCCCTAACCCCTAAACCCTAAACCCTAAACCTATAACCCCTAATACCTTATTCCCCTAACCCCTAAACCCCTAATCCCTAATCCCTTAACCACTAACTCATTATTCCCTAACCCTTATAACAGTCCTTAAAACCAGTTGGGATTAGTCATTCCAAACGAGAGCAGGTCTAGTTGGGACCTACGATTGGGTTAATTCCCCATTTTTGGCAAGGTGGAATACCATGAAAAAAACCATGGGTTGCAAAAGCCTGGAACCCAAAAACCTTTCCTAAATTTACTATTTTATCTCAATTTTATTTTAATAATTAATTAATTAATTTCTTTAAAGACTCTTCTGGATAAATCACATAAATTTTTTAAGATAAACGCTTTTCAAACCACTCATTGTGTGGTTCATCATCAATGTTTTTAAAATAAATTTATTAGAATGAAATTGAATTGATTTTTTAAGCTTCCTTTTAAATCAATTGTAGAACTTACAAGGAATCACGAAGTGCGCTCAACATCCATCAAAACAACAATGGGTATGATATTAAAAATGATATTTGGAGGGCATAATATTAAAAATGATGTTTGGAAAAATGGAAGAGGGAGTATTCATTTTTCATTTAAATTTTAGACCTTTTACGAGTTCAAATAACATTTCTCACGCCCAAAACACATCACTTCGTTTGGTCATCTCCCGCTGTTTTTTTACCAGCATAGAAGTAGCTCTCAGATTGAAATAGAGAGATAGGGAGTGGCATTCAAAGCCTCTTTCCTAGGTGGATCTTTACTTCAGCAGGTAAGATGTTGCTTCTTTTGGATCTAACTGCCTGTGCCCATTATTTTCGTTTCCACATTGAAGTGAAGCTCTTTATATGTCCATTTATATTATCATTGCTCTGTATCTTTCTTTTGAAAAATGGTTATGCTTCGAAATCACCCCAAGAAAACCGACCACAGTAACTGTTTGTAATAGAGTCCCTTGACTTGCATTTCACCTTGGCTCACATTGACTTGTTTTCTCTTTCCTTCATAGTTCATTTTGGCCTTGCTGTTTGGACTTGTTTTCTCTTTCCTAGTACCCTTTCGTCATCAAATTTCAGGAATCGGACAGATTTTTTACAAAATTGTTGAGGTTTTAAGGTCGAATCCAACAAAATGAGCTTTTCAAAATCTCAGTTTTTAGGTTGTAGGAAGTGATTAGCTTCTCTCCCGGCACCTTCTACGGGGGGTGAAGAGAAAATTCAGCGATCTAATTCCTAACCTAAAAGGGCAGTTTGACTCTAATCTAGCTTGCATCCTCATAGTTATGGTTTACGCTCTCATCTGTTTTCTTGGCCTCCTCTTGTGAATTGGATGTGCGCGTTACTATTGCAGACGGATGGGGGACGACCCATCCGATCGGGTTGCTATCCATTTATCCAACACTGGACTGAAGAAGGTGGGCATGAAAGCACTGCTGACTATTGTTTACACATCTACTTCTAATTTTTCACCGGGATTGGCCACTGGCTGCTTCAACTGTAATCATATTGGATTCCATGTGGAATGCATTGATAAGTGGTTGACCTCGCATTCTTCCTGCCCTATGTGTAGGAATTCTTTGAATCTCCTTTAGCAATTGATACTCTTAGACGTTTTGTTACAAGGTGGACTAGCTATCATATTCATTAGTTTTGATTTTCTTGTAAGATGTCTCATTTCTACAGTGGAATTTTTTTTGCTTGATGTTCTATGCATGCTTTCTGGTTTATTTCAATGCAGGAGATCAAATCCTTGTGTTTCTATATTGATGTTATAAAAGTTCAAGAGGAAAAATGTCCCTTTCTCCAGCTCAGAAAATAAGGAGGAGTCCTCGATTAGGCATTGGTAGTTGTAGAAAGACTGGGTCATCAAACTCTGTTGGTGACGCAAAATGCAAACAACTTCATGATCATCCTTCAACTCCCCTCGCAAAGAAGAAGCTTTCCTTGCCTAGAAATGAAATCCCCAATAATCAGAGAGTTCAAGAGAATAACACCTTGAAGAATGACAATGCTATTGCAAGTGATGTAACCAGAGGCAATGAACTAAAGGCCCAAGACAAAAGGAGCACAGTTAAGGCAACTCATGGCACGAAATGCAGTGAGGGTGAAACTGTGAAAGTCCAAAGAAAACCCTTAAAAAGGAAACTGTATCTCATCTCAAAAGTGACAAATATCACGACTTAATAAAACATAAAGCAACAGTAGCAAAATTGTCCTCCCCAAGAAGCTCTTCCAAAAAAAAGTTGAAGAGGTTTCTAAATCTGAGGAGTGGAAGTGTCCAAAGTGCAGAAGTATCTGCAATTTCAGTATTTTCATGTAAACTTGAATATATAAATGCACCTAGGAAAAAACATGCTAATTGTAACATTGCTTTTTATAACTCAAATTTTCAATCAGGTTTTGATATTGTCTGAGATTTCTAGAAATAAAGTTGTTGAATTCATTATTGCAGGAAAAAGCAATTTTGTTCTCCTACTGGAATTCTTGTCCATGCACTTAAGGCTATAGGTTTTTTTATGTTGCTGATTTACTCAAATGTCAAGGTCTTTCTGAGGTAAATTCCTGCACATGAAAATCCTTGAATTTTGCCTCAAGGGAAGCCAATGCAGTTGATTCTAGGCATAGAATTTTCGTCAAATGATGTTGGATCAAAATTGTAGTTTTTGGATTTTTGCTCAGAATTTGAACAAGTATGTACTTTGTTATCCAAAATGTATTTTAAGTTCATATCTATGGTTCAAACTGAAAATTTTGCACCGTGGATATTTTCTTTTGCATTGTCGTAGTTATACCTTCAGTTGTACCAATTTTTTGCTACAAACGCACTAGTGTGACGGTATGAAGTGAATTTTTTTTAATATTGATCAGTTTACACTATGATTTGGGCTAACATCACTTCCTACTTATTTAGTTCTTGATTTATGTATGTTAGATATAGCCCACAACACCTTTCCATTCTTTTAGAGCTATGCTTTTACACTAGTCAACAATAATTGTTATAGAAGTTCTTTGATTGTTAAAATAAAAGTAATCTTTCCAAGGTAGAATTTTGGAAGTATCTGTAAATGAGTTCTTATAGATGTACCTTATCGATAGATGAGAGTACCTGCTATGCTCAGTGCAAGTGAAATACCAAAGCCTCTCTAATCATCAAGAAAATATGGTTGTGTAAGGTCTCTGTATTATAATGAATTTCCACTGTGCTTCTATCCACATGCTTATATTGCAACTATGAAATTTTAGTCCCAATTGTTAGGCCTTGGCCTTGATTCTATCCGAAGCAACTCCTCTTTTTATAAGACTTTGACACATGCTTACCTTTCAACATAACAATATATGATAAACTTTGTATTCATAAACAAATGAGAAATGATGACTCAGAAATGCCACTAAATGAATGAAAAAACCATTGTTCAATGGGGATGTGTCCCTTAGGGTGGGAGGGGGAACCTCCATTTTTCCCATGTTCCCAAGTTGTCTTTTTCTTGTAGGATGCTCCAAGAAACATTTTTCCACATATCTCTTTTGGGAAATGCGGTGAAACATAGAGGGAAATGCATTTTCCCAAAAGGGTTTTTTATTTTTCCCCTTTTTGGGACGATTGAAGAAACATTTCTCTATATATCTCTGTGGGAAACGTAGATCGAGACTTTTCCCTAATGTGAAGGATGTATTTTCCAAAAGGAGGATTTTTAAGCTTTTCTATATTAAAAAAATGTGCTTTTGGATGTCTCTTAGAAAAAATGAGGTACCAATTTTTATGGTGTCCCAAATGCTTCTACTTGTGTGTTTGACCATCCCTATATGTGCAACCAAGACTATGATTCCTTGTATTCCTTTTCCAAGTGACTCTATATTCACGTTGTGTTTACTCTTTCCAATGCCATTGCAACCCTCGCCTAGTCCAATATAACATCATTTCAACATGATTCGTTGATCCACATTGTACTTTTGACTAATCAATGCTCATTAAATTGTACTTTGTAAATTTTGGATTTTTTCCCATGTTATTAGAACCCCATTGTCAAGGTTTCTAGTGTAGTCAATGTTCTTTATCCACGTTGTGTTCACTCTTTCAAATGCAAGTTCAACCCACACATAATCCAATATACCATCATTTCGACATGAGTAGTTGATCCACATAGTAATTTTGACTAATCAATACTCATTAAGTTTTGCTTTGTCAATTTTGGATCTTTGGTGATGTTATTAGAACCCCATTGTCGAGGTTCTTAGTGTGCTTGATGTTCAAGGTGATCAATGGTTATAGATATTTTTCCACTTGTAGTGGTATGAAGAAGTAATTGATTGATTTCTAGTAATAAAATTTTGTTCCAATTATATATTGTGTGAGCTTTTAAAAGCCAAAAAAATCTCTTTCACTTTTCGGATAATATCTTTGGATTGTTTACATATATAATCACAAAATATAGCAATAAGTGAGACAAAAAACTAGTTATGGAAGGAAAAAACCCCCACAACATTATTATTCGTATACTTTTGGTATTATAGCACTTATGGAATAAGTTGGAGAGCGTCCTTGGAGAGCTTGTCTGCTAGGGTATTTAGTTCATGGTATATATGTCCACAAGAGAACCAATCCAACTTGTTCTAGACTTGTTTGATACCTTGCAAAATGTGAGCCAAATGAAGGGCCAGTATTCTAACTTTGTTGCGAACTCAATCCACAACAAGTTTTGAATCCCCAAAAATATTTAGTTTTTTGACATATCTTTGGTTGACCACATTGACAAGAACCTAAACAGTTGAAAATTCAACTCTCATGTTTGTGCCCATACTTGGAGCATATTTCATATGCAAAAAATGAGCAATTTTTGCATATTTCTTTCCACAATGTGTTAGGTCCCTATATTACTAGTATAGTCCCTTATTGATGTTAGTGTAACCCCCTTATTGTTATTATTGTACCCTTGTAACCCCCATTTTGTTATTATTGTGCCCTTAAATTATTATTGTTAGGTCGGCTAGGATTACATTGTGGCCCACTAGGATTACATGATGGCCCCATGGACTCATATATATAGAAAGGAGGTTTTGTAAATTGTATCATCCAAGAATTGTTCATTTATGTAATGTATTGGAGGTTTCCCCCTCAAAGTGGCTTATTTCTAAGGCGTTGATATCTCTTTTCTTCTATTTTTGGAGCTGGTTACACAACATTTGGTATCAGAGCTTAGGATTCTAGGGTTTCGCTGCTCCAAACAGGTCATCGTGGAATTTTCGCAATAACTTTTTTTCTACGAAGTCTCAGAAGCTAAAATTTTTAGGGTGCAAAGCCCAAATCCTCAGGAAGATTTTCTAAAAATTTCAGAGCTTGGTTCGCAATATTTTCGGAGATATGATCTGTGGAAGTTAGGTCGTTTTTCAGGCTCCTAAAAAGGTCATCGTGGCATTTTCGCTATAAATTTTTTTCTACTGAGGTTCAGAATCTGAAACTTTTATGGTACGAAGCTGAAATCCTAAGGCAGTGCGTCAAAAAATTTTAGAGCTTGGTTCACAATATTTTTGGAGATATGATCTGTGGAATGTAGTGCTTTTTCAGGCTCCCGAATTTCATCTCAAAGAGTTGATCGTGGGAAAATTTCAATAACTCTCTCTCTGAGCATCGGATTGGAGTGCCGTAAAAATTGGTCGCAAGTAAACAGAATTTATTTTCTTGGCTATCAATTTCAGAGGCGATGGATGAAACAGTGACACGTGGCAAGCCGTACAAGTTTGCTATACTGAACTAGTCCATAATTAGGTCATTGTGGGAGATTGGACATAACTTTGTCTTGGAGAAACCAAATCAAGTCATACCTGTGGCATTCAAAAGAGAATTTATAGGGAGACTTCAGTGCTTAATTTTAGATATTTAAGAGCTGCAATCACAGAGATAATCCAATTTCAATATCGAGCTCCTCAAAAGCAAGTAAAAGGTGTGTAATTTTTTTTCCGAATTGCATAAGTCTTGTTTGAAGAATCAAGTTGAATTGATTGCAAGGGCATATTGTAGAATAGATATCAGTATTGGATTATAAAATGGCTCCTAAAAAGAATTCAACACCCATTAAGCCTTTGGAAAACTCTACTATGACTCATGAAGACGAAGAATGGCAACATGACATATCAAAATTACAAGAGCAAGTGCAACAAATTTTGCTCTCGCAAAGAGCAACAAAAAATGACATGGAAGTTTTGAAGAAAGGCGTGGAATCTAAGATAGATGGCATGGAATCTAAGATATATGGCATGGAGTCTGGCATGGAATCTAAGATGGATGACATGGAAGCTAAGATCGATGAGAAAATGGAGAACATGAAGAATGTTCTAAAATCAGACATAGAAGGTTTGACAAAGTTGATACAGGAAACGTTTCCTAATGGTGAAAGTATAGTAGAAGAACCTCATGATGAGAACAAAATAAATGTTAATCGTGATTTCATAAACTCTAATGTTGGCGGGAATAACCACCATATTCCAAAGATGGATATGAGGAAGTTTGATGGAAAGGATCCTGTAACATGGATACTACATATGGAGCAATATTTTGATCTCCATAACGTGCAAAACACCCAAAATGTACGCATTGCAACTTTACATTTAGAACAAAATACATTTTTATGGTATTGATGGCTTTGCTCCCGTAAAAAAATTGTCACTTGGTCAATTTTTACGAAGGAAATGATAGCACATTATGAGGATACAAAGAGCAACACCTTCTTTAGCCAATTGATAAATCTCAAACAAAAGGGTTTAGTGGGGCAGCACATTGAGGACTTCCAAAAATTGAATAGAAGGGTAACTGATATTCTAGAAGAACACAGGATCGATCTCTTCATAGGCACTTTAAAGAATAACATCCAACACGAAGTTCGCGTTTTGGAACCGGATTCATTGGAGAAGGCATTCGAGTTGGCAAGAAAAGTTGAATGTAAAATAATGGCGACAAGGAAGCCTACCACTCAATTCTATAAAGAAGGAAGTGTTGCTACGCCTAGATTTCCACAACCTACAAGGTTGACACCACAACAATTGGAAGAAAAAAGAGCAAAGGGCTTTGCTACAGTTGTGATAGCAAATACACTAAAGGTCATAAGTGTGCTGAGAAGAAATTATTTTACATAGATTGTGAAGAGGAAGAAGAAAATGAACAAGAAGAGGATATACACCTGGAACCAGCCCTAGAAGAGGAAGAAATGAATTTGACCATATCATGTAATGTGCTGGCAGGAATTACCACTCCTCAAACTCTCAAGATACAAGGAAAAATCAAGAAGAAAAAGGTAATAGTGTTGATTGATTCAGGTAGCACCCATAATTTTATTCATTGTAAGGTAGCCAAGGAATTAAATTGTTTCCTATACCAGCACCAGAATGTCAAGTGATGGTTGCAAATGGAGGAACTATAAATTGCTCTGGAAAATGCCATAATATCAAGCTAACCATGGGGGAATATGTATTGACTAGTCCAATGCTTTCCATTCCTATGGGAGGTGTTGATGTTGTACTAGGAGTACAATGGTTACAGTCTTTGGGGACGGTAGCTTTTAATTTTCAAGAACTCTTCTTGAAATTTTTTTCAGAAGGAAAGGAAGTCGAATTACGGGGTATTGAAGGGAAACCAGGAAGGATAATAAGCTCTAATGTCATGACAAAGCTTCTAAAGAAAGAACAACGAGGCGTAATTGCACAATTATTCTCACTAGAAGTTCTGACATCAAAATCATCTATTTCTGCAGATCTCCAACAAGTCTTGGACAATCATTCCAAGGTGTTTGAAACTCCCAAAGGACTCTCACCTATTCGTGATCATGATCATGCTATTCATTTGATTCCAGGAAGTGTTCCTCCAAACATCAGGCCTTATAGATATCCTTACTTCCAAAAGAGCGAAATTGAACGTATGATTGCAGAAATGTTAGAGGCAAGTATAATTCAACCTAGTCAAAGTTCTTTCTTTGCTCCTGTAGTATTGGTACACAAGAAGGATGGATCATGGTGAATGTGTCCGGATTATAGGGAGCTCAATAAACTCACCATTAAAGATAAATTTCCCATTCCTGTGATTGATGAATTATTGGATGAATTACATGGAGCAATTTATTTTACCAAGTTGGATCTTCGTTCGGGATATCATCAAATTAGAATGAAGACTGAAGATATTCCAAAAACAGCATTTCGAACTCATGAGGGACATTATGAATTTTTGGTCATGCCTTTTGGCCTTACCAATGCACCTTCTACATTTCAAGGGTTAGTGAATTCCATTTTCAAACCCTTCCTTAGAAAATTTTTACTAGTATTTTTTGATGATATACTAATCTACAACAGGTCTTGGAAGGATCATGTTGAACATGTTGACAGGGTGCTCAAACTATTGCGGGAGAAACAATTATATGCAAAAAAATCCAAATGTTTCTTTGGAGTACAAGAGGTGGAATATCTGGGTCATATTGTATCTCACGAGGGTGTTAAAGTAGACCCTAACAAAATTAAAGCCATTAAGGAATGGAAAGTCCCCACAACCATAAAGCAGTTGCGAGGATTTCTCGGGTTAACGGGGTATTATCACAAGTTTGTTAAGAATTATGGGAGAATAGCAGCACCTCTAACAACATTATTGAAGAAAGATGCATTTTCATGGACTCCTGAAGCAACTAAGGCCTTTGAACATCTTAAAGAGGCGATGTGCCTAGCACCGGTCTTAGCTACGCCAGACTTCACAAAAACCTTTATTGTGGAATGTGATGCCTCAGGAAATGGAATTGGTGCAATTTTAATGCAGGAAGGAAGACCCATTGCTTTTGAAAGTCGTCCAATCAAAGGAAAGTATTTACATAAACCTATTTATGAGAAGGAAATGTTAGCAATACTGCATGCACTAAAGAAATGGCGAACTTACCTAATAGGAAGACACTTCAAGGTAAAAACTGATCATGATAGTCTTAAACACTTTTTGGAACAAAGACTATCTTCAAAAGAGCAGCAAAAATGGGTCACAAAGATGTTGGGTTATGAATTTGAAATAATCTACAAAAAGGAAAGCTTAATGTTGTTGCAGATGCACTCTCAAGAAAGAATGAAGAGGTGGAAGCATTGCTTTGTGCCATTTCTATTATCCAACCAGATTGGATAACTGAAGCAAGAGATGAATGGAAGAAGGAAAAATATGTAAGGACACTCATTCAAAAGTTGCAGCAAGATCCTAGTACATCTGATACATTTAGTTGGAAAAATAATTCCTTATGGTACAAAGATCGCTTATATCTTTGTAAGAATTCCCAACTAAAACAAAAGATTCTTCTGGAATTGCACACTTCTCCTTTAGGAGGACACTCAGGATTTTTAAAAACTTACCACAGGGTGAAGAAAGAATTTTTTTGGGATGGCCTTAAATTTGATATTCAAAAGTTTGTGGCGGAATGTTTGGTTTGCCAGCAGAATAAAGTGGAAACAATTAAGACCTCGGGACTTCTACAACCTTTATCCATTCCAAGTCAACGTTGGGAGGAGATTTCAATGGATTTTATCACGGGTTTACCTAAGTCCGAAGGAAAGAGTGTCATCATGGTGGTAGTTGATAGACTTACCAAGTATGCACACTTTTGTGCATTATCTCATCCATTTAAAGCAAGTACAGTTGCTACTACATTTATGGATAGAATTCAAAAGCTACATGGAAGCCCAAGGGTCATTGTGAGTGACAAAGATCCCATTTTTACTGGAAATTTTTGGACGGAGTTATTTTCTTGTTTGGGTACTCAATTAGCTCATAGCTCATCTTATCATCCTCAATCTGATGGTCAAGCTGAGATAGTAAATAAATGTTTGGAAGGATATCTTCGTTGTTTTGTATCTGATAAACAAACACAATGGGTCAAGTGGTTACCTCTCGCTGAATGGTGGTATAACACTTCCTTCCATACTGCAGCAAAAATGACCCCATTTATGGCACTTTATGAATATCATCCACCATCGATCACATCATCTTTAAGGAAAATTCGAAGGTTCAAGCAGTGGAAGATCACATCGAGCATCAGCAAGAAGTTCTCCAACTCTTAAAGGATAACCTGAATTTGGCACAAAATCGAATGAAACAACAGGCAGATCAACATCGCGGCGAGAGAAGTTTTGATGTAGGAGATTGGGTATTTTTACGGCTACAACCATACAAACAAATGTCCCTCAAGCAAGCTAAGAAGGATAATAAATTATCGCCAAGGTACTATGGTCCTTACAAGGTGTTGCAAAAGATTGGTACTATGGCATACAAATTGGAGCTTCCTGCTTCTTCACGAGTGCATCCAGTTTTCCATGTTTCATGCTTAAAGAAGGTTATAGGTGAAAATCTTCCAGTTCAAACAATATTGCGAGAACTTGATGAGGAAGGAAAAATCATATTGGAACCTGAAGCGGTCATGGAAACAAGAACTCGACAGCTACGGAATCGATCAATTTCAGAGTATCTCATCAAGTGAAAGAACTTACCCACTGAAGATTCTACATGGGAGGATGAGAATTTTATACAGAAGCACCCAGAGCTACTCAAGCGTTGAGGACAACACTTTTTTGAAGGAGAGGGGCATGTTAGGTCCCTATATCACTAGTATAGTTCCTTATTATTGTTAGTGTAACCCCCTTATTGTTATTATTGTACCCTTGTAACCCCCATTTTGTTATTATTGTGCCCTTAAATTATTATTGTTAGGTCGGCTAGGATTACATTGTGGCCCACTAGGATAACATTATGGCCCCATGGACTCCTATATATAGAAAGGAGGTTTTGTAAATTGTATCATCCAAGAATTGTTCATTTATGTAATGTATTGGAGGTTGCCCCCTCGAAGTGGCTTATTTCTAAGGCGTTCATATCTCTTTTCTTCTATTTTTGGAGCTGGTTACACAACACAATGATTTTATTTCATTGCTTTGATATTTGTTATTTTTTTAGTTAGTTTTATGTACAAAGAATAGATGCCTAATATAGCCCATTAATATTTGTTTGGATTGTATCTTTGTTATTTCTTAACATGTTAACGTGAATTATACGTTTTCAAATTACATTTACATGATACATGTTCATTTCAACATACCATTAAAATTTTCTTGAACACTAATCATCTAAGCTCTCTATACTTAAGTATGAAATGAATTTTTATATATTTTAGCACATCTTAAGCCGTCTTATATTCATTAACTTGAGTTATGATTTTTTAATTTGTTATTGGGTAATTTGGGTGAATCTTAGAGTAGTGTTCCTTAGTTCTATAGAAGGATTCACATAGGGTCATTTTCAGTCTTCTCGAATTGGTCCTTGTGTGTCTAAATTTATTTGATACAATTTGATGATCAAAATTTTCTTTAAAAAATTTATTCATACTTGTTTTCTAATTGTCTTTAGTTTTTAATGATGATTGATATGTTTTCAAAGTAATAATTTGTTGAGCCATTTCCTTGCACGTCTACTTATGTGTGGAAATTTTGCTAATTTATTTCTTGCAAAAGGAGTTATGTTTGTTGTGCATGGATTTGTACTTTGTATGACCATACACATCCTTTCAAATGTTGGTGTGGGATATTTTATGGTTCGTTGCCCATAAACAACCCACCTTAACCCTACACCAAGGTTCTCCTATCCATTTTAGTGATGGATCATGGTGTGTTCAAGTGTCTCCTTTAGATTCTCTTGCCTTAGTATAGATGCAAAATTGTGGTTTTCCATTTGATGTGTATTGCCTTTGTAGGTACCATTTTTGGATTTGTCCTTAGTTGAATGTTTGGCTACAATAGATGTTTTGGCCAATTCATTTGGGTATCTTTGTTAATTTAGATACCTTAGGGTATATGTGCACTGATTGGGGTCTTTTTTAGTCATATAGCCTCTCTTGGTTCTTGCTTTGATTTTTTAGGATATGCTCATTTAGGTGTTTATTTAGTCAAACTTTACCTTAACTCAAGTGGTTTTTCCATGTGTATCAATTTGTTATTTTATTTAATTGTTACTTCAAAATTTAGTGCCCTAGTGCAAAGCCTCTCTGGTATGACCCAAAGGTTGCAAGGCTAAGACTAGAGTCGGGCTAGCGATGGATAAGGTGGCACTACCGACGGTTGTTTCTGTCATTGGCATGGCCCAACCGTCGCAAATTTGAATCATATAAGCCACTATTTCCAAAGATTCACTTCACTTGGGTATAACCAGATTCATTAGCATTTTGTATGCATAAACCTACAGCAAGATTTGTTAGTATTTTTTATAGAAAATAATATAGCCAGATTCATTGGAATTTTGATATGTAAGCATACTTTCCAGGTAACCTAACCAAACTATAGTAAACCAAAATTATAGGCAGCAATTGGTACATAACAATCCTTCTCTTCAAAAGAAAAAATAAGAGAAGATAAGAGATCAATTGCAAATTAATATGCTCACTTGTGTGAAAGGCTTTGGGACATCCATCACAAAGGATAAGGTCACCTCCATACCAACACTTCGAAAAAAATTCATCATTATCACTTGGATCAAGTAGCTTTCTTTCACAGGATGTTTTTTGGCTTATAATTGAAAGCGCTACCTCATGTAGTCAGTGCCCATCCATAAGATAGATGCGTTGATAATTGTTCAGCAATGGGCAATGCAAAAATAAGTTAAAAACACTGTTGGTCAAGATATAGTCTTGACAAAAAGAAAAGGGACAAAAATAAAAAAAACATCACAAAGATATTTACAAAGTTAGAATATTTCCCCATCTAGCATGTACTTCAGACTCTGAACAACACACCTAATAAACGTAAAACAACCTAAATAGTAAAAACAAAAATACTGAGCAAGTGACCCTTTGAAATTTAATAAAAATGATCTAAAAATGTAATAATATATTTCCAAGGTTGTTGTATCTCGTGTCAGATACTCATATTTCCATGTCATCATCATGTTAGGTGACTTAGGATATTGTGTCATTGCCTGGAAGACTACATAACATAAGGGCCTAGGTAACCTCATCTGACTACTTATGTGTGTTCTGGAATAACAACATTTCCAGGGTATCTTGGGCATAGGACTAGCTACCTGGGGCCTCGTGGTGATTCTCACTACAAAGGAGGAAGTGATTATTTTGGTGGAGACTAGTCCAGGAAGTGGCCGAAGATCATTTACAAAAAAATTCCAAGGGAGAGACAGGTTTGACATTCAGTATATATTTATAAATTCCAAATTCAATTATCAAGCCTTTTGATATTCATAGTTCCATCAAAAGGTCAATTTCTAACATCATCTCTATTTTAATTAGACATTGTTGGATGAAAGAGGAGTTTGCTAGCATTGTTTCTAAATTAATAGGGTTGGTTCCTCCACATAGAAGGAATTTTGGCATTGCTAAGTGTTGGAATAATGATTACCATTAGACCAAAACCCACAGGCCTTAGTCTCTGCTACAATCACCAAAGTTAGGATCCACAAGAGGCGGTTAGTCCATGTCGCGAAACACATGGGGAGCGTTGAACCCAATGTCCAACAATCTCCCCCCCCCCAAAGCGAGCCGGGTGAGTTTCAAACTCGAGACCTATCGCTCTAATACCAATTGTTGGAATCACAATTGCTGTTAGACCAAAACTCGCACGCCTTAGTCTCTGTTACAATCGCCAGAGTTAGGATCCACGAGAGGTGGTTAGTCCATGTCGCGAAACACATGGGGAGCATTGAACCCAATGTCCAACACCAAGCTCGGTTACTACTTCGTATATTTACGAACTGTTATTGCAGGGACATAAAATCCATCATCTAGTTGAGCACTTTTATACTCTCCTTGTGATCTGCATTTATGCAAGAACGCAATAAAATAAACATATAGCCATAAATACAAAGATGCAGCGGAAATAACACTTCATTTCATTAATATCAAAGAACTGAGATTTGCTTACAGACATAATGGAAATAAACTAGCTAGGGCACTGGTAGCTATCTCTGAGAAGAGATGTGGTGGCTACAACCCTCTGAACTGAGTTACAATGAGGCTCGAGGGCCTATTTATTATTTAGAAACAATGGAAAACCCTAAACATCCAAAACCCTAACCCTAGGAGATGAAGCGCCAAAACTATGGGCCCCGTTTGGGTAAATTGGTGTTTCAAATTCCCGGGGACGTAACTTTGGCATACGATCTCCGTTTGACATGAACCATACCTCGTTAGAAATATCTATCTGAGGACTATCGGTTTTCCCAAAAAACGTCATTTAGGGCCTCAAAACGGCTCCAGAAGTTCAAGACCCGAAAAATTGCTAAAAATAGTAAGTTGTGCCAAAACTGAAAAACTGAAAGAGACAATGGTGGTGCTCCAAGTGGAATAGGGGGTGACCACCAATATCCACCTAGATCATTCCTCCCCCCTTAGGAAGCAATGGTCCCCATTGCATTAATTTTCTCCATGAGATGAGGAAAATTATGCTGAACTTGGTCCCTGGTGAACCACTTTCCTTGGTGCAGGAGTTGCCCAGCTTTGACAACCCAATACAGTTGGATCTCCTGTTGGCGAGTGTTCTTGATTTGCATGTCCATGATACAATCTGTGGTGCCCTGTTCTATGCAGTCTGGGTTTAACTCTGTTGGTGTGAGTTGTTATACAATGTCAGAGGTGTCCAGTAGAGGTGGGAAGTAGGGACGAAGGCGGTCCACATTAAATACTGGATGCAGACCAAGGAATGGTGGAATATTAAGCTTGAAGGCATTGTTCCCTAAAACCTTGGGGATTGTGTACAGCCCGTATCGGAGCGGGAAAAGCTTGCGGTGGGGTCTAGTGAGGCGCTCCTTTTGCAAATGTAGCCACACTTTGTCGCCCACCTGGAAGTTGTGTGGCACCCGATGTTGATCATGGCGTTGCTTGTACTTAGCATTGGCTCTATCCAATATGTCATGAACCTGTTGGCCAATGTGCTGAATGCATTAGATGAAGCTATTTGCTTTGTCAACTTCAGACTGGACATGAGCCGAATCGGCCTGAGTAGCCACAAATGGCATGGCTACATCAATGTGACATAGTGGCTAGAATCCCAAGCCCACCTGAAAGGGGCTGTGGCCGATTGAGCTGTGGAGAGCCCGGTTATAACTATGTTGTACATAAGGGAGGCTCTCGTCCCATGTGCGTTTATGCTTTTACTTGTACATGTGCAGAATGTGTACAATCATTCTATTAACGACCTCTGTCTGGCAATCTGTTTGGGGATGGAAAGTTTTGGACTTGGTGAGCTTGGTGTCCAAAATTGACCAGATGCTAGACCAAAATGTGTTAAGGAAACTGCTATCCCGATCTGATATGATAGACTTTGGGATCCAAAAGTGGACCCACACTTGTTCAAAGAAGAGTTTAGCAGTGGCTTCTGATGTGATATTCTTCTTGCAGGCCGCCATAATGGCCATCTTCGAGAATCTATCGACAACCACAAAAACACAGTCATTTCCATGCTTAGTAGAAGGTAGGCCCAACATGTAATCCATGAAGATGGATTCCCAAGTTCGAATAGGGGTAGGTAGCGGAGTATATAGGCCTTGCTTCTTGATGATCGGTTTGGCAATGGCACAAGAAGTGCAGGATCTAATGTGCTTCCCGACATCCTTTCAAAGTTTTGGCCAATAGAAATACTTCTACAATACTGCTACTATTTTCTCGACCCCAAAATGCCTAGCAACTCAACTGTAGTGTGCTTCCCATATCATCTGGGTACGCTCGCTTGAAGGAACACAAAGGTGTCCTAGGTGACATAAAAGTGCATCTTGGAGGTGAAAATTTGGAACTTGCGTACCCCCCAAGAGTGCCTTGTATGTGTGGCCGAATTCTGGGTCGCTGTCATAGAGAATCGGCCAAGTAGAAGTCTCGTGCCCACAAGAGTTGAGAACGGTGGTGAGCACCACGATCAGTGGTTGGCTGAGGCAGTCTGCAACATTATTGGTGCAACCCTTCTTGTACTTGATGTTAAAATGAAACTGTTGCAGATATGTGGACCACTTCTGATGGCGATCATTCTGCAACTTCCCTTGTGTCTGTATGAACTACAAGGGCCGGTGGTTTGTGTGGATGATTGTTTCCTTCCCCAAAATGTAATGCTTCCATTGTCGACAAGCTTTCACAATGGAATACATTTCTTTGTCATAAGTGGGATACTTGCGAACTGTGTCAGACAAGGTCTGACTGTGATATGCCACTGGATGTCCCTATTGAGTAAGAACTGCCCCAATAGCATAGTCAGAGGCATCTTTCTTGATCTCAAATGGTTGTTGCAAGTATGGTAATGTGAGAACTGGGGCAGAACACAGGCAATTTTTCAATTCTGTGAACGTCGTCTGTTGAGATTCCGACCAAAATAATTTTTCTCTCGCTCCTCCCTTGGTGACTTGACTCAAGGGCCAAGTGATATGAGAGAATCCCAACATGAACCTACGGTAGAAATTAGCAAGACCCAGAAAGTTGTGAAGCCCTGTTATAGTGGTTGGGGCTAGCCAATCCTGAATGACTTGGATCTTGGTTGGATCCACTTGCACCCCCCTTTCATCAATAATGTATCCTAGATATTGAACCTAGGTCATGCCAAATGTGCACTTCTCCAAATAGGCACACAACTTATGTTGCCACAGTGTTTGGAGGACTTGTCGAATGTGGTGGAGGTGCTCTTTCCAAGTCTGGCTGAAGATCAGAATATCATCCAAGTAAACCACTACAAATGCGTTGGTGAATGGCCGCAAGATGTCATCCATAAACCTCATGAAGGTTGCAGGAGCATTCGTCAAACCAAAAGGCATGACCAACCATTCAAAAAGGCCTTCCTTGGCTTTGAAGGCAATCTTTCACACATCAGAGGGTTCAATTGGTACCTAGTGATACCCAGACTTCAAGTCGATCTTGCTAAAATATTTTTCCCCTTTGAGTTGGTCCAGAAGGTCATCAATCCATGGGATCAAGTACCTATTCCGAATAGTGATCTTGTTCAGCTCCCGATAGTCAATACAGAGTCTCCACGTCCCATCCTTCTTCTATACCAACATGATCAGGCTCCCACAGGGCGATGAACTTGGTCGGATGTGACCTTTCTGCAGCAGCTCCTGAATCTGCCTCTTAATTTCATCGTTCTCCATAACAGAGCACCGATAGATCGGTCCATTGGGTTGCGGCGCACTTGGGGTCAGATCAATTGGGTGCTTGACCTGACAGTGTAGAGGAACCCCTGTGGGTGAGGTGAATATGTCCCCGTACTCCTCCACAACCTTGTCCATTTGTTGTTTTCGGGCAGAGGAGCCCTGTCTGGAGGTCGTGGCCATAATATTATTCTTTCCCTAGGGGTGTATCATCAGGAAAATGAATTTCCCGGTTTGGGAAATGAGCTTACTACATTGTTTTTCAATAACCAAAGAGATAGCAGCAGGAGGTGGTACCTCTGGTATCCTGTACAGCTTATTTCCCAAAGTAACAATAACAGCACGAGGCCAAGACTCATACACAGCATGATGCTTCCACAAGTATGGTTGTCCTAATAATACATCAAAAACATCAATAGGATCAATTTCACATAATACCTCATCCGTGAAGGGCTTGATGCTATAGGGAAGGCGGCACTGTTGGCTGATGCGGAGATCTCGTCCTTGGTGAAGCCACCCGATGGCATATGGATGTGGGTGAGCTGTGGTCGGCAAGCCCAACCGCTTCACGATGTCTACTGAAATGAGGTTCTTTTGACTCCCATTTTCGATAATGAACTATACTGGGGAGCCCTTTACCCACATCTGGGAGTGGAAGAGACGTTCCTCCTCCTTTGGATCTTCCGGTTCCTCCTTCTAGATCTTCGTAGTGGCAACAGTAGCGTTGGGCTCCGCATCAATAACCTGTTTCCCTTTGTCATTCCCCTTGTCAGGTTCTGATTCAAAGTCAGAGCATGCATTTGACTCAGAAGCCCTCATCTCGGCCACTAGCGACTGCTTGGCCCGACACTCACTTGTGTTGTGAGTGGAGCTCTTATGGAACTCACACCACTTTCCCGTGTCCTTCTTTGGCTTTGTGGTGTTGTTCTTTGCTTGTGGCTTTGACAGGTTGTCTTGAGCCGCCATGCCTTGGCTATGTCCTTTTTTCTATGGTTTGGGAGCACCTTTCCCTTGCTTTTGATTCGCAAATCCAAAGTCTCGCTTCTTCCGTTTGAATTTCTGCTCAATCTTGGCAGCATACCAGTATGTCGTACCAAGCGAGGAGATGTCAAGGAACTCCATTTCCTCTGAATTTATCTGTGTAGAAAACTGCGATACTTTAGCACCAGATGTTTCTCTGAATCTTTGATACCCAACTTTGTGCGCAGGGTATGGAACAGATTCGTCAGCTCATGCACATCTTGATCCCTTTGTTGTCGTAGCGTGGTCCATTGTATGTACTTGTCCTCATAGCTCCCCACAGGATAGTATTGTTCCTTGATGGTGTCTCAGAAAGAATTTCAAGTGGGTATGGCCGAGAATAGAGAGGGTTTTTTCTTGTCCTTTTTCTCACAGTAGGTTTCCCACCAATCCTTGACATGGGGGGTAGCTTTGAGGAGTGAAAAAATAATCTTCTCCCGGTCGAAAAGGTCATGAACCGATAAATATCCTTCTAATAGATTCAACCATCTATCTACGGCATCTGCATCTATTTGACCCTCAAATATGGGAATGTCAAAATTTACTCATACCTTAAAGGGAGTCTCACCTCCAGAGTGGCTGCTGGATGCAGATGTGCCGCCGGTGGGCAGCTGTTGAAGGATATGGGCAAAGTTATCCATCATCGCATTCCTTTGTTTTTCGAGGGCCTCCTCGAGCAATATTTTGATAGGATCTCCTACTCCCTCATATTTCTTTTCGTCCCCATGGGCATCCGTCAGGGTTTGTGAGGCTGATCTTGCAAAGGTTCCACCAGATCAAGCCCTAACTCCTTATACCCCGACCTCGTTGGGGACTTGCAAAGAAGGATCGAGAAAAAGTAGACCCCTCTAATACCACTAATCTGGATTTATGCAGGAACGCAATAGAATAAACATATAACCATAAATACAAAGATGCAGTGGAAATAACACTTCATTTCATTAATATCAAAGAACTAAGATTTGCTTACAGACAGAATGGAAATAAACTAGCTAGGGCACTGGTAGCTATCTCTGAGAAGAGATGTGGCGACTACAGGCCTCTGAACTGAGTTACAATGAGGGTCGAGGGCCTATTTATTATTTAGAAACAATGGAAAGCCCTAAACATCCAAAACCCTAACCCTAGGAGATGAAGCGCCAAAACTATGGGCCCTGTTTGGATAAATTGGTGTTTCAACTTCCTAGGGACGTAACTTTGGCATACGATCTCCATTTTACGTGAACCATACCTCGTTAGAAATATCTATCCAGGTTTTCCCAAAAAACGTCGTTTAGGGCCTCAAAACGACTCCGGAAGTTCAGGACCCAAAAAACTGCTAAAAATAGTAAGTTGTGCTGAAACTGAAAAACTGAAAGAGACAATGGTATAGGTGGGTGACCACCAATATCCACCTGGATCACCTTGATTCTAAGTTAGAGATCCTACAAACCATATAATCTGGTTAGCCTCCATTTAGGTAATGATTGGATTCCTTTACTCTATCTTCTACCATCTTTTATGTATATACGTCTTATCTTTGGGCCCTCCTCTCCCTTCTCCTTTTTTTGTGTACTTGCTTCTAGTGCAGACCATCAAGTAAGTGCACTAGTGACTTTTCTTCAAGAATTTGAGTGATTTGATTAGGACTATTTTACAAGGAACTTGAACCTCTCAAATATTAATGGTTTGGACTTTAATGTGCATGTGGTCTGTAAACTTACGAATTTTCTATTCAACATTAAAGTTCTTTCAACTCATGGCTTAAATTTGTTTGGCTAAAGATTGCAGATTATTATAAAAAAAGTATATTATTATAATTTATTATTATACTTTATTATAATAAAGGTGGTTATTATATTATTTATTATGCTTTGAATTAAATTTGTTTGGCTAAAGATTGCAGATTGGTTATTATATTATTTATTATACTTTGGTTTCATGTGAAGGAATAATTGATCACTGACAAGCCTTTGAGTGAGTTCCCTCACTTCCCTCTTCAACTGTATTATTAAACTCGTCATCTTGTTTTAAAGCAATATAGGAAACTATGTGAACCTCTTACGGAATTGTAACTTAAAATAGGTGTCCTCCTCTCTTTAGGCACATCAACAATTATCTTATCAATATCCCTATGAAACCCCATATCTAGAAAATGGTCTTCTTCAACAAAGTATGAGAACTTTCACACCCATTAAATGACTTGAGACAACTCAGGTATTCCATATATGGTCCCAAAGCCTTCCAGGAGTGGCCACTAATATTTGGCAAGGATTTCTTTGTAGCCATTTCTGTTCTCTTGGTAATTTAGCACCCCCACTAACTACTTGTACACCAATATTTGCATGGAATTTAAACAAAACATTGGCCTCAACAACAACTTGACTTGCAAGTTCCCTAGTGGGACAAATGACAAGAACAAGAATAAGTGGCCTTTATGATCTTGGAGGAATGGTGACTTCACTATCACCTCAATAGCAGGAAACATAAATGTTACTATCTTGTTGGTGCAAGTTTTAGTCTTGGCCAACATATCCTTTCCTTTGAGAATAGGCGTAAGAGTTGCTTCTTGCACAATGGTCATACACTCATATCCCACTATGTTGGTTGCCTTTAGTGTCAATGGTGAGATATTGTGTTGGTCAAATCTTGATTGGCTCAAATAATTAACATCCCCAATAACCTTCACACTAGTTTTTGGATATGCTTTTTCAGAAAGACTCAAAATTGGCTGCTTGTGCCTAATAGGCTTCACTGAATCAAATTCATCATCTTAGTCTTCATATTTATACTCATCTTAGTCATCACTAATATTTAATACTTGGATACCGGATGATTTAGAGCATATTTTGTTCAACAATTCACCTTCTCCTTGGCTGCCTCTTGCAGAGACTCCATTACCTCTAGAAGTTCTAGATAATCCATCATTATCATTATTTCTACCACGCTTGATCCAAACAAACATAGATATATCCTACTTATTAAACTAGTTATCCATATCCAATTCCTCTTCAAATGGACGTTTAAGTTGGGCATGCCTTCTATTACTACTTATTTTGTTAAAATCCTTTGTTTTAGGGAAATTTTGTGGAGAAGAAGAGGTTTCGTTCTCCCAGTCATCTTCAAATCTACAACCTTCATGAATTCTTGCACAACTCTCACTCTTCCTAGATTGCATAATATCAAGTGATATGTAGAGAGGTGAACCACACAATGTTTCTATTATCCTTTGGGGTTGCAGAGTCCTGGATCATGCAATTTTTAGTACCACATTCTTGTCATTTGTTGAAAGGATTATTATGTGGTTTTCAATCCTTATGTATAATATTTTTTTCACATAGAAATTTTAGTCCAACAACAAGTTGGATCATTATTTGTCTCACGATATATTTTGAAAACCTTCCATAGTGTTGAATATATGCAACTAAATCACCACTAGACATAAACTTTGTTACTATGCACAAATATGGTGGCCTTGTGCAAGCACCAATAAATTGTACTATATATTTATGCCATACTTTCCTCGAAATGAACACCTCTTGGATTGTTGAAAAATGTGTTTCAGTACACAATGAAGTTGTCGTGACTGAATAGACTATTGTGGTTAACATTGCAGAAGATGCTTTGAACAAGTATTACTCCCTATTTCTTGCAGTGTTGCTGCAACCACTGCCTTGTACATGTCATTTTGGATTCCCACCATAGAAGAATCAAATGTATCATGCATATGCATCCAAGGATCCATGCCTAGCCTTTGAAATTTCAAGCCCTAAAGATGTTTCTATTTAAGAGCAACACAAATAATGTAAAAATGCTTCTCATGTGAAGCAATAATTGCTGACTGAAAAATATTTGAGTCAGTTTTGTCACTGCCCTCTTCAACTATATTAATAAACTTGTCATCCTATTTTAAAGCAATCCGGGAAACTTTGTGAACCTATTTTGAAACTGTAGCTTAAAATAAGTGTCTGCCTCTCTTTAGGCACACCAACAATTATCTTATCAATATCCCTATGGAACCCCATATCTAGAAAATGGTCGACTTCAACAAAGTACAATCACTTTCACACCCATTAAACGACTTGAGACAGCTAGGGTATTATTTATATGGTCCCAAAGCCTTCCAAGAGTGGCCATTAATATTTTGCAAGGATTTTTTTATAGCTAGTTATGTTCTCTTGGTAATTTAGTGCCCTCACTAACTACTTGTACATCAATATTTGCATGGAATTTAAACAAATCATTGGCCTTGACAACAACTTGACTTGCAAGTTCCCTAGTGGGACAAATGACAAGAACAAGAATAAGTGACCTTTAATGATCTTGGAGGAATGGTGACTTCGCTATCACCTCAATAGAAGGAAACATAAATGCTATTGTCTTGTCGGTGCAAGTTTTAGCCTTGGCCAACACATCCTTTCTTTGAGAATAGATGGAAGAGTTGCTTCTTGCACAATGGTAATACACTCATATCCCACTGTTTTGGTTGCCTTGAGTGTTAATGGTGAGATATTGTGCTGGTAAAATCTTGATTGGCTCAAATAATTAGCATCCCCAATATCCTTCACACTACTTGTTTTTGGATCTTCTTTTTCAACAAGACTCAACATTGATTGTTTGTGCCCCACAAGCTTCACTGAATCAAATTCACCATCTTCATCTTCATCTTTAGACTCATCTTCGTCATCATTAATCTCCGGTGCTTGGATACCAGAGGATTTAGAGCCTCTTTTGTTCAAAAAGTCACCTTCTTCTTGGTTTCCTCTTGCAGAGACCCCATTACCTCTAGAAGTTATAGATAATCCATCATTATGATTATTTCTAGCATGCTTCATCCAACGCCAAGCATAGATATACCCTGTTTTATAAACTAGTTATCCATATCTAGTTCTGCTTCAATCGTACGTTTGAATTGGGCTTGCCTTCGATTACTTGGGTTTACTTAATGAAATCCAACGACGAAGTATTTACCAAATTTCAAGAATTCAAAGTTGAAGTAGAGAACCTTATAGAAAGGATAATTAAGATATTAAGGTATGATAATGGAGGAGAATACACATCCAAGGAAATTATAGTGTTCTGCAAGGAATCTAGGATTAAGAGGGAGCCGATAGTCCCATATAATCCTAAACAAAATGGAGTTGTAGTACGAAAGAATCAGTGCATTGAAGAAAGTGTAAAAGCTATGCTACATGATTAAAATTCTACTATAGAAAGGGAAACTAATATGCAGGGCTCTCTCACCCACTCAAATTGACCATTTAGTTGAATCAATTATCAAAATGTTTTAGTTGTCTTTAGTAGTGGGTGATAGAAATCATTTAAATCAACAAATTGTGTATTGCAGATTAATGTAGTTTTGGCCTTATAGTAGTGAGAGACTCTTAGCCTTGCAAGTTGCTACCATGTATAAGAGTTTGGGTTAATCTGGAATGTTTGGAACTTTAAATTCTCAACATATTCCTTCGTGGATAAACCTTGAGAATTTGTTCCCTGGCTCAGGATTAGCATCAATAATTACTAGCCAAACTAGTCAGTCATACATGAAAGACCTTGAATCTGAAATAACTAGGTGAACTCCAACAACTGTGTCATTGCTAATAATGGAGGGCCACATTGCATATCAACACCAATACTATTTATATAAAGTAAAAATTGGAGCTCTAGTTGCAATTATTCCTAGTAAAAGTAAGAAACAAGTGTCACAACTCATTCCCTGGCATGTAGATATTACTCAAGCTTGAGGGCATCTTCCCACTACAAGGTTTTGAGCTATTACCTAGAAAATTCACTTCTTGTTTTTTTGTCAGTATTCTGTGAATTTATATCAATGGTGTTATTTTTGTTTATTCCTTGTAGTTTGAAATGGTTTATGTTTATTTATGAAGAGTAAGTCAATGTTCATGCTAGGGGAAATAGTTTTAATTATTGTTGACCATTTATTTTCAATGATGTTGTGCTAGCATGGGGATTTACAACATACCACTTCACAGAAAAAGTATGGTTATATTTAAGGTCTTCTTATCACTATTTTACTAGTAGTTAAATAATAAAAATGCATACTTTCAAATTTGAAGACATCATCTTAATATCTTTATTCTTCTTGAACCCAAATTATTCCTATGTTGGCTACAAGAGAAAGATGAGATTGATAACCAAGAAGAAGGGGAAGGATCAATACCTCGAGTAAAGAGAAGGTTAAAGTTGAAAACTCAACTGATGTAGCAACTACTTCCTCCAATACTTACTGTGATTGTTCATGGAAACGAAATTGTGGAATATGAGAATGCAACATATATTCTTGCTAAAATAGTGTTGTGAGATGCATGCAAGTTAGCTTCCACTTCCAATAAAGATGTGGGAAATAAAGTTGAGACTGAAAACTTGTATGTATCTAGTTGGCTTCACTTAGAATAATCAATCAACTGTATTACAATTAGGATGTTTTTAGTTCTACCTGTAGTTTTATATTCAGTCTATTGTTTTGTAATATTGACCATCTCTATTAAGTTGTTTTTTCTATCCAAAATATGTAAGTTTTCCTTTCAACATGAAGTCTTCTAAGAAATATTATACACAATTTTTTACTTGCTTCAATTGTTTATCACATGGTCAAACTATATTTTTTTTAGTAGCAGAAGCATTTTATGAAAATCAATGAAAAACACTGCTTCATTTGGCAAGGCCTTTGGGAAGCTTTAGAAACCTAAAAGATTAAATGCGGATTTTGTTTTGAGGATAGAAAAAAGCTTCATGGATAAAGCAAAGAATTTGGAAGATGAGTTCTCCAGGTAGTATTTCTCTTTGAACAACACCACTAGTTGCAGTGGGTTGTCAATATTTATAGTTGTTTATCAAGCTTCAATAAAAAGCTTATCCTTTTTTATTGATTATTAATTGATGGATTTATTATTTATACTTGTTTCTCTTTCTTGAAGTTTTTGTACTAACTATTTTGAACTAATTGAGGATCAAACATTGGTGGTATTGTCGTAATATGTTAAATTCTTGTTTGTATTGAATCAAGTATTTTCTGTAAAAGATTAATCAATGTGCTATTTCTTGGAAATTACAAGTATGGTAAATATGGGAAAATTAATGGTGCTTTGTTGGTAAATTTTCAAAACATATCAAAACTACTCTTATTTTTTCTTTTCATTATAATGATCAGTGATGTTTTGAGCTTGATTGATTCAATATGGCCATAGGTGTTCCCTCAAATTGGAAGTTTGGTGTTGGAATTTAATGTGGATTTTCCATTCAAGAATCATATATCAACTGGAATCTAAAAGTTACATTCCAAAATAATCCTTTTTGGGGGATTACTAGTGGTGATCGCTACATTTTTTATGTTGGAAATTTTCTCCAAATCACAGCTACTATATTGTACCACAACTGAGGAAAACAATGGGAAGGGAATTTTATTTGCAATTTATCCACTTATCTTGTAGTGATTCATAAATATAAGTAAAATATTAATAATTTGATATAGAATAGTTGGCTTATTCATATGTGATAATGGACCTAAATAGTAGTTCTTATCTAAAGAAATTCTCATTATACTTGGGCATTCTTGACATCATCAACCTCTAGCCTTGGACTTATTCACTTAGCCTTCTACATTATCTGGTTATATACATGTATATGAGGCTATCCTATTATTGTATCATTTTTACATCATTTCAATTTATTCTAGACTTAGCTTTGACATTTTCTAGGAGTTTTGTTTTCACTCCCACATTGCATAAGTAATCTACAACTTGATATTTTTAGCATGTAACTGAGTTGGCATGATTGTGCCTAATCTTTCATTGAAGATGTTAGGTTACTATAATAATAGGGATCATAATTTTGAATTGACTATGATTAAGTCTTGTAATATTGTACATACCTTTGCATTTTAGCAAATGTTTTCCCATATTAAAAATAAAAAATGTAAAGAGGGTGAAGTCCTAAAAGAAAAATCAAAGGACTAAAAGAAAAAGATCAAATATATACATACATATATATATATATATATATATATATATATATATATATATATATATATATATATGAACCACATAAAAATAAGACAATAAAATGTTAGGTGTTACTTGTTGTAAACAAAGAAGGCACAATAAAATTTTAGGGAAACTAAAGAAAAAGAGTGGCTGCTAGCTCAAATGCACCTTCATCATGCTTAAATCCTATGTTTCATGTGCAGAAGGAATTATCAAAGAAGGAGGACATTCACAAAGGTTATATATTACCTTGGATATTTACCCTAAAGTTCTATGTAATCTTAGTTCTAAATATTAAAGCTCATTCACTGATTTCCCCTCATTCACTAAACCCCTTACATGTCTATTTTATTAATTTCCCTCCATTCATTTTTTCCCCTTCAAAATCATTCCCTAAGTTATTTGTTTCTTAACTTACCCCTTATTTACATATTCCCTTCATTAACCTTTCATTACATTTCATTCCCTAATATTTTTCCCCTCCTAATAAAACCCTTTTCCCATTGAAAATCCCCTTTTTTTCCCCTTTGAAAAACCGCTTTTCCCTTGCTAAACCCTTCATTCCCGCACATTATAAACTATCCAAAAGTAAATCCCTTTTTTACCCCTTACTTCACAAAACCCTATTAATATAAATTTTTTGACTTTACATTAATTTCTCCCCGCAAACCTATACTACCTCTTCCCCTTGCAAAATCAACCTATGGCCCACCCTTCACTAAGAATTAAACCCCCTTCATTTTACTTACCTCGATATTCAGAGAAATAAATGAATGGTTAAAATTCTTTTTCGCACCCTAGCTCATCTGACATTTAACACCAAAAATGAGTCCGAAATGGGCAATTTTATTTTTACCGGGTTTTACCAGCTATCACTCCCACATTCTATTGCACTCCCTCTCCAAATACCACATACTACTTGCTCCCCACACCAAAACCATTAACTGTTTTGCTTTTAAATATTATGAAATTGTGGTGGGAATGTACGGTGGATTAATTTCAAGTGAAATACAGAGATATGAGAATGCGGTAATATTTCAGAGCTACGGGTGAAACCATACTTGAGGTAAAATTATATAGCCACAAGTAATATGAGACTAAGGTTGTGGAATGAGATTCAAAGGTAAAATGGTTTTACAGCAACAAATGAAATAAAATTCACGGATGCCATGAAATTATCAGAGAAAATAAAAGGGAAATTTTCATATGAAATTAATGTACATGTGAAAGTAAAAGAGTAAAGTGAGAATACTCTCCCAACCATACAAATCAATACATGGTTTTGCAAAACCATCCACGTATTCTACAAGGGTAAAAGGAATTTACATGCAGATAAAATGAGTTTACAGAGGAAGGAGTAATAGAAACAAAACTACACATGGTTTTGTGAATTCATGGAAAGAGAAAATAAAACCATGAATTGGAAACAACACATGATTTTGTAAAAATTTAATTATAAATTTCATTTAAAATATTTTGGAAATATTATTCAAATATATATATTATTATATATTTTCCAAAATATTTTGTGACACTAATGGGCAATAAAAAAGTTGGGTAGTCAGAGGATCGGCAAGAAGTTGAGTGAATTACTAAGAGAAAGAGAGATACATCTGCATCTGCTAGTTTATCTACTAGCACAGCCACAAATTTGGGTCCACATCTTACCCGCTCCCACTTCCACAGCAACAACATTTGCATAGCACATTCCACCAGAACTATTAATTTGCAGCAGTTAGATCTTTTTAGTTCATTTATAGTCTAAAAATGTCATGTCTGTTACAGACAACATTTATTCTAAATAGTTTGTAAATTTTGTATAAATACTTTTGTTTTTGAAGTATTAGGGGTCGATTGTTTGAGATCAGAAATATTAGTGATCTATTGGAGCATTGTAATTTTTTTTCAAAGCGCTGGAGCATCAATACTAAGCAGACCATTCACAAGATTCTTGTGGCTTAAATACTGGTGATTTTTTTCTTATGTTAAAGCGTTTCACTGTCATCTCTTCACTTAATCATCTAAATTCCAATTACAAAACATAAACTGTGATGAATAGGATTTACTTTTGAGTACCCTATTCTGGTTTCTTTTTTAATTTAATGTTTTCTACTGAAGGCCACACTAAATAATTCTTAACTGCTCTTTAGTTTTGCCTGATCAACTAAATGCCACAATAAAGAATTATTAATTTCTCTTTAGTTTTGCTGATTTTTTTCATTGTTCTTCCATCACTCACTTATTATTCTGAAAGATCCAGTAAATATTCCTAGCTTGTCTTGAGTTTACTCTATGAAAAATTGATGCAACCATACAGTTTACCATTTGACTCCATTACCCAATAGATGCTAATTAAATTGAATACAATCAGTCTTCCAAAACCTAAATCAAAACCCAAAACCAAAGTACAATCATAACTAGTCTAATATTTTCAAGCAACAAAGATAAATTTTACAGAGAGAGCTCTCTGGGATTGGAAGAGCTAGATTCCCATCCCAAAGTGGTTTGATGTTACATTCTTTTGATTTGTCCAACAGCCTTCAAATTACAGGGTGGTAACAGAAGGTTGAATACTAATTTTACTAAGGTGTTTCTTTTCTATGGTGACATTTTATTTTCTTTGTTTATACATGTCATCTGGCCACATAGAAGCCACTATTTCCCAGCTGAAGAAAACTTGTTCGAGTTTCTTGCTTTTCTGGGGAAAAATGGCATTGACAATATTTTTTATGTTGAGGTATATATCATATAAATTCTTTATAGTCTATTTTAGTTTATATTTCATTGCTCAACGTCTTTCATGTCTTATAATCTACATTGTATCTTCTTTATTTTTCAGAAAAGGAACTCAGTATTGATGGTAAGAAGTAAGAATTGAAGAAAAAAGAGAACAATGAAACTGGAGCGACAAAGTGAAAATTAAATAGAGAGAAGAGATCTGGTCTAGTGGTACCTGTAGAGCCAATATCCCGCATAAGACACACACATAGAGATTGATGGTCAAGTCTTCAGAGTTGGTGAATTCACCTGCAATGCCTTGGCAACACAATGCTAATGTTTTGAAGTGATGAAACAATATTTCATTTGTAAATTGTACTCCAAAAAATATAATACTTGATATTTTATATAATATAATCTATCTGGTTGAATTTTTTTATAGTTGCACTCGATATTATTTAGTATTGTAATTAACATATGTAATTTTGTGTTTTAATATTAGATGAACATGTACATTTTTTTTCGTTTATTATTATTATTATGTAGTTGCAAAATCATACTAATTAATTTCTGTTGACTAATAATAAACATATAAAATCAATCTAAAAATACTAAATTATTAGTTTATGTTTATTAATGATGAACACAAATAAAATGAATATACGACTAAATTAGTTGCTTATAATGTTTGTTATTGGAAGTAAATGAAATGAATATAGACTACTAAAGTAATCATTTATATAATGAATATGAAACTACCAAAAAAAGAAAAATGACTTCTACAAATGATAAATTTGTGATTACAAATGATGACTAAATTTTGCATATATACGTCTACTAGTAGCTAATTTACAGTATCTTAAAACACAACTAAAATTTAGTCATATTTTTTTGGTCATTATTTGGTTTCAAATGATGACTAAAATTTGCATATATGTGACTATTAGTAGCTAATTTAGAGTATCTTATAACACGACCAAAATTTAGTCATATTTCTTTGGTCATTAATTGGTTTCAAATGATAACTAAAATTTGCACATATATGACTATTAGTAGCTAATTTACAGTATCTTATAACATGACCAAAATTTAGTCATATTTCTTTGGTCATTAATTGGTTTCAAACGACGACTAAAATTTGCATATATTGGACTATTAGTAGCTAATTTACAGTATCTTATAACACAACCAACATTTTAGTCATATTTTTTTTGTTATTAATTTGTTTTCTCGGGTGATAATTTAGTAATATATTTTGTTGTATATTTGGTCATTAATTGTGGTAATTAATGACTAAGTCAATGACTAAATTTATGACTAAATATACTACTAGAAAATAAATTTGAGACAACCAATTAATGACTAAGTTAAAAATGACTAAAAGCTGGTTGTGTTATAAGATACTGCAACTTAGCTACTATTAGTCATCGACAGAAAAATAATCGTTTATATGCAAATTTTGGTCGTTTTTTAGTTACTAATTAGCCATTTTTTACTAGTGGGAAGAGTCATTCTTAGAATATTGGAATGCTCTGAATCCATTAGAACAGCGTGCAGAGACATAGGAGAAATTTTACAGGTGTTTTTGGCACTTTGAAGAAATTTTGAAGCCTAGGGCCACCAGGAAGGAAGGCCATGCCCAGATCAACTGAAGACCAATTGAGGCTCAAGAAGAGTCAGTTTTAGATTTATTTGATGCTATGAACACAATGGTACAGTTTGTAGAGGCATTGGAGCACTTCTGAAAGTGTTTTTTTTCACTTTGAAGATTAAACAAGCCCATGGCCATCAGGATGGGAGGTCAAGCCTAGATCAGCTGGAAACAAATTTCAGAGATTGAAGTCATTTTTGGGGTTTTTGGGTGCTCTGAAGCCAATCGAGCAAATTTCAAAACCGTTGGAGCACTATAGGTATATGTAATCATACATTTGACTCTTAATCCCAAGAGGGCCTAGCTAGTTGAAGCAAGTCAATGGAAATGTAGCCCAAGAGGGGTGAACTTTGTTATCATCCATTGTGTAATGTGATTGTTGTGTGTTATTTCTCTACATTTCATTTGTTATACATGAGTTTTTAACGGCTAATTAACTTATAATTTGATCATCAAAAACACATAAAACTTGACACATAAACTCCTTCACAAATGGTTAACTTGAGGCGATCCTAAACACACATTTTTAATACTTATGAGGGAGCTAGCATAGAAATAACTAGTTTTCCCATATTCAGATCAAGTTGGTATCAGGGAAAATTTTAGCTCATTTTAGCCAAGCTTAGCTAGAAGAATTAGCTATTGGTTTTTAAATGTGTGCAAGGATAATTTAACTGTGTGCAAGTTTATGTTTGAAGGAGAAGGTCAAGATTGAGAGCTTGGTTCTCAAATCATAGCAAAGAAGCTTTGTATGCATTTCAAGTGTGATGGCGGGTTCATTAAGAAATGTTTCTAATCTATATTCCTTAGAAAAACTCTTTGATAAAGAGATGTTACAGAATCTCTACATCATGATTGATATGGTGCAAGAGAAGTATGAAGATAAGAGGAGAGCATTAAAATTCAAATTGGTTGATTTCCATGAAGGAGGAGAAGCAAGAGCTTCTTGAAAAGATGCATGAGATGGAGACTCAACTCCATGTTGTCAAGGAAACCTTAGCCATGTATGTGCATGAAAAAGAGGTATGCAATTCAATTTTATCTTCAATTTCCTCTCAAAATGAATGTGTAGGTGCTTTCAAAAGACACACTAGAGGAATACGGTCCAAATTATTGATGAATATGGGCTATGAAGGTAAAGGATTGGGAAAATACGCACAAGGCATAGTTGAGCTAATTTTTTTTTAGGAAAGGCCTAAGAATTTGTGTCTTTGTTATGGAAAACATGATGGAGAAAGCTCTAAAGCCAAGGAGGCACATGAAGGTGTTCCAAGAAGGACTTTCATTACCTCAAGCTTGTGAAGATTATGTTCATGAGGAATGAAAAAATTTTACACCCACTTTGCAGGAAGGTTCTCATAAGCATGCAGCAACTAATGAGAATGGAAAACAAGAGGATGTTGAAAGATTTAAAGTCATTGAATGCATTTTTGGTATTCCGAAGAAAGCCACTACCTCATCAAATTCACCTCCTTAAAAAGGTGACAAAGGTGAACGTTCAAGGTATAAATATGATTTTAGTCAAGTTGCTTTTTATTATGATAAAAATGGAAAATTCTCACATAAGAATTGGAGAAAAGTTTCATGTTCCTTTTGTGGTTTGGATAACCATAATGTTTCAAGATGTTGGAAGAAGATAGCCATGCACAGGAAACTTTCAAAACAAAGGAGGCAACAAGCCAAAGGTCCATTGGACAAAGCAAACCATGTTGAAAATTCATCCATGACATTTGAAGAAGGTGGAGAAAGATAATGGAAAGAATGGAAAAGAAGATTCCATAATTGATGTGGTTCAAGATGATTCACATGATGAAGTGCAGCTGAAAGAAGCGCCACTAAAATGTTTTGTTCTTTTGTCTCTACAATGCATGTTGTATGTATATGCCAAGAAGGTGAATTAAAGTGAAGTATGTTGACTCACTTTATTGCAGCAAAATTTGTTCATTTCAGCTCTTTAAGTACATGTACATATGAATGTGGTTCTTGTACTTATGATTGTACTTGTGAGAGTGTTGAAGAATTGTATACATGCATGAGAGTTTGTGTGTATGAACAGTGGAATTTTGATGGTTTCATTTTCCTTGAACATGCATGATTAATTGACTTTTGTTGATCGATTTCTTTATTTAACCTGCATGTTGTCAACTTGAGAGTGTTGATCATTTTCACATGCATAAGTGTCGACTTGTGTTGGTCGATTGTGTGTTACATGCATGTCATATCGACTTGGAAGAGTTGATTTTGTCTCCAAAAATGAAAATGAGATGTTGATGAAGTGTTTCATGAAATGTGAAATTCATTTTGTTTTGGGAAAAGAATCGTCAAATTATTACACATGCTTATGCTTGACTTGAGAGTCAGTCATTTCAAGAGGCATGTTGTGTCGACTTGTGTTTGGTCGATGAGTTTGGACACCAAGATGTAAGAGTACATGGCGATGTTCACATGATGTGAAATTTGTTTCTTTGAAGGAGAAAGAGGATATGGCATCAAGTTATATGTTTCTTGCATGATGTGTTTTTCAGATTCATGGTTGTGTTTGTGACAAGATGTCAAAAAAAAAATTTCATCCATTGTAGACCATTTTATGTGTTGACTCCAAGAAAAGAAGGAGATGGAAAATGCATTCTTCCAAATGTGGAATTTGGAACCGTGGAGATGGGCTTAATTTGGAAAAGTGGTTTCCAAGGAGAAGCTTGCATCTAATGCATGTTTGTGCAAAGGAGGAACATGATTCTCAGTGGGAAGGAAATCAGTTAGTTTTCTAAGCACTGAAGAATCGATTTGGTACAGAAAAGTGTTATATTACTCAGCAAGCAGCCAGCAAGTGTTGGATTGGGTCAGTAGTAAAAGGAAAACATTGGTTGAAGAGCCAAGCCATTTGCAAGGCAAGGCATGTCAGTGAACCCAAGTGGTTATCATGGCGATTTTTCCAAGTAGAATCAAGATGATAAAACTTGGCAAACAGAGGATTATTTAGCTCTCATGAGATAACCAGCTTTTGTGGCTCCAAAAGCATGCCCATGGCAATGAGTGATCGGAATCTAGATTAGGGGCAAAAAATTGTCCAAAATTCAAAGTGCTCATAATTGAACCAAATTAGAATGACAGTGATCGGTCTGTCCCCAAGAATCCAACACAAATTGTTTCATCAAAAGCCGAGTTCTGATGAAGAAGTTATAGCTTGTTAATCTTCGTTCAGAACAAGAAAATTTGAAAAGAAAATGTAGAAAAGGTACAGGCTAATGACATGGAAGCCCAGTCAACATGCAGGAAATCTTCTTCAGATTCTGTGCAGTGGAACTGTGACAAGTGTCACAACCGGATTCTCTAGGTTTGGTTTGAGAAGGTGGAATTTTCCCAATGTCCTCCAAGGTTGAATTTGGGTTCATGAGTTTTTATGTGAAATTTTTTTTTTATGTATTAAAGTTGGTTATATATATATATATATATATATTAAATATATTAATTTAAACCAAAGTCTGATTACAAAGGTTCGACGCTATATTTTGGTGGAAAATATATTTCATATTCCGAAGTTATCATATTTGGTGGCATTCAAACCTTATTTTATGGTCGTGAATTAAATAGAGAAAAATATATGAACAGGGGCGGAGGTCAAGGTTGAACTCGTGACCTCCCGCAAACCACTCAACGCTTTTACCATTAGGCCGGTGGGTGGAACACGTTTAACAATGGCGGAGATAATTTATTTAAGCCGACATGAGTCTCCGACAGTGGGAATGGAGGGGGCCAGCCAATAGGCCACCCCTCCTCCCATGAGACCGCATCATATGCCCATCCCTAAGCGCTAAAAAAAATGCGCTTAGTGCGCATATTATCACCATCAATCTGCCATTAAGTTAATTAAGACTACAGTTAATTCGACAGGATTTTCAATGAAATCTCCAAATTCAGAGCGGCCTCCAACTTTGGCTGAGCTAACTGCTGGAGTCCTCTACAGTTTTAGAGGCATTTTACTATGAAAAATGAATGAGGTCGATATTGAGAAATTTTCGACCAATTTTGGCTCAGGAAGAGTCATTATTAGTAGATTGGCATGCTCTGAATCCATTGGAATAGCTTGCATAGGAAGAGGAGAAATTTTACAAGTATTTTTGGAACTTTGAATAATTTTTAAGCCTAGGGCCCCTGCAAGGAAGGGCATGCCCAAATCAATTGAAAACCAATTGAGGCTCAAGAAGATTCATATTTAGATGTATTTGATGTTATGAACATAATGGTAAAATTTACAGATGTGTTGGAGCACTTTTGAAAGTGTTTTTTTCACTTTGGAGATTAAACAAGCCCGCGTCCGCCAGGATAGGAGGTCAAGCCTAGATCATCTGGAAACCAATTTCAAAGATTGAATGGTCATTTTCGGGGTTTTTAGGTGCTCTAAATCCAATGGAGTAGATTTCAAAACCATTGGAGCACTACAGATGTATGTCATCATACATTTGACTCTTAATCCCAAGAGGACCTAGTTAATTGAAGAAGGTCCATGGAGATGTAGTCCAGGAGGGGTGAACTCTGTTATCATCCATTGTGTAATGTGATTTTTGTGTGTTATTTCTCTACATTTAATTTGTTGTACATGATTTTTTAACATCTATTTAACTCGTAATTTGATCATCAAAACACTACAAGGAAAAGACCCTCTAGTGGAGGTTATAACAGAGGTTTTTAGTGTTATAAAATTGGCCAAAATTGTCAAAAAAACATTTTCTACAACATCTTTTTTCGGTAACGGGGGTTTTGGCGGAGCGTCTAACGAAATTTCAACACAACTAAAAAAATTGGGTGAGCGGAGATTATTACAGATCTTTTTCTCATCGGTGTGATATTCAGGTGTCAACGCATGGTGCATTTTAGAGTAAACATCATGGTATGTGTCATCCAGACGGTCGTCCTGGGGCGGTCGAAGGTGCATGCACCAGGATGTAAAGGTCTCAAACCGCATCGGGCGCACTGTAGGTGATACAATGCACCGGGTCATTCTAATTGGTAATGGGATTTGTGTGATGCCCATAGGTCGTATTGACGCACCGGTCCGTAGTATTATAGAAACACATCGATTCACATTATCACACAAACGCACTGATTGTTCTAATTCGTATTGGTATTTGTGTGGTGCCCATAGTTTGTACAAACACACCGGTGAGAAGTCTCACATAAATACATCGGTTTGCAGTATCGTACAAATGCACGGAGAGTTATAATTTTTATTGGTATTTGTGCAGTGCCCATAGGTCATAGAAATGCACCGATGCGCTTTATCATACAAGCACACCAGTGTACAGTAACTGACACGCACCGATGTTCATTATGTATTTTTTAGAAACATCGACCTATGACAGTGCAATTATTGTGATTTTTTTAAGTTCATTATTCATCAAAATTCGACACATATCTTATAACAGTATTCATATCAATTAAATTTTTATTAGTGCATTTGAATGTGATGTTTGGATTAATTTGTTATATCATATCATAATTATTGTGATTTTTTTGAATTCATTATTCATCAAAAGACGACACATATCTTATAACAGTATTCATATCAATTAAATTTTTATTAGTGCATTTGAGTGTGATGTTTGGATTAATTTGTTATATCGTATAATCAAATTTCACATCTCTTCATTATAATATTTAATCATCCATAAATTTAATCAGTGGTGTTACATTTCACATCGACAATGGAGAATGAAATAGAATAAATTAAAACGCACACACACACACACACACACACACACACACATATATATATATATATATATGAATAAGACACTCTTTGTCATAGAAAATGGAACAGTTATTGGTATCCCTTTGTCTTTCAATTGGGACACTTTGTCCATTACATTAAACAAAATATCTGATTTCACAAAAAAATATTTCAAAAAATACAACACCTTACTTTGATATCCAAACATAATGATCATCATTCTTTGCTTGAATTGTTTTCATTGATCGAGCTACTTCCATGACTTAGGTTATTTTTAGGAATGTTTTGTTCACGGTGTTGATTGTTTTCTTCTTCTTCACCTTCCATCTACAAACACAAAGATAAAGCTATAATGAGTGTATATACATTGGTGAGAATAATGAAAATTGCAATATTAAATAATATACATCAATGTAAATCGAAAATAATGTTGAAGATTGCAACAAGAAACAGTGAAGGAGGCATCCTGAAACATCTTTCCTGATCCTAGTTGGAAAGTGATCACCTAAACTAGGTGGGGACCACACAGGTGATTTTTTGTCGCAAAGTCTATTTTTAGATTATGTCTATTTTTAGACATATGGATCATGGTCTATGAGTTGCAGGATGCTATTTATGGATGATTGGTCAAGTTGGTAAAAATAGATGGACCTCTATTTTTAGACATTGGGCGGTTTCTGTTTTTAGACTATCGGGCTAAAAATAGAACAGTCAAATATTATTAACCCTTAATAATATTTAGACTATAAACATTATCTTATCCTCTTGGAGCACTTCAGTTTGATGCTTGGATGTGGTACATGCAGCTGACAGAAGGAATTACGCTATTCCTAGGGGTTAGTTGAGCTATTGCATGGTTGACTTCAGTTAGAACTCATGTGGCAGAGTTTGGTGGAGTTGATGAGACAGTTGGTGGAGTTGTGTTCGGTTTAACTTAGTTGAACTAGTTGTATTTAGTCTAACTGACAAACACACTAGTGATGAGTGGTGTGAATTAATTATTAATTAATTCACTAATTATTAACTCATAAATCAACTAAAGAACACATCAGTTAACTGCAATGCATGGACAGTTCAGTGGAGACCGGTGTTAGAGGTGGGTGAAAGGGTGAGTGTGACTATCAGTTGTGACTATACTTGTGCATGAGATTTGCACACACATTGATTGAGATTGCCAATGAGGATTGTGCAGTATAAGCTAGTGGGATTTGAACTTGGATCTAATTCATTCTCATCTTGGATTGCGCAGTAGAGGCAGGCAAACAGTGGAGGAGATTTGAACCTGTGACTTGTTCAGATCTGAGCTAGTTTGTGTGTAACAATTGGAGATAGTGCTGAGAGCTTGTGAGGATTTTGTGCTATGTATTGTTACATGTTCTCTATCATTATAATATACAGATAGTTGGGGGTTTTCAGCTGTAAGCTTTCCCCATTACATACTGTGTTCTATGTGTGCTTGATTATTTGTTTATGGGCGCATGCGACTGTTTCTATTTCTGCATATTGATGATCAATTGTAGAAGAGGTTATGTATTATGCATGAAGCTTAAATAGTGTGTAATCAGGATAATCTCGGTGAATAATTAAGCTATTATTCAAATTTCTACATGGTATCGGAGCGAAATTGATCATCGGATCTATTACAGTGATTACAATTTATTTCGGTAGACAGAGTCTGTAAGCGGGCCAGGTAGCCTCTAGATCCATCCTTTCTTTGAAAGGTGATATATCCAGTAAATGCCCCTACAGTCGATCTATGTGCTAGAAATACTTTGTTCTCACAGATCAAAAGTGGTTGAGTTTTGAGCTGTTGGAATTTGAATTTTCAGCAGTGTTTTCTTGGTGTCGAAGTCAAAATGTCTTATCAAGGATTGCGATTGGAGTATGCTCTTGAAGGCAGCTCGAATTATATTGCATGGAGAGATAGGATGGAGGCGGTGTTAGATGACAACGGGCTGAAGGATTTCATAGATGTTGAAGTCCCAAAGCCTACTGATGCTGCTCAAGTTGAGGCTTGGCAAAAGAACACAGCAAGGTGTCGAAGGATTCTGTTGGAGGGCTTGAAGGATCACATAGTATCCAGCCTGCATGGAAAAGCATCTCCATACTTGATGTGGAAAGCGTTGACAGAATTTTTCCAAAGCAAGAGCGACCAGAGGAAGTTGGCGCTCAAGGATAAACTCAGGAAAATAAAGATGGAGAAGAATGACACTATTCTGGTATACTTGACAAAGTTTGTCCACTGCAGGGATGAGCTTGGAAGTGTAGGAGTTAGTGTGGATGATGAGGAATTGGTGAGCTTGGCTCTCCTTGGGCTTCCGAAGAGTTGGCATGCCTATCAGGATTATTTCAATGGTCGGGAGATATTGCCAAGATGGGAGCGACTTTGGTCGGATCCTGTGCAAGAGGAGATAAGGCAGAGTACCAGAGATGGATCTTCATCAGAGGCATCTGATGAAGAAGATTGCGCTTTGGCTGCCAAATCAAGGAAGGGGAAGGGCAAGAAGAATGCTTCTCAATACGGTGCGGATGGTAAAGAGTGTGACATGTCCAAAGTGAAGTGTTTTCACTGTCACGATCATGGACATTACGCCACGAATTGTCCACGGAAGAAGAAGAACAAGAAAGTTGCTGGAGCTGCAGCTGGTGAGGCTCTTGCCTCACAATTTGAGCTGGAATTCTCATTGATCGCATGCATGGTGTCTAGTGCATTGGGATCGAGGTGGTATTTTGATAGTGGCGCTTCCTTTCACATGACGGGAGATGTGAATCTTTTCAGTGACTTGGTGGAGAAAGATCTCCAGTTGCATGTTGAGTTGGGCAACAATGGACGATACAATGCGACCGGAATTGGTACCATAACCTTTCAGAGGGAGTCAGGTAAACTCATTCTTTTACAAGATGTAGTGCATGTTCCAAGTTTAAAGAATAATTTGATCTCAGTCGCAATGTTAGAGGATAAAGGGTATGAAGTTGAAATGCTTCGGTGAATCGATATGGCTAACTTCATGAGAGCAACGGGACAAGTCAGAAGGTCGGGTTTAGGCAAAAGAATCTCTACAGACTTGAAGTAGATGGGATGTCTACAGAGCTTCCTACTATTGGGAAGTGCAAGAAAGACATGCAATTGATGCTTGAGAGGGAGAAATTTTTTCATGTAGGTAATAGTGAACCTCGGGATGTGGAGCAGCCACAAGATGAGGATCATGGACTGGGAGCAACCACTAATGCAGAGAAATTTAGTGCCAGATGGGCAGAGGGAGTGCATGCGGCTATACCACCAGGTGAGAGGTGGGGCGACATGCATGAGTAATCCCAAGAGGAGATTTTTGGGCAGGATTCATGGAGATGGTGTGGATCTCATAGGCGGTACTTGCAACTACGAGGTGCCCACAGTGCAGTAGTAGCATGATCAGTTTGATTGATGCAGGCAGATCAAAGTGACAGTGTCGGATACTGGAGCGCGAATCAGAGTTGACAGCAAGTGCAGAGTGCATGGGTGCAAGAGTTCAACAACGCAGTGGTTCCTGATGACATGTGCAAGTGGTACCAGTAGAAGTCGAAGACCTTGATGATAGATGCATGGAGTTGCATGGCGTATCAGACTGATTGAGTTGTTTGGAGCCTATTCAATTTCAGAGGAGTTGCAGAGCAGATGCATGGAGTTGCATGGCGCTTGTGAAGGTTGCAAGGCGAATGCATGGAGTTGCATGTCACATGCAAAGACAGTCCTTTCTTGTTGAGAGGGAGTGTTGAATATTGCAACAAGAAACAGTGAAGAAGGCATCCTAAAACATCTTTCCTGATCCTAGTTGGAAAGTGATCACCTAAACTAGGTGGGGACCACACAGGTGATTTTTTGTCACAAATTCTATTTTTAGACTATGTCTATTTTTAGACATATGGATCATGGTCTATGAGTTGCAGGATGCTATTTATGGATGATTGGTCAAGTTGGTAAAAATAGATGGACCTCTATTTTTAGACATTGGGCGGTTTCTATTTTTAGACTGTCGGGCTAAAAATACAACAGTGAAATATTATTAACCCTTAATAATATTTAGACTATAAACATTATCTTATCCTCTTGGAGCACTTCAGTTTGATGCTTGGATGTGGCACATGCAGCTGATAGAAGGAATTACGCTATTCCTAGGGGCTAGTTGAGCTATTGCATGGTTGAATTCAGTTAGAACTCATGTGGCAGAGTTTGGTGGAGTTGATGAGACAGTTGGTGGAGTTGTGTTCGGTTTAACTTAGTTGAACTAGTTGTATTTAGTCTAACTAACAAATACACTAGTGATGAGTGGTGTGAATTAATTATTAATTAATTCACTAATTATTAACTCATAAATCAACTAAAGAACACATCAGTTAACTGCAATGCATGGACAGTTCAGTGGAGACCAGTGTTAGAGGTGGGTGAAAAGGTGAGTCTACTATCAGTTGTGACTATAGCTGTGCATGAGATTTGCACACACATTGATTGAGATTGCCAATGAGGATTGCGCAGTACAAGCCAAGGGGATTCGAACTTGGATCTCATTCATTCTCATCTTGGATTGCGCAGTAGAGGCAGGCAGACTTGTGGAGAAGTTTTGAACTTGTGACTTGTTCAGATCTGAGCTAGTTTGTGTGTAACAATTGGAGAGAGTGCTGAGAGCTTGTGAGGAGTTTGTGCTATCTATTGTTACATGTTCTCTATCATTATAATATACAGATAGTTGGGGGTTTTCAGCTGTAAGCTTTCCCCATTACATACTGTGTTGATATGTGTGCTTGATTATTTGTTTATGGGCGCATGCGACTGCTTCTATTTCCGCAAATTGATGATCAATTGTAGAAGAGGTTATGTATTATGCATGAAGCTTAAATAGTGTGTAATCAGGATAATCTCGGTGAATAATTCAGCTATTATTCAAATTTCTACAAAGAAATGACGTACCATAGAAACAATTGACTCATAACTATATACATTCTTTCAAAACCAAATTTCATGACATCTTTCAAGATTTCATCTGTTAGCGCAGTTCCATACTTTGTTTCCTGCAAGTTTTATACCCCATAACAAATCATATATTTAATATAAAAGATTTTTTTGTTCTATTAATTATAGACGGAGCTAAGTAAAACAAGATCAATAGATGCTTACAAATTCCACAATTAATTTCTGATATACCAACATATACTCACAACCCATATTTAACCCAATGTCAACCAATTCGTTTGATGGTTCTTCTTTGTATGTTAGCACCTGTTTGAAAACATCCAATGATGATTCTTGTAAAAAAACTTAAAATATACAAAAATGAAATCTAGTTAAGTTGTTATAAGGAAGTAACAATTACTCACAAACTTAGATATCAACCCTTTTCTTCCTTGTCGTCCTGTTTTATGTGCTGAATGGGTTCCATTTTCTTTTATTTTCTGCAAGAAAATACTTGAAAATTAATATTTAATTCTAAATTGTTTATTTATTGTACCTAATAGAAAAAATCAATGATTACATATTACATTTGAAGCACATTGTTGTTGAGATGCCTCCTCCTGTGATGCAATTTTGTCCATTTCTTTGACCATCTCTTTCTACACCTTTTTGGACATTCATACTAGCATATTTATGATATCAGCTCGTTCATCTTTTGAGATTTTCATAATCTTCCTGAAAATGTAACATGACAATAAACTATTTAATTTTTATATTGATATATGAAAAGTAAATATAACAAAAGTGATATTTATAAATAATTCTAGAGAAAACATTTAAAGGAATATTACTTTTTCATTCCTTCTTTTTTGTACATTTTTTCTATTAAAAGTCTAACATGTCTCACTGACCAATTCTCTGGAAACTCTTCCTGTAGTTTAGATAAAATTTGGTTCTTGGAATCATTGGATTGATTTTTGTATTGTAAGTGGAAAGAACTTCTATACATTCGTTCCACTAGATCCCTCAAACTTTTGTAAAAAAAATTCCCCCTTTTGTTAACCTCCAGCACCACTCCATATGAGCGAAGGAGCAATTCATTTTTATTTGCATGTTCTATTTTTTTAATTTTTTTAGAACAACATTCCTTTTCTGATTTGTTGGCCCCTGTAGAACATTAAACATATGTGAATTAATAGATTGTTTGAAACATGTTATCTAATAATTTTAAGTATATTATTAATGAAAATTAAATAAAGAAACTCATATTGGATCGATAGTATTTTTTCATTCACCTAATTCATCCTTTTGCAATTTTTCCATCAAGCTTTTACGCTCTTCTGGTCCTAGATCAGAAACAATATTATCAAGCTTCATCATTTTTTGGCTCTACATGATACACAGTAAACAATACATAGTAGTTAAACTTACATATAGTTCAAAAATAATATTTTTTGTAAAGAAATTACAAAGAACTTGCCTTTTTTGCTTTTCTTGATGTGCTATCAATATTTTTGTTACTTGATCTCTTGTCATCCATTTCTTTATCAATATGAAACCTATACCATATAATTCATTAACATATTTTATAAATAAATCATCAAATTTTCAGGTAAAACAAAAAATATCAAGAAACCGGTGCGCTTTTAATTCTATACGCACTGACGTCGGTGTGTCATGTTCTTATAAACGCACCGCCAAAACAGTATAAAACAATGTATGGTGCTCTATGTCAACAAGGATCACCGGTGTGCTATATATTAACCATCACACTGATTAAGACAGACAAATTAATAAAAATCCTCAAGTGTTAGTTTTTGTAGCATATGGTGTCGTGGAGGGAGCGGTGCAGCCTATTCTTATAAACGCCTCGTGCAAACAAGGGACCACCGTATGGTGCTCTCTGTCAACAAGGAGACCCAGTGCATTATATGTTAAATGTTGCACCTATTAACACATAAAATAAATCAAATAAATTCCAAACAGCACATGCGCGGTGCGCTATAATGAAATAGCGCACTGGTGCCCTATTCCACATATGGCGCGCGGATTAAAAAAAATATATATTTTAAATTTTTTTATCAAATAGTATGTGCACGGTGTGTTGTGATAAGACAACGCACTGGTGCACTAGGTTCGTAGGGCACATCGATTAAAAAAATTCAGTTTTTTAAAAATTCACGCAAAGGCCGACATGGATTGGAATCCAACTATGCAAGTCATCCTGTGGGTTAGATGTAATAGACCTATATATATATATATATATATATATATATATATATATATATATATATATATATATATATATATATATATATATATATATATATATATATATATATATATATATACAAACCCTATAAATCTAAAATGAAAATCCCTAATTCTAAAATCATAGAAACAGGAAGAATCAAGGGGAAAAAACAAAAAGAATGAACGGTTTAGGGTAAAATGGTTTTTTTTTTTTTGAAAATGAACAGTAAATTTAATTTTTTTACTTACTGCATAAAAAATAATGCAGAAAATGTAAAAAAAACAATAAAATTTAATCATGAGATCATTTGAAATTCTATGCTACAGGGTTTGAATCACTAGACGTTTGGAATTTCGATTGTCTGAATAGTTCTGTTCGAAAGTACTTCACTGCTCCACAATGCTCTCATGCTCTCTTGCTCCAGGTATGTCTCATGCAAATGTCTGCCTGAAATTTTTTGCAAAAATAGTGAAATAATGAAAAGTGTCTAGTATTTAAAGAATTGTTTTATTAAATTAGATTTTCGAAAATATTTTGCTACCCATTTTTCAATTTATCACTTTTTTTTCACTTTAAAAAAATAAAGTTGTGTTTTTTTATTTGCGGCTTTTCGTCATCGGTGCGTCAATTAATAACACCGCACCGGTGCGTCAGTTAATAACATGGCACCGATGCACAGTAACTAAAACGCACTGGTGCGGTTATCTGTACATTAGCACCGATAACAATAAGTCCATTTCTAAGGCACTGAAATTAATTTTAGGTGTGTACACCAAAATTTATTGTTGATTTTGCTGAAATGCAGGGAGAAAATATCATAATTATATCGAATAGACAATTCTTCAAAATCCAACTCGTTCCATAATATTTCTCAAAGTCCATTACGGAGTTCTCCCTATCCATCTCGAGACGTAATATTTACTTCACATTTTATTTATATTTTCATTATATAATTTAATTTATTTTTTTTATCCATGTTAATCAGCTTAATAAAATTTATAATGTCTACAAATTTGCAGGTTCATGCAGATTTAGAATCGAGTTCAGATGCACAAAATATTCAAATAGCTCCAAAATGTTGGAAGCTCTTATTAGGAGCAGCAAATCGTAAGGCACATTTGGTATATGAAAATGGACAGCCGCTTCACCCTGCCAATTGTAACAATATTGCATCTTCTAGCCACAATCTTGGGACAATTATGGTAATAATAATTGTTTGGTAAATTAATGTAATTATTTCAACGTCAAACCAATTAATCATGCATTTTCAGCGTTCTTACTAATTGATATCATATATTTTGTACTAATCATGTTCAAATATATTTTTTAAAATTATTAGGATTCTAGTGATGATAAGCAACCTACCTACCAACTTCCATTGCACCCCACGACAATGTCAAATCGGGAGAAGGCTGAATTAAGAGAAAAAATTGGAGAGGAAAGATACCAAGAATGGTTGAATCAACCACCGATTCAATTCCCACTATGTCAAAATTCACTAATTAGGAATGACTATAGCAATAGTATTTCTTCACAAGTTGGCAATGGAGACAATCAAATAGAGGTTGGTATGGATAATTACTTAAGGGATACGACTTCCATGGAGACAATGTTGTTAGATGCATTCCAAAATGATGATCATAGGGGATGATTCTCATATCGCTGACACCTTTTTCGAAAACCTTAAATTTTCTTCCACCGCCCCTCTCTTTGGACCTGGCGGTCAGTCAAAGTCTACCCAGTTGGAGACAATGATGTTACTGTACAACTTGAAAGCAAAGTTTGGCTTGTCGAATGCATGTTTCTTGGAAATTTTGAGGTAAGTTACCATAAAGTCCTCCCTTATATAATTTTGAGAAATATAATCACACAATGAACATTACAAATGGTAAATTTTATGAACATTAATAATTATATCGACATTAATGTACATTTAATATTTTCCATGATCACCAACTACAGGTTATTCAAAGATAAGGTTCTTTCGATTGATCATTTCTTTCCCGGTAGTTGCGAAGAGGCAAAGAAATTGTTGAAAAGGTTGGGTGTTGATTACATATCATATCATGCATGTTCAAATTATTGTATTCTATATATAGGAGAATATGCAAACAAATTGATATGTCTGAAACATGGGCATGACAGGTATGATAAATCAAAAAATAATGGTAAATTGTGTGGTCCTCCTTTTAAGATATTGAGGCACATACCTATAATTCCAAGGATTCAAAGGCTCTTTTGTTGCAAATAATTAGCTATGTTGCAGGGATGGCATGTCTCACACAGAAGTGAGTTGGGAGTTATGTGAATCTTAACTGATTCAATAGCCATGAAGCATATAGAGGATACATGGCCCGAAAAATTCAAGGATGAAGTACGAATTCTACGACTCAGCATAGCCATGGATGGCGTCAACCCATATTCCCTCCAGAACACCAACTATTTTTTCCAGCTTGTAGTAGTGATCAATAACAATATCCACCCATGGTAGTCCGTGAAGAATGAACATCTTATGTTTATTCTCATAGTTCCTAGTAGAAGACAAGTGAAGAATATGGATTTCTACTTACAACCACTGGTAGATAAATTTAAGGAATTATGGTATGGGATAAATGTATACGATGTATCAAGACCCATCATAGCAGAGAGGATTTTTATGTTGTATGGCATATGTGCTTACATGACACATGATTATCCACGATTAGGAGTTTGCTCTGGTAAATTAAATGTTTATTGATTTGTTTATATATGTAACAATATTCTTTCGCATATTAGTTATTCAATTCGTTTTAATTGTTCTGATCTTCATGATATTCATTAACGTTCCATGCATATAAATTGTATACAATAATCTCGAGGGTCTTGTAACAAAAGAGTATTTTGGATGTAAATGTTGTGGACCTTCTTAGAAAGCTAGATGGTCCAACTACCTACAAAATCTAATGTATGACTGCTTCAAGGTATTCCTCCTAGAAGAACACCCTTACAGAAGAGAAGCATCCGCTTTCAATGGTAAACGAGAGAGAACCCAAAGGCCTCTTATAACAACACCAGCTGAATGGCTTAGAGCATATGAGAGAGAGAAGGATAAGGAGTTCATAGAAATTTTTGATTCAAATGGGGAGCTTATGGTCGATGATCCAGAATTCTTCGACACCTATGTTGAGAAATTTCCCAGTGGGATGGAAAGGAAATCTATCTTTTATAACCTCCCATATTGGGAGCATCTTAAGATTACCCACTTATTAGATCTCATGCATATATTTAAAAATGTTTCATCTTCTTTATGGAGGCACATATCTTCGAAACAAAGTGACACATTGGTTGTTAGGAAAGATCTTATTACTTCAAAAACTAAAAAGAAACATTGGCCAAGATGATTAGAAAGTACAATATCAGAGGCAGGTGTTGGTCCCTCTAATTCATGGTATTTCAAAGAAGGTGATGTCCCATGGATTTTTTTTTTAAATGATATTTCTTTGGCAAAGGAAGTTACCATGGGTGTGAGGGTGCCATCTTCATACGGGTCTTCACTACAGCGCTGCTTCATCGTGGATGACCATTTGTCGAGGTTGAAATCCCATGACCATTTGAATCTTCTAAGAGTACGTGTAATGTCAAAAGCATGATTTTATTATTTTTTATATTAATAAATTTTATCCAATGCAGGGATCATAAAACATAATTAATTTTGTATATTATTGCACGTGTTTATAACTTTGCAGTGTCATTATCCTTTGTTCGTGTGTGGGTGTGTGAAACTTGAATTCCCTCAAGGCCTAGGATGTGCCATATCTAAATTATCTGCATTTTTATGTTGGATCACATCGAAGGAGATTCATGTGGCTATCATTCCACAGTGGCGTCAAGAGATAGTTGATATTGTTTGTATGTTTGAGAAGGAACTGCCGACGAGTTTCATGGACTTGCAGGTTCATCTTATAATCCACCTAGTAGATGAGGTTGAATTAGTTGGGGTGGTTTCTTATCATTGGATGTTCTTCTTAGAGAGGTACATGAAGAAATTGAAAGGTTTTGTTCAACAAAGGGAAAAACCCGAGGGGTCTAGGGCAGAGGGGTACATATCATATAACGAGTCTTTCTATTATGCCAATGATTACATCAAGAAGATCGACAATAGACCAAGTGCAATGATTTGGGACGATGAAAGGGATGAATACAAAAGAGAAGGGGAGTTGCTCCAAACGAATTAAAAAAAGTGCTTGATAAAGAGTAAGTGACTTATAATTTTTCAAATTTACACAAACTAAATATTCATGTTGAACTTCGATATATTGTATATTTTGATCTCTATGTACTACATAATGTTAGGTTGATTTCATCACCGAGTGCAAAAATTGAAGCAATCAATAAATTCGGTCTTTACAATTCCAAAGCGACACAACCGTGGGTCACATTGTATGAACAAAAGAGGATGAAATGGGATAGTGACAGGAAAGAATTCATATGGTTGAATGGTAGAAGTGTGCCTTATCCCGGTCATTTAAAAGAAAATACTCCAAAAATATGCCCCAACATTTGGGTTGCTAACCAAGTCAAAGAGAAATACGGTGCAACCGGTCGTTACCCGCGTGCTAAAGAGGATGCGCTAAAGGTAGGGATTGGGTGCACCAATTTGGTAATACTATATTTAATTTATATGTACATTTGAAACTTAATAATGCACCTTTAAAATGTAATTATATCTATATTTCATATTTTAATTGTTGGGTTATTATAAGACACATGACACTATGATTTTTCAACTTTTTTATAGGTGGATTTGTTCCCATCTATGTGGGCATATGGACACCATTTTCGCACAGAAAATGTCAATGATGGACACATGACACAAGACTGTGGAGTGGAATTCAAGTTTGATCAATCTAGTTGATCTAGCCACCGTGATCAAAACCTAGTACGAGGAACATTAGGTTATGTGGGAAAGATACAAGAGATCATCAAAGTGGATTTCTCTTCTTTCCAATGTGTTATTTTTAGGTGCAAGTGGTGGGACACCTTTGATAAGAATAATTTAAAGGAAGGTCGCGATAGTAGGCTAATATGTATCAACTCTAGAAAGATGTGGGATGAAGCTAAGGAGCCCTATGTTTTCCCCAAATACTGCAACCGGGTGTTTTTTTACCCAGATGTGTTGGATAGGGATTGGTGGTTCGTATTGAGACATGACCCTAGATCAAAACATATTTTTGAGAACAATAGTGTTATCATGCCAAGCGTGCTGAAAGATAACAAGGGTGATCATGAGAACCGAGAGTGATATGGTACATGCATTATTTCATTAATATTTATACTTTTTAAGATGGGTTTTTATAAAGAAGAAGACTTAATTACCTTATAACTTATAAGACTCTTTTTTTCGAAACATTATAATATGTATTTTGAATTAATTGGTAATTTTCATTGTGTTAATGTTAAAATCAATATTTCACTTGATAATTTGCAATTATGTTGATCTCAAAAACAATTGTGTATTGTATAAAGTTCTTTTTTTTGTATGTAAGATCATAATAAAATAATGATAATTCTAAAGTACATAGATTTATTTGCATTATTTTCTAAACTTTATTATGTTACAAAAATTCATATTATTCTAGATTTATTATTTTACAGTTATTTACAATTTTACAAATTTAAAAATTTAAAAATTTAAATAAAATCATTTCACATTAATACAATTAAAATTTTACAAATATTTTACATACAATTACAATTACAATTTTACAATTTCACATGCAATTATAAATTACAATTACAATTTTAGAATTTTACATACAATTACAATCATTTCACATTAATACAATTAAAATTTTACAAATATTTTACATACAATTAAAATTTTGCAAATATTTTACATACAATTAGAATTACAATTACAATTTTACAGTTTGGCATACAATTACAATTACAAATACAATTTTAGAATTTTACATATATACCATTACAATTACAATTTTAAAATTACAATTATTTCACATTAATACAATTAAAATTTTACAAATATTTTACATACAATTACAATTACAATTTTAGAATTTTACATACAATTAAAATTACAATTACAATCATTTTACATTAATGCAATTAAAATTTTATAAATATTTTACATACAATTACAATTTTACAATTTCACATACAATTACAATTACAATATTTACAATTATAATTTTAGCATTTTATATACAATTACAGTTACAATCATTTCACATTAATACAATTAAAATTTTATAAATATTTTACATACAATTAAAATTTTACAATTTCACACACGATTACAATTAAAATTAAAATTACAATTACAATTTTAGAATCTTACATACAATTAGAATTTCAATTACAATTTTACAATTTTACATATATACAATTACAATTACAATCATTTCACAATAAATTAAATATTACAATTACAGTTAAAATTTTACAAATATTTTACATACAATTACAATTTTACAATTTTACATACAATTAGAATTAAAATTTCAATTACAATCACGACATAATACTTAATAAATATCATGATTTAATATTAAATTAAATAAAGATCACGATCACGATAACCATCATACAAACATCATATTCAACTAAAAAACACATTCAAATTCGCTAACATCATCTAATCATCGTGATCATGATCATCTAACAAAACGCAAGCATTGTATAACATCATCACAACACAAACATCAAATATATATCTCATGTCAAATAACTGCTATCACATACACATCTATCTGCAAGTTGCACATTAAATGAACATATCTAACATGAGGGTACATATCTCTCTCCCTCTGTCATTCCTCCCATAAGTGAACCATGTTATATTGGTCCGCTTGTTGTTGTTGTTTTTGTTCCCTCTCTTCTCTCCTTTAACGTCGCTGAATGATTGACATATTAAATAACGATGCATCTGTTTTTGTCGTGCACCGGAGGCGGTGCACCTGGAAATTTTCAACACACCGCCCTCCTGGCATTGTAAGAAGGTTAACATTTCGGTGGTATAACAGACCGCACTGTTGACTAAGTACCAGTGTCGGGAGGGCGGTGCACTGACCAAACTATGCGCCCCAGGGCATATAGTTTAGGAAGCGCATCGCCCTCCTGACATCACTACATAGTCAACGGTGCGATCGTTTACATGACTGCACCATTGACTATGTCTAGTTCGGGAGGGTTGTGCACTGACAAAAATACCACCTTGGGGCGCATATTTCTCTCAACACATCACATTCCCGCAATTTGATAGTCAACGGTGCAGCCATGTAACCGACCACACCGCAATTTTTTTAATTTCAAAAAATCACGATGCGTTGTTTCAGTACCGCCCCAGAACCGGTGCGAATACCGTTAGCATCGGTCGCGGTGCGGCCTGTAAATTTATAGGTAGCACCGCGAACCTGTACGAGCTGAACGGCTCGAGTGCACCATGCATTAAAAAAAAAAATAAATAAGGTGAATTTTAAGTTATTTTAGAAAACTAATCCGCCAAAAGGTTTAAGTATGGAAAAACAAGTAAAATACTTGTACATTTGGTTGTCAAGGAGGCATATTTCCTGTAGAATTTGCAAAACTAAATTTGCCCACCGTTTTGCAAAATTCGAAATGGAGATGGTGGGCAATGGACTACAGCAGTGCATGCAATGGGAGCACTGATGGTAGAGTGCCTCACACGAGGTAAATTTGTACCAGTGCTTCAGAGCCTTGGAGCACTGAAAAGTGAAAAATGCGGCTTTTTGGCCGTAATTTTTTTTTTAACCCTGTTGCGGTGCGCAGGTTTTCTAGGCGCACCAGGCGGTTTCTTCCAACCGCACCAAGTTGTTCCAGTTTTGGCGCAGTGTTTTAGGACGCACCAGGTGATTTTGTACCGAGCACACGGTGTCCCGGTGTGCCAATTTTTTGTAAGCATCGATTCTTTCTCTAGTGGAACACACCGATGCGGTTTAGGATGAGAAATGCACCGGAAAAAAATATCTGCAAAAACCTCCACCCGCCAACCTCCTCTAGTAATCTCTGCTACAAATGGATGTCTGGGCTATTTTTATAAGGGGTTCCTCAAAAACATCCACTAGAGGGTCTTTTCCTTGTAGTGAAAACACATAAAATCTTGACACATAAACCCCTTCACAAATGGTTAACTTCAGACGATCCTAAACACAAATTTTTAATACTGATGAGGGAGCTAGCATAGCAATAACTAGTTTTTCCATATTCAGATCAACATCAACCCAAATAGGTTGAGAAAAATTTTCCTAAAATGAGGAAGGCACTATCTCAATGAGCTCAGTCATGAGAGCCATTTACCCAGTGTACCTATAGGGTGATCTCTTATTCTTGCATTGTGATGTGGGGGATCCCACATTCTCCTTTGCACCCTGCAATAATCTAACAACTTCTCTGGTTCTCTTTCTCCCCTCCCTGAAATATTTTGGTTGAGTGGTTGCCTCCACTTTTCCTCTTGTTTGCTCCTCTACATGTGGTTTCTCCACAACCTCTTGAAGCTCATCATGAGGATCCTCCTTTGTAGCCAGAAGGTCTTGCTATGGTAGAGTACTAAACTCTCATTCCAAAGAGAATCTCATGGCCTTCTCCTCATCGAATTTGACATCTCACCTCACAACTTTCATCCTCAGTGAAGGAATATACACCTGATAATTGTGTGGATTTTCGGTGTATCCTACAAAAACTCCCAACTTTGATGTAGGCTCAAGTTTCTTCATTGAATCCTTGGAGACATGACAATAAACTGAAGCTCTAAAAATTTTGGACTGAGACACATCATGCTTTCTCCCAGAGAAAGCTTCCTTCAGTGTGATCATGTCAAGCATCCTATGAGGACTCTGATTCTGCAAGCATTAAGGGAATTTTGAGGTATAAAATGGGCCTCCTAAGAAAAATGTACAACAAAAATAAACTTTATAAGAACCAATAGGATTCAAGATGATGATGTCAACCATGGGGGATGATTCGCCATTTTTTAAATAAAATGGTAAAAAGATTAAAAAATAATAAAACTACTTTTTCAACTTATCTCCCAAATTTTTTACTCAAATTTAGAGTGGAAGTACTCGTTGGATGCAAAATTTAATTCCTCATCCAAGGAGAACCCATGTTTCATACTTTCGACAGGATCCGCTATACCAAAAATGAGAAATACATGAAAAACGTGATTGTAATCACATTTTTTATGTATTTCTCATTTTTTCGTGTAGCAGGGTCAATCAAATGTATGCAACATGGGTACTCCTTGGATGAGGAATTAAATTTTGCATCCAAGGAATACTCTCGCTCGAAATTTGAGGAAAAACTTTGGGAGATAAGTTGAGAATATGAGTTGAAAAAATAGTTTTTTTCTTTTTTCCCTCTAAGATTTGATGATGTCATCAAATATTATTTTATTATTTCCACTATTATTTTATAATTTCCTTAGGAGGCCCATTTTAGACCTCAAAATTCCCCTAATGTATACTGCGGTGTTACATGATTCTTCCCATAGATTCAATGACAACCCCCGATCATGCAACATGGCCCTTGTTGCTCTCACTATGATCATGTTATTCCTCTCAGCTACCCCATTACATTGTGGTTTATGGGGCGTTGTTAGCTCTCTTTGAATGCCTTCTTTCGCACTAAAATATTTGAAGGCCCGTGAAACAAATTCATCTCCATTGTCACTCTTGAGAGCCTTCACCTTCTTGCCAGACTCCAAATTCATCCTTCTTCCACATGAAGAATATCCAACACTTTTTGGAGAAATCATCATTAAAAATAACATATTACTTATGTTTAGTTGTGGCGACTGTAGAAAAGGGTCCATAAACATTAGAGGCAAGATTTCATCTATTGTGCTTTCTCGATCATGATAAGTGGATTTAACTTATTTCCCCAATGTGCAACCCTTGCAGACATCCTGTTAGTCAAGGGAGCCTTTAGGGAGCCTGATGATAATTTTTTGCATGATCTTCAAGGTACAATGGTGTAAATGACCCAATGTCTTGTGCCATAGTTCTCCAACATCATGACTCTACACCTTTTTAGCCTTGCTTCTCAATGTAGTGTAATATCCCACCTCAAGTTTGTAAAGGTTCTTCACTTGAACCCCGATCTTCTTCACTTTCCTGATAGCTATGTGTCTCATAAAGGCTTTTCCTTTACTGAAAATAACATCATAGCCACGATCCTCCAAAACCACTACTGAGATCATGTTCATTTTCAGCGTGGGTACAAACATAACATCTTTGAGTTGAATAAGAGAGGTTTTCTCCCTCTCAAAGGTGACAATACCAATACCTGTAACATTGTGCCTCCCATCATCCCCCATTTCGATATGCATCTGGAGATCCTTCTCCTCCAGGCTATTGAAAAACTCCTTGCACCCTATCATATAGAACGAGGCACCATAATCAAGTTACCATAGACTCCCCATAATTGTGTTGGTCATGCATCCTATTAGGGTGAAGTCTAATTCAAATTATGAATCCAGGGCTTCACCTACTGCTCCTCCTGCTAGCTTCTTGGTAGACTTTATGAGCAGACATTTTTTTGCATATTTCTCAAACTCGTGGAAGTGGAAGCACTTGATCTTGCTGAAGTCTTTCTTATTACCATTATTTTGTATGGATTCATGATTACTCTAGTTCTTCTTCCTTTTCCCTTCTTCCCCTTTCCAACCAAGGAAAAATATTTTTCATCCTGTGCTCTAAATGAAGTTCCATCCCTGTTATTTCTCCTAAATTCTTCTTGTACCAAATCAGACCACAAACTTTTCCAATTCAATAAATTTTCCCTTGCATTCACAGATTCCTAGTAACTATGGCAGAATTTTGGAAGGCTTAGAAGAGCTAGGTTCATCAGGTAATATTTTGCAAAATTCATCCCAACCCCTTCGAGCTCATCCCAAACTTGTGTAAATTTGGTGAGATATTGCATAATAGTATCATTTTTCTGCATCTTAATATTTCAAAGTTTTTCTTTCAGGGCCAAGTTTCTATGGTCATTGCTATTTGGGAATAGCTTATTCAATGCCTTCCACATAGAAAATGGTTTCTTTTTTCCATACATATTTGAGACCACGTGGTCTCTCACACCTTCCAAAAGAATTCTCCTAGTATTTGTAACATCCTTCTTCCATTGGGATAATTGATATGCATCAGACTCTTGAGGTTTTGCGATGTTAGTTTTAACATATTATAACACACCATTGTCATCAATCACTGCTTCCATTTGATACTTCTAGGCTATGAAATTTGAGCTACCCTCCACGACATACTCCAATCTCAGTCTGTTGAAAGACATTCTCAGCCCAATCATGAAGAAAAATAAATAAAAATTTGTTGCAAGTCTGCAAATTCAAAATTTTTGGGAGAAAAGTTTTAAATATTGGTTCTAATGTTAATTCAAGGCTTTGATACCATGTATAAATTTGATAGAATTGAAACTACTCAAGAAATTCAATCTAAAATCAAGAGACGCAATTCTACTCTACTAATCTACAGAATGAAATTAAAAATTTAGAATAACATGCATATACATGCAATAAGAAAAACCACAAATATACAGTGATTTCAAAGGGAGACCAACTAGGAAAAACCCCTCAAGCCTATTTGCATTAATTAATGAATTGAGAAACTATTACAATTTCTAGCTCCAACTATGAGCTCGACCTGCAAAAGAATAATTGTTCTCCTGCTCAATGAACAAGCTCTGACCAACACTTAGGAAAATATTTTCTCACCAAGGCCCCTATTTCCTTGCGCAAATTGTGAGGAAATTAGCCCCTATTATTTAGGAATTTCCTCCAAATTGATTTCACAATTCCCAAGGATTGATCATTAATTGCATGCAACATTTGTACACTCAAGACTAGTCTACAACTGATGTTATAGTACCTTTTCATCTCCACTTCAGATGAGGAACTTAAATTCTCTACATTCACTAGCTATTTTGGGATAATTTATCAGTTAACTAAAATATCTCTGAGTTATACTTTTGTCCCTTGCACAACTGACCTTCAACTGAATATAAAAATAGTTAGTTAAATAAATAAAATTGAAAATAACTGACCTGGATTACTAAAATTTAGCAATCACACATGCATAACTAAACTTGAAGCCCTCTAACTCAAATTTACTAAGCTAAATAAGTGGCAAGAGCCATGCCATACTAGTTAACTGCCTCCAAGTTGTCCTGTTGATGTGGAAATTCGATTTACTCAATTTGACTAAGGCTAAAGTCAAATTGAGCCTTTCTTGCTACATTTTTTTCAACACAGGTATCATTCACATGGAATTTTTATTCAATGGAATTGGGCCATTTTCAATACTTAGGAAAACATTCATTTAGGGCTTTATTCATTCATGCATACATTTCTTAGGTCAACTTGGGAATATTTAGGGTTTCATCATATAAATGAACCATGCTAAGGCATAGACCTAGGTTTTCTTCATCTTCAACTTAGCTAAGGTCTTCAATGATGCCAGAGTCATCATATTGGCATACCAATGGTTTCATCATATAGCTTTAGGGCTTGTATCAACAAGGAATTCATCATATTTAACAAGGCTAGGGATTGCTCATAAGGTTTTCACTTAGGGTTTTCTTCAACAATGCACCTATGGTTTGTCATCATATTGACATCAATGAAAATTTTACCAACACTTGATTCCTTGAAAACCAAATTTCTTTGTTTTATGATGTTTGGGTTCATCCAATGACTATGGTACCTCTGATAATTTAATGGAAAAATTCAATTGTGGACCCAAACATCAACTACATTTAAACACTAATACACTCTTTCAAACTCCAAAAACTACGATAGAAACACTAACCCCGCATTTTTTATGTGTTATTTCTCCACTATTGATTCACAATTTAATCTTATGCCCAGCCTTAAGCCCCTCCCCTGCTTGGCGCTCAATTATAGCACTTATTTGTATGACACTGTGGCTTAAGATTAGCCCCTCCTAGGCTTATATGCATAGTTATAATGGGTTAGGCATGTTCCTTAGTTCTTGGTCATAGTGCTTCCCCATTGTGTAGGTTGAGGCTTTAGGCATATTTCCTTTGGAACCTTAAGATTTTTTTCCTCGCAGAATAAATATATGATTATATCTATAATGCTCCTTTGGGATATCCCTTAAGCTTGTCGAAACTCATCCTAGCCTATGCACACATACTTTTAGATATGCATGCATATAGATATATACAAAAAAAATTGTCCCTCCTGAGCTCCTTTTTTATACATAAGGGCCATATCTACAACATTCAATGCTAGTAGTTTAACTATCAACATAGATTTCCATGCAGTGCTAATTATTTAATCATCAACAAAGGTTTCCCATCTTTGATTCTCACGCAAATTAGAAACATTTAAATCTCAAGCCATAACACATTTCCATATTCATTACTCACATGCCATGAACTAGAACTTATGATCAAAGAAACACAAGGATTTAAACCCTTCAAACCATGCAATAATTCAACATTTATTGATGTTAATCTAAACAAGCTATCAGCATTGTGTCCAACATGTAACTCAATTAAAAGGACTATAAAAATGCATTAACATACCAATAATTCAAGGGTTAACCATTCCCCTACAATTTAACACAATTTAGCATTATTCATTCACATAGGAATTTAACATTTCTCAACATTAACATAGGCATTGAATCAACACATTAAAAATATGCATAACATTTAAATGTATAGGTTCTTGAATAAACACGTATTTCATAAAGTTTGTATAAAATCCATGTAGACTCAACCGATCTTGTAATATGATAAAACAAATACTTGAATCTACTCTACAAATTGAGGAAACCAATTACGATCACAAAATCACATGAACAAGAAAGAGAGAATTTAAATTGCACAACACAAAGTTTTATTTGGGGAAAGCCTCAACGAAAAACCCCACTATCTGTATATTGCATAAGTCAAAGAATATGATAACAATACAATGCTTCTCTCAGGCTTGAGAGATCTCTACACTCTCATTGTCTGTCTCATTTATTCCTAGACTAGCATGGTTCAATACTTAACCAATTTTTGGCTTTCCGAAGTCCCTATTTCCTTGTGTAGTTTCCTTGGGTAATTAGGCCCTATTAATTAAGGAAATTCCCAATGCATTAGGGCCTTCCTCTGACTGTATGCACCACCTGTACAATTCAAATAATTATACAACTAATAGTACAATGCCCTTGAACTCTAATCTCAATTGGGTTTTTCTCAGGAATGACATGCATGAGTTATTTATGAGTGAATTATCAGTTAACTGGTTGAACACATGAAGTGACACCCCACTGTCTAATCTCCTACTATTTCCTCCATCAGTTAGAACTAGTTTAACTGAATTTAACTCAGATAATTTGAGTTAATTAATTACAACTCAAAATAAACTCAACCAGGGCTTCTATAATGTAGGAGACACTCTACATGCCTCTAGTTTGACCCTCAACTCGAATTAATTGAACCAACTAATTCATATTACATTAGTTAACTCATACAAGCTATCATGTGATGTGGAATTATATTTTTATTCTAATGTAATTAAAGGAAAATTAAATTAAAATCCTTCTTGATGCCATTTTCAAGATTTCTTGTTTCCATTTTCAACAGTCCCTCTCAACAAGAAAGGAATTCAACTCTATCCCGATCTGGTAACTTTGGAACGTTCTGCATACAACACTTCTCTCTGGTTTGTTGCTACTACAACTGTTGAAACTGAAAAATAATACAAAAAACTGAATCAACTATGATCAATATGATGCATTTTTCACCCGTGTCTCTGACTTCTACTAGCTACTATGTTTTCTACTGAAAACTCTACACTGTTGCTGACTCTTCCCTGTGCCATCTGCATTTTTGCCAACTTTTCATTGTGATCCCTAGTATCTAACTGCTACTATTCTCTACATCTGTCACTCTTACATCTGACTGCATCAACCACCACTAATCCATCCTACTACTGTATATTGTGGGCCCCCATAGCAAGGTAATGATCCATGAGGTGGACCCTGCCAAAAAAATTTCACTCTTGGGACTATTGCTTCACATCGCCCCATCTCTCCCTTGAAGGTATGGATGCATGTGCTCCCTCTACCAACTTGGCTCAAAATTTCACCCAAATGGAAGTATCTATTTGAGTGTATGTATCCACTCGGCCTCCTCTCTGCTTCTGCAATTATGGCTGCTCCACAACTTACTAAGGCTTCTTCTAAGGTTGCATGTTAAGAGGTAATTCATGCTCCCTCTTAACCACCAAGTCTCTACCCTTTTCCTTGCTCCTCAGAGCTATTCATGCATCTTCAACGTCGAGAGCATACAGGTTCTTTACTCGCACACCGATCTATTTCACCTGTATCGTGACAATGTGTCTAAGGAAAACCTTCCCTTTTCTAAATATCACATCATAGCCACAGTATTCCAATACCGCGATGGAAACAAGATTCTTCCTTAGTCCTAGAAAAAACAACACATATGTGAGTCTGAGAGGGGAGCCAAACTCCCTCTAAAAAGTAATTGTACCAATATCGGTCGCACTATACCTCCCATCATCTCCAAACTCTATGTTTTTCTTGAGGTATATCTCCTCCAAGTCACTAAAGAGATCTTGATTCCTTGTCATATGGAACGAGGCACCATTGTTGAGATACCACATGTATCCCATTACAGTGCTTTCCATGCATGCAATGAGATAGAAATCAAGTTCAAATTGTGAAGCTAGAGCTTCACCTATTGTTGCTACTGCAAGTTCCTTCTTGCTTTCCTTCTTCTGTGGGCATTTTGTGGCATAGTGCCCGAACTCATGACAGTGAAAACACTTGATGTTGGACAAGTCTTTCTTCTTTCCCTCTTCACCTTGGGAATTATTTCCCTTTGATTTCTTTCCTTTACTAACTAATCCAAAGTTTTCTTCTTTGGAAGAGGTCTTGTCTCTAGTGTTTCTCCTAATCTCTTCCTACACCAAGTCAAATCACAATCTCTCCCATTCTAGTAGCTTCTCCCTCCCATTGAATGAAACTTGGTAGTTGTTCCTACTCTTGGGAAGGCCTAGTAGTGTTAGGATCACTAGACCATCCTCTGCAACTGTAACACCAACGCTTCCAAGCTCATCTCGACACTGAGTGAACTTGGTCAAGTATTTTGGTATTGTGTCGCCCTTCTCCATCTTGATTTTTCTGAGCTTGTCCTTCAACACAAACTTCCTGTGGTTGCTTATTTTCTAAAAAAAAAAATCTATTAAGGCCTTCCACATAGCATATGGAGTTTCCTTCCCACGGAGGTTCGAGACAATATGATCTGGAACTCCTTCTAACATAATCATTCTTTCCTTTGCTATGCTCTTCTTCCATGTCTCTAGATCTTGAGCATCTGTTGTTGGAGGCTTAGGAATATCACTGTCTATGAATTCCTTTAGCCCATTTTCTTCCAACACTTCTTCCATCATGTCTCTCCAAGCTATGTAATTCAAACTACCTTGAAGGGTATATTCTAGTCTCAATCCAGAGAAAGACATCATGATCCTGCTGATGGTCCTGAAGAGTATATCTACAAATTTGATTCACCTGCACATAAAAACTTGTATTCTTCTCTTATAGAGTGATTCCTACTCTGATACCATGTAGAAAATACATGTATATTTAACTAATATCGTAATATCCTAAAAAAAATACTTGAATCTACTCTACAAATTGTGGAAACCAATTATGACCGCACAATCACATGAACAAGAAAGAGAAAGAATTTCAATCACACAACACAAAGATTTATCTAGGGAAAGCCTCAGCTAAAATCCCAGTTATCTGTATATATCATAATTCAAAGAATATGAGAACAATATAATTCTTCTCTCAGGCTTGAGAACTCTCTGCAATATCTATGTATGTTTAACTCATTCCTAGACTAGCCTGGTTCAATACTTAACCAATTTTTGGCTTGCCCAATTCCCTATTTCCTTGTGAAGTTTCCTTGGGTAATTATGCCCTATTAATAAGGGAAACTCCCAATCCATACTGCAAAATCCATGAGGGTCCTTCCTCTGACTACATTCACCACCTATACAATTCAGATAATTATACATTCAATAGTAGATTTCCCTTGAACTCCAATCTCAACTGGGTATTTCTCAGGATTGACATGCATGAGTTATTTATGATTGAATTATCAGTTAACTGGTTGAACAAAAGAAGTGACACCCCACTATCTAATCTCCTACTAGTTCCTCCATCAGTTAGAACTAGTTTAACTGAATTTAACTTAGATAATTTGAGTTAATTAACTACAACTCGAAATAAACTCAATCGGGGCTTCTATAATGTAGGAGACACTCTACATGCCTCTATTTTGACCCTCAACTCGGATTAATTGAACCAAATAATTCATATTAACTTATTTAACTCGTACAAGCTATCATGTGATGTGGAATTACAATTTTATTCTAATTTAATTAAGGGAAAATTAAATTAAAATCCTTCATGATGCCATTTTCAAGATTTCTTCTTTCCGTTTTCAAAAAATTTATCCTCTGGCAACTGATACTTTGACTTTTATTTTCCACTAAACCTTCTATTTCACTGTACAGAAGCCTTTCTTGCAGCCAATTACCCCTGAGTCAAATTCTATGGCTTGAGGAGGATTTCTTAGAGGATAAATTGATACTGGTAGATTAAACAGGGACTCTAGAGGCCCAAACACCTCCACGCACCAACTATTCAATGCAACCAACTGGAACAAGGAATCAAGAGGTAAACCACCTCCACCCACTAGTTATTATTTCCACTCGATGAAACAGGCAATCAACTGACCTCACAGTCTCCATCGCGAGGGCTTCACTTAGGGAGCAATACCATACCATGTGGGTTCATATTGGGGGATATATATTGAGGAAAAAAATGACATATTATATTGAGCATTATATTGGGGGTAAAGGGTTTTTATATTTGAAGGTATGAAAAATGGAGCTCAAAGTTAATGAAAAAATATAAAGGGGGTATAAAAAATGTTAATGAAAAAATGGATACCTACAATATCTAGTGAAAGTAAGGGTTTTTTAAATTGGAAATGTGTATTGGGTTTGTATTGGTAGGGGGTTTATTAATATAATTTTTAGAGGTATTTTCCAATATGTAGGAAAATTAAGGTTATTTTTTAGTATGCGACGAACACACGTGTTCCGTGTGGTCTCCACCCACTAGCAAAACAAGGGAATCCAGAGGCCCAAACACCTCCACCCTCAGCAACACAAGGGAATCTAGAAGTCAACAACTCCACCCTTAAATAAACAAGGAATTCTAGAGGCTCATCACCTCCACACTAAATAACAATCATATTTAGTTGTTCCACTCAGGCCTGGGAATCTAGAACACATGCAATAAACCACAAAATGAGAAAGGTGTAACACCCTCAGGGTAACATGCAAGACGAGGTTGACATTGATGCGTGAGGTTTGACTGCATCGTGAGCCTAGACCTCATGCTAGGGTTTCCTCGCTCCCATGGAGGTGTTGGGCATGCCCCAAGTGCCTCCCCCTCCTCCTCCTCCACCATCTACTACAGACGCATTCAATTTGTTGCTGGCATCCCTGCCAAAGAAGAAGAAACGCGAAGCAGCAAAGTTTGTGAAGAAGCTAGACGATATTCCCGAAATCTCTCTTCTCCCAGAGGGACCGATCCAGGTTGCTCTGTCCTTGGTAGATTGTGCTCTTGTAGGCCAATTCACAAGGCTCTGGCCCTCTCCAAAATCCACAGAGAACTGGGTCATCAAGAACTGGGTGCCATTGATCAAAAACAATGTAACCTCTTATTTCTTGGGGAGAGGTTACTTCCTATTCGAATTCACTTCAAAAGAGGACAAGGATCTGATCTTCTAGAATGACCCCTACTTCATGGGCCCTGAGGGCCTATATCTTAACAATTGGATGCCATATTTCGACCTCACAGTCGATGTTCCCACTGCGGTCCCGGTGTGGGTCAGGCTCCCAAACCTTCCAGTCCACTGTTGGAACTGGGATTCATTGAAGCACATAGGCAATGCCCTTGGTAAATTTATAGACCAGGCGAACAACAAGGATCAATACGACTGTACCAGAATCTATGTGGAGGTAGATCTAGAGGAGGGTTTCCCAGAGGCCATAAAAATCAATGCTGGCAGTTGGACCCATGTGTAAAAGCTAGATTATGAGCAGTTGCCCTTCAAATGTCGGAAATGCCATGTTTACGACCACTTTACTAGAGGTTGTCCGACCAATGGTGAGGTGGAGAAAGGGAAGGTGGAGGGTTTGAATCAGGTCAAGTGTACCAATACCTCCTATAAATCCCACAATTTTGGTGCCTCAAATGGCAAAGGCCCTCAGCCGGCCCCTACCCAGCAAAACCCTCCCTTGGTGGGACAAGAAAACAAATTTGGGCCTCTAAGCTCGGAAATAGAGGAAACCCAGGAGGTCGAGATTCAAAAGGTAAACTCCCTAGTCAAAGTGACCCCCTCCGCCTCATTCAAAGGTGGAAGTGTCGCAGAGACCTCTAAAGAAAAACTCTTAGAAGTTGAGGAGGAAGATCAATAATCAGAGGACTCAGACGAGGAAGGAGAAATAGGAGATTCTCAAACCTCTGCCAAAAGATCCACAAGAGGCCGCAAGACTACTTGGGAAAAGAGAGAATAGGAAATGTACAAAGACAAGCTTCATAGCAGCCAAAAAGAAGCTATTGGAAAAAACTCCGAAGATGACGAGACACCAGACTCAGGGCTCCAAGGGAGCCCATCACAATAAAAGTAAATGATGAAGGTCGTCTCCTGGAACTGTAGGGGTATGGGGAGCAGAGCCAAAGAAGAAGCCATAATAATTCTAATAAGGAAAGAATCCCCAGACATACTTCTCATTCAGGATACCAAAATGGAGGACACAGTTTTCCTTCAAGAAAGCAAGAAATTCTGGAATAAAGGTAGAGCACAAGCAATCTCTGCCCGTGGAGCCTCGGGAGGGCTGAGCACCCTTTGGAATGCTAATAAGTTCTCGATAATCTCTGAGACCCTAAACACCCACTGGATGTTTTTAAAAATGCAGCATCTCGTCTCAAAAGAGATCATATGTCTCTTTAATTTGTATGTCCCAGTTAATGCTGGGGAGAAAAAGGCCTGCTTGGATTCCATAAGAAGCTTGGCAAATCTAGTGAATTTGGAAAATATCATCATTGCTGGTGACCTCAACCACTCTCTTCTCTTGGCAAAAAAGAGAGGAGGTAGCATCGTAAGGGATCCGGGAAGGGAATGGGTGGAGGATCTTATGCAGTACTGGGACCTACTAGACATTAAGCCCTCTACTGGTAACTACACTTGGTCAAATAAAAGAGTCGGTCCAGGTCATATTGTTGCAAGATTAGATATATTTTTTGTTCAAAGTTCCTTCCTCCTCCTAGGGTTAGAGGCTATAATGTATATTCTCCCTTGCAGCGTTTTTGATCACAAACCCATCAAGCTTGAGCTGCTGGCACATCTTGACCTTGGTCCAATCCCATTCAGATTTAGCCCTCTTTGGGTCAAGGAGCTGGACTTCATGCACATGGTCAAGGAAATTTGGAAGTTTCCAGTCAAGGGCTCCCCTTTTTTTGTTTGGGAGGAAAAACTCAGAAGAGTGAAATTTGTTCTAAAAATATGGGCCAAATCTCTATCCAATCCTGCAACCGAAAGGAAAAAAATCCAAAGCACGTTAGAACTCCACCATTTGAAGTTGGAAGATGCTGAAATAAAAAAAGAGGCCCTAGACAAATAAGCACATCTTCAGCAGAAATTTCACAAGGCATGCTTGATCGAGGAATAATACTGGAGGCAAAAATCTCAGAGTCTCTAGCTCAAAGCAGGGGATAGGAACTCCTCCTTCTTTCACAAGCAAGCCCAAGCAAGGAAATGCTCAAATTCCATCTCTAAAATTAAGGAAGAGAATACCATTCACAAGGACAATGCAAGCATCAAAAGGCCAGCCTTCCTTCACTTTAAAAATATGTATAGTGAGGAAGTGGAAATGGGCCAGAACACTAAAATTCTGGAAGTGGTTCCCCTCTTGATAACAGCTAAGATTAATCAACTGCTAGAAGCAAAATTCACCAAAACTGAAGTTAAGGATGATCTCTTTGCTATGGACCCCGACAAATCCCCAGGCCCGGATGGATTTAAAGCCAGATTCCTCCAATCCTGTTGGCAGATTGTGGAAAAGGATTTCTTTAAAATGGTATTAAAATCCCAAGTCTATCAGAAAATCAGAGGTAGTACTAACTTTGCATTCTTTGCCCTCATCCCTAAGGAGAAAGGAGCCAATACCTTCAACAGATTTCGTCTGATCTCTCTGTGTAACATAGGGTACAAATTGATTACCACAGTGATAGCCAACAGATTGAAGAACATCCTCCCCAAAATTATTCCGGAGAATAAAGGGGGCTTCATCCATGGTAGGCATATTGTGGACAACTTCATCTTAGTCCAAGAGGCGATTCACTCAAGTCTGCATCGAAACAAAAAAGGTATGGTTGTCAAGCTTGATCTAGCAAATGCTTTTGACCGAGTTATACATATTTTTCTGATGGATGTTTTTCATAAGCTTGGGTTTGGATCAAGCTTTATAAATGGGATCCGGGCTTGTATCTCGAAGCCCTGGATTGCTCCCCTGGTGAATGGCAGGGCTTATGACTTCTTCAAAGCCTTAAGAGGACTTAGTCAGGGGTTTCCTCTTTCACCCCTCCTATTCGTTATTCAAGCTTATGTCCTCATCTTTTACCTTGATAAGAAGCAGCAAGACCATGAGATCATTGGGCTAAGTATAGAAAGAGGGGTTAAAAACATTAATCATGCCCTCTTTGTTGATGATACTTTGTTTCTGGGTGCTGCCACTATGTTATCGGTTGCTAGGTTCAAAAAAGTGTTGGACGAATTCTGTGAGGGATCTGGCTGTAAACTAAACAATGGAAAATGTCGCATTTACTGTTCGAACATGTCAACCTCCTCTCTCAATTCTATTGCCGGATGCTTTGTGTTTGTTGCCTCCTCATCCTGGTCTTCATTCAAGTATCTTGGGCTTCCTATCTTTCTCAAGAGGGCCTTCAGCAGAGACTGGCTTCCCCAATTAGAGAAATTCAAGAACAAAATTCAGGCCTGGGGATTCTCCTGGCTTAATACTGCAGGAAAGACGGTGCTCATCAAAGTTGTGCTCAATAGCCTCCCTTTATTTCAATTCTTTGCCCTCCTAGCTCCTATTGGCATCCTCAAGAAGATGGAGGATTACATTTGTCAATTTTTTTGGAAGGGAGGTAAGCAGAATGAGAAAAAAATACCTCTCATCAATTAGGAAATAGTCTCCAAGCCATTGATGGAGGGGGGATTGAACTTTAAAAATATCTACTCCCAAAATGTAGCTATGGGAGTGAAAATTCTATGGAGAATTATTGCCCACAATCCTAGTTGGGTGCAGCTGGTGCTGTGGAAGAAATACTTCAAAGGTCAGAGAACTCGATGCCTGGACAATCCCCTCCCCCAAATCAAATCGTCCTTCCTCAATCTATGCGCTAAAGTCGTCTCGCTGATCAATTCTCATGCAATATGGATTCCTGGAAATGGAAAAAACATCAATGTGTGGAGCGATCAAATTATGAATAAAGCCCCACTGGCGGAGTGCAACTCCCTGCAATCGCTACGTATGTGTTTGGACGACGCTGGTTACAAAACCCTGTGGGACCTCTCCTTATGGAATGGTCTAAGTTGGGCGAGCTGGAAGCAAATTCAGGTGCCCCCGGAACTCCAGATCGACTGCGCTATGCCTTTTTCTCTGTTGCATGGTATGGCTCCCATTCACACAAGGAGGAAGGACACTCGTGGCTGGGGTTCAATGACTGGGGGATTCACTATGGCGCAGGGCTACGCTAAGCTGTTGGAGCAGCCTTACGTTCCACCGAATCCAGCACCCTAGAAGGGGGTCTGGAATCACTCCTCCATCCCGAAAGTCGACTACTTTTGCTGGTTGTTGTGTCATAGAAAAATTTTGACAGATGATAGATTACAGAAGAAGGGATTTTATGGTCCTTCTAGGTGCATTTTGTGCAGAGAAAACGTTGAGTGTGCCTGCCACCTTGTGCTAGAGTGAAAATTTGCATCAAAAATCTGGCATGAGCTCTTAGGCACTTGGAGATCCAACTTTGTACTCCCCAGCTCCATTTCTGAGTTTTTTACAAATTGGTTGCCCAGATATCCTGGCCCCTTTCCAAAAAACAAAATAATCAAAGTTGCCTAGACCTCCCTCCCAAAAATCATTAGCTGGAAAATTTGACTTGAGAGGAACAAAAGGATTTTCAGAAATAAAGAGCAGGATGTTAAGTATGTTGTGATCAAGATAAAATGCCAACTGAAAGAATTCCTAGGAGATCAAATGGATGACTCAAACTTATGCCAGCAAGACATTGATTGGGGTGCCTCATTTGATCTTCAATTCCAAAAAGCTGTAAGTATCATCATCCCTCCCATAGAGTGGAAAATAAGAGAAAATGAGAAATATTTCCATGACTGGATCTCCAAGAAATCAAGACACTCTCTCTTATTTGACGGGGCAGCCAAGGGCAATCCAGGAAAATTCGGTGCAGGAGGAGTCATAAAGAACTTAGAAGGCAGAATGATTCACAGCTTCGCCTAGGGCCTGGGCCATACTTCCAGCATCCAAGCTGAAGCGATGGCTCTCTTCCAAGGTCTCAAGTATCTCAAAGACTTGGGCATCAGTGAGGAAAATGTATTTGGGGATTCACATGCTATTATCAAAACCATAGTGATCAATTCTGCTCCGTCAGATTTAAGATTTGCAAGGTTGATCTCAAGAATCAAATTTTTGGCAAAATCCTTTTAGAATTTGACATTCTTCCATGTGCTAAGAGCGAACAATAAGGATGCGGATTTAGAAGCAAATAAGTTAGTCCTCCTATCTTTTGGGTCTATTCTAAGAGACAGAGACGAATCATGGGATCCAATTCCTTAACTCTCTATCTGCCATGTTCTACTGCATTTTATTGAAGAAATATGTTAGTATTCACAAGCTTGGGAAAATCACAGAAATGGATTCCATTGTGGCATGTAAGAAGATCTGGAACATTAGCATAAGTGCCATGATTCTCCTTATTAGAGAGGTGCTATGGGCTTTGCTCCCAAATTTTGTATTCCGAATTTAGGCATTTATGCCAAGTTTCTAATATAATCCAAAACCGTTCCAGTAAAAAAAAAAATTTAACCTCAAGGTAAATTTTCACATAATAAATGATATAAAAGGAAAATTATTAAAAACAAGGTCATGAGACACATATTTCAAGTTCAATGGAGGGAAAAACATTATAGTGGGCATCACTTGTGGTTTAATAATGGCTATGGAAATTGGCAAAGGAAAAGAGGCAATAATTGGCATTTAATATGAGAAATAAAGGAAAATTGGAGAAAAGGAAGATGAAGAGACACAAATATGCATGTAAGGGAAATTATAGAAAAATGAAGGAAAATGAAGAAAAAAGAGTCATCAATGATAAAAAGGCATAATAGAAAAAATTCACAATTCTTTGTTAGTTTTTTCTTTGGATCAATTTCAAAGAGAGAGAGAGAGAGAGAGCTTCACGAGGAGAGAGCAAGCAAGCGAAGGCAAGAAAAGGGAAGCAAAGGGAAAGAAAAGAAAGGTGATGGAGAGCAAGGAAAGTTTTGGATTAACAACTTCAGCAGGAGGATTTTGCAGGTAACAAGTTGCATGTGTGATTTCCTTGATGGGATGTGAATGCACAGTACATGCATTTGATTATTCAGTTCATTTACTATCATTGGCATGATTTTTTCTTGGTTTGATAGTGGTTTCAACCTTGAATTTCCATTTCCTTGATAGTCAGGGTGTGATGGGTTTCATTCTTACTTGAGCTTTGTATTTTCGAAAGGTTTTGGATATGGTTGAGGTGGTCTCCAGAAAATCCCAAGGGTTGGGGGTGGTGATAGTTTTCTCCTAGAAGCCCTCGACAAGTGGGTGGAGACAGGAAAATTCATCTAGGTATGGTGAAGGAATTTTGAGGAATCCAAGTTTGTTTTGGTTTTGTGATCTCGGGACTGATTTAGGTGAGATCACGGTAGCTTGAGGGTGTAGGTGGTTTAACTTATGGATTCCATGTTTGGTTATGTATTGGATTATCTCATGAGTTCCCACATTCATGCTTGGAATATGGCACGATTTGATTGGATGAAAGAGAGTTTGGTTCATCCCAATATGTGGTCAGGTGTTACGTGGAAGTCCCTAAATTGGTTGGAATTATGCATATGTTAATATGTGTTATTCTTTACTAAAGATAAATTAGCGTAAGTGTCGATTCACTGTTGTTTATATGACTGGTTTGTCATGGATTCATTCTAATGAAATGTTGGTTACATGGACGGTATATTTCTTATTATATGATGTGCTCTTCATCTAGATATAATTCATGATTTGATGGATCATGGTTGATTTATATGAATGCATGTGCTAATCTGTGTTTTATTGCAACTAGTGTGAGTGGGCAACAATTATGGTGTAGATTTGCAATTTCTTATGAAGTTTTAGTCAAAATCACAAAACACAAACCTACTCTATTTCTCTCCAGAAATAAATTCACAATTTAGAACAATAATCTCATACATGCTATATGAAATACAACACATATCCACATAACATTTTTCTCGGGGAAGCAATTTGTTGAAAACCCCAATGTATGCTTGCATTAATATGATGAATAGAGATGTATTAAAATTGCTTTGCTCAACTAAGCACAACCTACAAGTGAATAACCTATTTCTATGTTCACTGAGAATATCTAATCCAGACTTAGTCAATTTCTACCTATGCTTCAGTCCCTATTTCCTTGCACAATTCCTTGAGATATTAGGCCCCTATTATTTAGGAAATTCCTCAAATTGATTGCGCAATTCCCAAGTTTGATAATATGACTACATGCAACACATATACACTCAAGACTAATCTAAAATTGATGTTACAGTGCCTTATATTCTCCCCCACAATTGGGGAACTTGAATTATTTTCATGCACTAGCTATTTTGGGTTGATTGATTAATTAACTGGATGATCATTGAGTTTGACTGAAGTCCCAATACACAACGAACCTTCCACTAGTTCCTCCAACAATTATAAATGGTTTAACTGAAAACAACTTGAAATAAATTACCTTAATTGCTACAAATTATCAATCACACATGCTTAATTAAACTCTAACTCCTCTAACTTGAATTTACTAAGCTAACTGAGTGATAAGAGCCATGTCACCTCAGTTAACAGCATCCAAGTTGTCTGTTGATGTGGAAATTCAAATTTTCTCAATTAAATCAAGGCAAAATCAAATTCAAAATTTCTTGTTGCATTTTTCAACTCTCCCTCTCAACAAGAAAGGGATTATCAACCACCTCTATCTTGCACCTATGGAACTCACACTTCCCTCTTGACGAGGCCTTTGTCAAATTTTCATCATCTTGTTCCTTTGTCAGAATGTATTGTAGCAACATTACCCTCCTTTGCACACAGTCCCATAAATGGTGATACCGAATATCTATATGCTTAGATAGATTGTGAAATACATGCTTGTTATAGAGCTTGATGCAACTTTGATTATCACAGTAGATCACAGTTTTTCTGACCCATCATCTAACCAAACAGTCTCGCAAGTTTATTTCTCATCCAGATCACCTCACATGTTGCTTAACTTGGAGCCATGTATTATGCTTATGTCGAGCTTAGCGCCATATATATTTGCTTCCTGTTGTACTAGGAAACAACTGCATACCCAACATTGAAAGTTCCACCTGATATAATTTTTTGGTCTGATGGACTCCCCACCTAATCTGCATCTGTGAAGCTGCACAAATTCACTCCCTTTGTCTGTTTGTACCATATTCCAAACTGGGTAGTTCCTCTGAGGTATCGTAAAACATGCTTAACTTCCTTCCAATATAATTTGGTTGCCGTAACCATATCTTGGATCATCTGGTTGATTGCATAGCACATATTTGGTCATGTGTTCACAAGATACATCAATGAACCCATTAGTTGTCGATAAATGGTAGCATCCACTTCTTCACCTAATTTTGCATCATCCTTCCTCCAGTTGGTTGCTAGAGGTGTCTCCATGGGTTTGAAAATATCCATGAAGAATCTCTATTGTATCTCATTTGCATAATTTCCTTGAGACACAAATAGTTACCCATCACCTTGCCATACTTCCAACCTGTGGAAGTAGTGCATGAGACCCATGTCCTTCATTTCAAATTCTCTTGCAAGGTCCTCCTTGTAATATCTAATTAGTTGATCATCACGAGTTAAAATTAAATCATAAACATATAAGACAATAATGAGAAATTTACCTTATACCAAGATGTGATATAGGTTTGCATCCGATCACTTTTGGTGAAGCCCAGAACAGTGAGATAGTTATCAATCTTGGTGTACCAAGCACGAGATGCTTATTTGAGACCGTACAATGCTTGCTTGAGTTTGCACACATGAGACTTCCGATAAAATGTTTCAAAACCTTATGGTTGCTCAATGTACACCTCCTCCTCAATAAACCCATTGGGAATATTTGTTTTTACATCCATCTGGTGGATCTTCCACCCCATCTGTATAGCCAGTGCAAGAATTTATCTAATGGATGAGTACCTTGCTACAGGAGAAAAGGTCTCCTCATAATCAATTCCCTCAACTTTAGGGTACCCCTTGGCCACAAATATGGCCTTTTACTTCTCTATGTTTCTGTCTACTGCATGGTTTACCTCGAAGATCCATCTTGAACCCACAACTGATTTATCTTCTGGTCTTGGGACTAGTTCCAAAAAAATATTCCTTAGAATGGATTTGCATTCCTCCACCATTGCATCAACCCATAGAAAATTATTTTTACTTCCTTGAAATAGGTTGGCTAAATCTCTACAAACTCACTCATTAGAGCCATGTATCTAGTGTACCAATCAGGAGACCGTTTATGCCTGTGAAAATTTGAAGGTGCAACCACATTTTCCCTCGCATATTGCACAATTCTATAAGCTTCCCTTGTATTTTTCTGCCTTCTCAAGATTTTTTTACTTAAGTGGATGTCACCACTCTCTTCTCCTCAATTTGTGGTAGGTCCACAACTTCCCGAGGCTCCTCCTTTGGAACTAAAATATCCTCTTCTGGTGGAATATGAATCTCCCTCTAAAGAGAGAACCGCATCGCTTTCTCCTCGTCAAAATCTACATCCCTTTACACAAATAGCATTCTGAGGGATGGAAAATAAACAGGGTAGTTATGAAGAGTTAATGTGTAACCCAGAAATACCCACAATTCTACTATTGTCTCAAGCTTATTCCTTGGATACATGGAAGTAAACAGAGGCTCCAAAAATCTTGAAGTGTGACACATTCGAATTTCTCCTCTACTGCTCTGTGGAAATCAATTCATAATTTAGAACAACAATCTCAGACATGCAATAAGAAATGAAACACATGCACACAATATTTTTTCTTGGGAAAGCAATCTTATAAAAACCCCAATGCATCCTTGCATTAATCTAATGAATAAATATGTATTACAATTGATTTTCCCAACTGAGTACAACCTGCAAGTGAATAACTTATCTCGAGTCTGCTCACTGAGAAGCTTTGACCCAGACATGGTCAATTTATGCCTCTGTTTGAGCCCCTATTTCCTTGCACAATTCCTTGATAAATTAGGCCCATATTATTTAGGAAATCCCTCAAATTGATTGTAAAATTCCCAAGGTTGATCATCTAACTGCATGCAACACTTGTACACTCAAGACTAGTCTACAAATGGTGTTACATTGCCTTGGAATCTCCACCACATCTAGGTAACTTGAATTCTATACATGCACTAGTTATTTTTGGTTGATTAATAAATTAACTATATGATCATTGAGTTTGACTGAATTCCCACTGCACAACTGACATTCCACTACTTCCTCCAACAGATAGAATTAGTTTAACTAAAAACAACTTGCAATAATTGACCTTGACTGCTACAAATTAGCAATCACACATGCTTAACTGAACTCTAACTCCTCCAACTCGAATTTACTAAGATAACTAAGTGACAAGAGCCATGTCACCTCAGTTAACTACATCCGAGTTGTTTTTTTATGTGGAAATTCAAATTTCTCAATTTAATCAAGGAAAAATCAAATTAAGAATTTATTGTTGCATTTTTCAACACTATTCTATGTTTTATTGCAGCTAGTGTGAGAGTGCAGCAATCCTTCTTGCTGAATATATGATGAACTAATGAAAAAAATGAACAAATTATGCATTTACAACCTATAGGTACCATAGTCACAAAGTTTTTGTATAAACGAATAATTTGGACCTCCAACTTCCCGGGGTTGTAAATTTGGCATACAACCTTCGTTTGGCTATCATAATACCTTGCCATCAAAGATATCCAGGAGGAGGCCATGAATAAATGTTGTGAGGAAAATTTAGCATTTTTTTAGTCTCTTTGTTTTCACTAGAAATGTCATTTAGGACCTGTTAGACGGACAAATCCTTCTTGCGGACAAGAACGATCTCCCTAGTATCCTAAGGATATCCAAAAAAAACAGACAAATACAAACCATTTTCTCTAGACCATTATGTTTCAGAATTATTAATTAACTATATATGGAGAGATGCTCCTACCTGAAGTCCAACGCTTATTTTGATCTTCAATCCAGTCGCTCCAGAATATATCGATCCATGATGTAAAATATTCGATCAAAGACAAGCAAAAGGGATCAAAAGCACCTGCAAAATATAATAATTCAGAAACAATAATCTAGCACCTGCAAAATATAATAATTCAGAAACAATAATCTATCATAGTGATCAAGGAATCCAAGAATTAAATTATTCAAAGAGATACATGAGAAATTTAATGAGAGAACAGAATCCATTTGTATTAACTTGTATGAAAAGAAGTAACCTTACAACCTTGATGCCTTGATGTTTGTACAGGTTCTTCCGGGGTCCCGAACAGCCGTTTCCCTCAGTTTGACAAGACTCCAACTCTCTAAATTAGCATGAAACTATAGACATTATTATGCAATCATTCTCATGCCAATGATGCCAAATGTGGAGATTATAATTTCTTCAGCAATTCACCTCAAAACAACCAAGTTCTAAGTACCCTCTTCAAAGCAAGAAGTAAGTACTTTCTGAACTCTACTAAGTACCCTTGAGACTGAAACATGATCTCATTTTATAGCAGATGGGAGGTAGTTTTAGTTCCAACAATGAAGCGATAAAGTCCTCTCTCAAAGGGATTTTAGCTCCAAAAACCAATGCATAGCTTCATTAATGAAGGGATAAAGGTTCATGAATGGAAGGGGCAAAGCTCGACTAGATAATGCTTCTAGAAGGCTCCAGCTGGGAGAATATTCGACCAGCTGGGCTTCTAGAATTTAATTTTTCTTTTATTTTACCTTTTACAAGGGTCCGCATTTTTAATGAGTAGAACGTGCGGGATGTGCTACAGGTTTTAGAGAAGAAAACCGTGGTACCACAGGCAATGACTAGGAAAAGTGCAGAGTTAGGGCTTTTAGGGTTTAATGAGATTTTATCCAATTCCAAGACTTGATTTAGGAACTTTATGATTTTGGACCTCTAAGGGAGCAATAAATAGGTAATGATGAACCCATGTAGACAGCTAAATGTCATGGTGACAAATTTTAGTGTAACAGATTGCCCCCTAAAGTGTGAACTCTGAAGAGTTCTAAAAAGTTCTGAAGAGTGAAGTACTTTATCATTCTGAGGATTGGGCTGGAGACATACCGGTTGAAACCTGTAAAAAAAATTCAATGCAAACATATATATATGTATCGTCGCTGAGGTAGGCACTCCCATACTCAGATCAAAACTAACTACATGTTCTGATACAAAAATGATTTTAGAATTACATTAATAGTAGACATAGCATGGACACATCCATTTTTCATGAGCAGTCTACTGTATGATGAATAATAAAACTCCTCATAGCCTGGATGGTGGAAACTAGATCCAGGGTCTTGATTTCCGCTTCTCGAACTAGTACGATTCTATCCATGCGATTGATTGTGTCGAAGTCGAACATGGTAGAAACACTTGATTACCATTCAATGATGTGAACTGTTAACAAGTGTGAGAGAAACCACCAATAATGACAATGGCTCTCAAAGTACTCAGTACAATCTATGAAATGTGAATATGTGCTCTGTAGTCGAACATTTCACAGAATCATTCGATCTAAGGTCAATGATGCAACTTGTCGTCGAAGGCGAGAAACCTGCCATTAGGGCATGCAGATCCCAAGGCACTGATAGGATTCTAGATCAACTTTCTAGATGATTAGTTGTCATCGATAGAAAGTGACCCGTCGTAGGACAACCCACGACACAAAACCATTAGATCAAGTTTTGAAGAAATATTTTCAAGGACTGACTCAGGGATGATCAACGTGAATGGAGACAAATGTTTGCAATTACTGGTTTATTTAAATTGATCTCTTGAACGCATAACGACACTGCAGATGGTTTGGTAACAATTGACCTAAAGCTAATAACTAGAAACCAGCTGAAGACTTTCAATGTGGTTTGATTAACTGTTTGGCCAAAGGATTTTCCCAACCCAGGTATGAGTGTGACAAAAATGTCGTGCTCAAGAGTGGTATACAACTTTTTGAAGTGTGACAACTGGATTCATTTTCTCTCTTTTCCCCCACCATTTCTGGCAAGTACTTCTTTATTTTTGACAAGCTTGAGGAGGATAACATTTGCTTGTTGTGTAAACTCATCCTTCAGATGAGTCCAACTTAGTATTAAAATCGAACCCTAAGAAGGAGTGATTCATTCCTGTTTTTAATCGACGGGTCCTTTACTATTAAGTTTTAACGAGTCCAGTATAGGTGAAACTCAGTGTTTTTCAATTTTAGAGAGTCAGAAGAAAAACTTAAGAAAACTCAGTGGGTGTAATTTTTCGTAAATTTAGTCTCTCAAGCCTGAAAAAGGATAAAATGATGTAGGAGAGAACTCTATTGACCATGATTAGTCAATGTATACATTTTTCGTAAATAGTCCATTTTAGTCCGAAAAAGGGGTAAACTTATACTGAAGAGACGAATGTTCATTTCCTTTAACGAGTTCGAATAGTCAAGTACTCGGCAATATTTTCATATTTAGAGAGTCTGAAAAGGGCTTAAAAGAGAACTCCAGGGTTTCACTTTTTCCTAATTTTCAAGAGCCCGAAAAAGTGATAAAAGTGTGTTCATCATCAAAATAATCCTTTTCACTTAACAAACCTGTATTCTACACATAAAATCGAAAAATTAAACATATATGTTTCCAATAAGTAAAAACTTTTGAAAATTAACTTTTAAAGTGGAAAATATATATATATATATATATTTTATTCATTCAAAAAATATTATAAAAAGTAGTTCAACAAAGTCATTTTCACCTTTTGTATTCAAAGTTGAAAGTTGAGAGCTCTGGGCAAAAAACATTCCGGAGGTGATAACGAAAGAACCGATCACTCAAATCGAAAATCGTTGAATCCAGATATTCCACAACACTCTTCTCTTCATTTTCATCCATTTGTATTCTCTTTTTTGGTTTTTAAAATCATTTTTTAGGGGAAAAAAGGTTCAAAATCCCGTTCTCGGGGGTCCGCGGGTCATCCATTGGTTACCTACGGACCCTGATAATTTTCCTAAAGGAAAATTGTCGGGCTACCGCTGTTTTTATGAAGGGCGCGTGCGAGGGTCCACACTGTCCCTATACAAAAAATGCAGAGGTGCTGTGAGAAAAGGAAATTTATTGAATTCTCTCAAAAATGGCTAAAAATTTTCACTCTAAAAGCTACTAACCTTTAAATGTGTCCATTTGCAGGTCATTGCACAATGTTGGAGTCTTGAGAACATGAGCACGAAGAGGTAGATGATGCAGCCATGAATGATCCAGACACAATGCGTGTGTTGAAAAATTACGGATTATACAAATTCTGGGCAATTCAGGGCATGAGGGCACAAGTAGAGCTAATTACCTGGATGGTGAACAAATGGGATGTCCAAGAACAATGTTTTATCATTGGTGATCACAAGCTAGAAATTGAGCTTGAAGACATTTACTTCCTCACTGGTTTATCTAAAAGAGGTGAACATATCTCTTTGTTTGGAGCTAGGCAAGGTGGCCTGCCTATTGCTAGCTATAAACAAGAGTTCTGCAATGAAGAATTTGATCCCAAAGACAACCGTATATATATAAAAACTATCATACATCTTGATCTGAAATTCATTTCATTCACCGTGACCAGATTATGTGGGAGTGCAGCTCCACATGTGGCTACCAAGTCACAAATGCAGACAGCTGTCGAATGCTACAGAGGTACTATCTTCAATTGGTGTGAAGGGGTGTTGACCAATATGAAGGGTCAACTGACTAGAGCGGAACACTCAAATTTGAAAAAATTTGGGTATGGTGCTATCTTCGTATATTTTTCATTGGAGAGGATTCCATCTCTTACCCCTCAGCTGATCTCTGTTGACCATGCTTAACCTAGAGAGGCTCATATGGTACGATGGGTGGCACTGATGGCTCGCCATGGTGGCGACGGCTATGTGGTAGTTCGATTCACTCCAGCATATTTTCATTGGTTACAGAACCAAATCTTTGTTATTGAGGATTTCAAGTATGCAGGCATAGACTTTCGAGGAGATCCCGAGATGTCCTTACCTCCAGGGACACAATGGGATGAATCAGGTAAATGAATTTTTTTTATGTGTTTTAACTCTAATTTTTATTTTGTTTTTCGATCGTCCAATACTGATAACAAAAATTTCAAATGCAGATGTTGGTCCATGAAAACCAGTCACTCTCTACTGCTTCGAAAGGAAGCCAACAGAGCATATTGCACAGCCACAGAACCAGGAAGCAGAGATTCTTACTGACTGAGAGCACAACCTGGAAAGTTTGACTAGAGACATCCCAGAGACATCGATGGATGATATTCCTCTTCGTCTCCAGAGACACGTCGCTAGAGTTCCTGGCTAGTTTAGGAGATACCTGCGTAGGGTGGCGCGGGCGATAGTTTTTTATCATGATCATCACCACAGATAGTGGATGATTATCATAAACTATTGTATTTTTTTTTTTGTATCACTATCTTTCAGATCATAAGGTGTTTTAAACCTATGGTCGCAAACAATGTAATATTTTTTGAAACACAAACTCCTATCTATGATATTACTACTTTCGTCGGCTATCTTGTTCAACACATATCGAATATTGTTTTGATTTACTTTTTTAACATTGCAAGTGTCTATTTATAACAATATTATGTAATGCATCAGCCAATGTATTTAAATTTCTTCGAATGTGTTGATATTCGATGTAATCAAATTTCCTTTCCAAGAGACGAACCTTCCAAAATAATCTAAGTAACACTAGATTTTTAATTGTGTAAACTTTGTTTAAATGCAGTACAATGAGTTCTGAATCTAACCTAACGATCAAACGTCGAATGCCAAATGAAATGGCATCAGATAATAACTCAATCACTACACTATATTCTGCAACATTATTCGTTGTTTGACCAAGGCTTACCCCATGCATAGAAACTAACTCATCAGTGGGTGAATAGATAACCCAGGCTGCAGAAGAAATATTCTGTGTACTGCGATAGGTACCGTCAGCAAAACCAATGTATGCTTGAAGGGATGTCGACATCTGCAATATCAAGAGTAATCAAGATAAGCAGTGATAGTAGTAAAACCAAACTTAAACTAGACACACTCATTTAATCTAAAGCAGCTAACTAGAAAAATAACTAATGTACAAGTGAGATCTTCACACAAAAATCAAGCATAATATCTCTTCAGATAAAGTTCATTTCTGAGTTTATCTAAAGAGACCCGGTCATAATCAGTCAATTCATAAGCCCCTTTTGCAAGCATTCGCTTGACAATATAAGGACCATGCCACATTGGTTCGAATTTCCCAGCTCCTAGTTTATCGTTAGCTTGATCATATACCAAGACTAGGTCACCTTCTGAAAAAACACGAGGTGTAACACTTCTGTCGTACGGAGCTTTAACGTGTTTTTTATGAGCTTCGGCTGCTAATGCAGCAGTGCACCGAGTCTCAAGTACAAAAAGTGTTTTTCCTCTTCAGAAGTAGCTAGTAGTAATTCTATGGCTAATTGGAGTGACGGTATTTCACATTCAATTGGTAACACAGCTTCTAAACCATAAACCAGTTGAAAAGGAGTGAATCCTGTTGCAATTTTTGCTGAGGTTTGATATGCCCAAAGTGTTGAGAAAATCATGGTATGCCAATTCTATTTATGAATTATGATTATTCTTGTTATCATAGTGGCTAAAACTTTATTAACAGCTTCAACCTTACCATTAGCCTGCGGGTAATATGGAGTAGATTTATCATGGCACAAATCGAGTTGGTCACAAAGTTTGGTCATCATGATGTTTCAAAAATGACTCCCATGGTCAGTAATGATAGCTTGGGGTACACCAAATCGAGCAATCACGTGATTGAATACCAATGTAGCTGCAGTTTTTCCATCTGCCGCAAATGTAGCCATCGCCTCGGCCCATTTGGTAAAATAAAATACTACGAGAATAATATACCCATGCCCCCCGGCTGAGTGAGGGTTACATGTAATGAAATCAATGCCCCATTTTTCAAAAGGACCAACAACAATTATGGGGTGAAGAGGAGCTGGTGGTGCACGCATCTTTTGATCAAATATTTGACAGTTGTGGCATTTTCGTACTGCGAGAATGAAATCTTTGAATAATGACGACCAAAAATAACCAACGTGCAATATATTTTGGGTTGTGGCATACCCAGACATATGACCACCACATGCTCCAGAGTGGAAGTCATTCAAAACTCTTTCAGCTTCTTCATGAGTTAAACATCGTTGAAATACAGAATCCGCACCGCGATGATAAAGCGTGTCTCCAACAATATTGTATTGCTGAGATTGGTAACGGATCTTTCGTCGATGTGAACGCAAAAGTTCAGGCCGAGAATTTTGGGTTTGGAGATAAATGATGATATCTCCATACCATGGATCTAACATACTGATAAGAAATAAAGATGCATCAGCAATCAGATGCTCTACCATAGTTTCTGTCTCAGTATTTGGGAAGTCACACATAAGTTCGGAAAACACTAGTGATTTCTTTGATTTGGATTTTTCAAATTCTACATCAAACTCCTGAAGGATAAAAATCCATTTAGAGTATTTTCCCCCGAGTAATTGTTTAGTCAAAATGTACATCATCGGGTTGCAATTAGATATCACAGTTGTTTTACGTAAAAATATGTAATGACGAAATCTTTGAACAGCTTGAACTACTGCCAAGGCCAATTTCTCCACACGTGAATATTTAATCTCGGTTGGATTGAGATTCCGACTTAGATAGTAAATCACATGTTCATTGTGGAATTCATCTTCTTGAACTAATACCATTCCAATGGTGGAATCAGAGGCTGCTAGGTATAAAAAGTAATCCTGGCTGTAATTTGGTAGATGCAATAACGATGCATGGGTCGACAAGTGTTTTAAAGCATCAAAAGATCGATCAGCGATCTCATCCAAAATAAAAGGAACATTATGTTTCAACAACCTGGTAAAACCTTTTGTTAACTCATCATAGTTCTGGATAAATCTACGCAGAAAGTTTGCTTTCCCTTGCAAACTTTGGAGTTGGCGAAGTGTGGAAGGAGGAGGTAAATTGATAATAGCCTCAACCATCGAGGGATTGACATGAATGCCAGCCATTATGGGAATTTTGAGCTCTAAAATGGGCCTCCTAAGGAAAATGTACAATCAAAATTCACTTTATGAGAACCAATCACATTTTAGGGGATGACATCATCCCTAATGGTTGAGGTGGCATTGCTTGAGTTAAAGGTACTTACTTGTCATATTCTCAATGGTGGATAAAAACTCATGGTTAACCATGGTAGTGCTCTAAGTACTTTTAAAGTCAAAGTAAATTACTCATAATAAATGTCATTTCACACTTTTTGAATAAAAATATATTATTTTCATTTCATATTTCTTGAAAGAAACAATGCATATCCCTATACATTTAGTATATTATATTTTATTATATTATTTTTAAATAGTATATTAATTACATGTTATTATACAATTTTAATAATTTTAATTTTAATTAGTAGCATATAACATAATTAAGAATTTATAAATTTATATTTATATTTTATTTTAAGTTATTTAAGTACAAAGGACATATGCATTAGTTGTTCAATGATAACGATTTTTTTTTGAAAATCTCATTCTTCTTTATAGTCACATCAATACAATTTTTTTATTAATTTTATTTTGGTACAACTTTTGAATTGAATTTAACTATGGTTACATGGATTGTCGTGCAAAAAGTGAATTTAAAATTCATAAATATTATTTTATTGGTTTAGTTATTATTTTATTATTTCCTTAGGAGACCCATTTTAGACCTCAAAATTCCCCTAATGCTTCGAAACAACAAATCCCAGTAATCTACCAGATTGCACACAAAAAACACATTTATGGGGATTCAAGCGAATCTTATAATGCCTACATATCATAAAAATCGCTCGTAAATGAGTAGGATGATCTTCCTTATGTAAGGAATGAGCAGGTAAATCATCAAGATAAGGTTGCACAATGTGTTTAATGTTATGAAAAGCGTAAGACATTGCCCTTTGAAAAGTTGCACCAGCATTATTCAATCCAAAAGGTAGTTTATAGTAAGAAAATGTTCCCCAAAGACAAATGAATGATGTTTTTGGTTGATCGGCAGGGAGTATGTTTATTTGATTGTATTTGATTGTATCCGGAAAATCCATCCATAAATTAGTACATTTCATTTCCAGCACAATCGTCAATGATTTTGTCGATATAAGGAGTTGGATAATTGTCCGTAGGACAAGCTTTGTTAATATCCCTATAATCGAAACACACTCGTATAGTTCCTTGTTTTTTAGTAACAGGAACGATATTAGATACCCAATCCGTTAATGGGATAGGATAAATAAAACCTGCTCTTAGTAATTTCTCAACTTCAGCTTTGATAGTAGCAGCTTTTCGTGGATGTATCGGACGTAATTTTTGCCTGATAGGTTTAGCATCTGGGTAAGTTTTCATTTCATGAACGACAATTTTGGGATCAACTCCTGGAATTTCTTCATAAGACCAGGAAAATATGTCGCGGATTCTTGAAATAGGGCTTTATATGTAGCAATTTCATCTAACGTGCAAGAAGCACCTATATGAATGTTTTCAATAATTCCTGGTTTAACTGATATGTCAATGGGAACCGTCGAAGAAATATTTCCCAAATTAACTTCAGAATCCAAATTTGTGATCAATATTGGACTCTAGGGTTCCTTGTCATAGTCAATTGTAAAAATAGATGAAAAATTATTTTCGAATCTATCAAGCTCAGGTAAAAATGATGACCTATGATGAATATCATCCCATGGTAAATCACCTATGGAAAAGAATTCACGAATTCTCTCACCAGTATAAAACACTTCTTTAAAAGGATCGGGAATTGATGTTATAGCTGAGCTTGACGGTGAAAACAATTCTTCATTGATCACATTCATTAGATCAGAATCAGTTGATGGTGGATTGGAAAATGATTGTATTACTTGATATGCTATCTCAAAAGGACTCAAAGGCATTGCGCCATTGAAAGAATCCAATTCTGACTCTAAAGGCACTATCCAAGGATCATCGAATAGAATAGTTTTTGATGTAATCATATTGATATTAGCAATAGTATGCGGTATGTTAGGTGGAGGCATAGAAAAAGTTCCCATTAAAGTGGAATCTTTGATTAAACCTACTCCAACATCCTCATAAGGGATAGTCGATTTTCCAAATTGTTGAATACTATCCGTAGAAGCTTGGTTAGATGAATAATATGAAAGCTGATCGATTTTCACAATCTTTCCTTGATGAGGAAACATGATTCATCGAAAGACAGATTACATGACAGCAGTCATAGCATAAGACCAACTTCGACCTAGAAGAAGGTTGTAATCTAGAGGAGCATCAACTACTTCCACATCTAAATTAACAGTTTTACCTTCAACCTCTATAGGTAGATCCTACAAAATTCTGAATGGATGGAATCCTCTTCCGTCAAAAGCTTTGAGGATAGTTGGGGATTGGTTAAGTGTCGGAGAACCAAGTGATTTCCAACAGTTTAACGACATAATACATGTGGATGCTCCTTCATCAATAATAGTACGAAAGCAACGTTTTTTTTTACTAGTACTGGAATCTAAAAAGCCATTTGATGAGGGAGTCGTGGTGTAAAATTTTCTAAATCGAAGACCATATGGTTTGAATCCTGAAGATCTATAGCTCCAATAACTGATAAGAGTAATTTCCTTTGCGTTGGACATGATTTCAGCACTTCTAAGGCCGACATTACTGAAGGAGATATTGCTAAATCTTCAAAAAAGTTGTAGTTATGAGCAGCTCTCGCATGTGGATTGAAAGCTTATTTCCGAAGTATACCTTTAGCAGGAAGTTTAATTACTAGATCAGGATTAGGTTTCTCGATATGAAGTGGATCAGAAACCAAAGGAGATGTAGCTGGTGTTGAATTAGAATTTTATACTTCCTTCCCAGTAACATGATTTTTACTTCCATAGTCTTGCGATCGAGTCACAACCATTACTTGAGACATCATCAAAATATATGTTGATGTATTAGAAGAAGATCCAACCATTTTTCTATCTTGAATAGGAAAATCATCCTTCAAGACAGCTGGCGTGGATGAACCTTTGACGAACTTAGATACCTCAGACCTATGCAGACATTCCTTGGTGAAATGATCCTCGTCACAGATAAGACAAGGATAATGAGGTTTCTGTTTATCATTAGTGGCTCATTTTTCTTAGTTTTTTCCTTGGGAGATGAAGTATGTTTACTTTTATTCTTCCATTTATTCTTGTTTCCAGATTTTGATTTTGTGGTAGATGAATCTACAATGTGAATATCGACATAAGTTTCCAGGGAAGAATCTCCTTTTGGTGAATCGGGTAAAGTTATTATGGGAGAAGTAACCTTTGAAGATTTCTTCTTACTCTTAGTCGTACTAACTGAACTGATTACACCATCAGTGGCATGAGACCCTGAAGGAGTTGTTGTTATCTAACCAGGACGCGGTAAATCAGGAATTTTCTCGTACAAAGTACCTGACTGGGTATATACCAAGTCAAGATACTGAGCTTGAGCAAAGAATTGTTCTTCCATAACAACTCCTCCTTTAGCTACATCTTCAGTGATTTTTGGTTGTAATGATTTTATAAGCCATTCTTCCAATATCTGATCTGGAATAAAAACTTTCACCAAATCTCTTCTACGTCTCCATTCATGTATATGATCTGATATGTACGTAAACATAGATTGTTTTAGTGAATTTAATAATTTCATGTCGTTGTGGTATCTGACTGGCAACTGAAAATGAGTTAAGAAAGCAGTTTCTAGAGCATTGAAATTGTTAAATGAGCCTCATGGAAATTCAATGTACCATTTGGCAGCTAATCCTATTAACGTTCTCTGAAAAATTCTTAGTCAAATGGAATCGTCGATCAATGAGTTGGATGCACACCAGAGGTGGCAAGTCATGACATGGTTAGAAGGATCCTCTCCTAATTTTCCTTCAAACTTTGGGATATCACAGGGAAACTTATTTGGAATTGGCGGCCAATACGGATGATAATAAATGGGATCATTCGTAAGGCGTGACAAATCAGGTAAATCCAAATTTTCTATGAATGGCAACCGACGGTTAGGGTCTTGCTGATAACCTTGTGAAACTAAACCAATTTCAAGAGGAGGATATCTAGGATATCCTGGAATAGCCTGTGCATTTGGAATCGGAATGCCCCCTGGATAACCAGGAATAGCCGGACCATACTAGGGTTGAATAGGTGTTTGATATGTATACCCAGGATACGGTTGTTGTTGGTAAACTGCATTTTGTGGAACAGGTCCATATTGATACTTCCCTTGATACGGTTGATAAGTAAACTGAGGTTGACTTGTTATAACTGTAATTGTACCAGGTTGTCCTGTAGGCATCTGAATGGTAGTCTGAATTGTAGGTCCAGACTGCGGAGCAGAAACTTGAGGAATCTATACCGATATTTGCGGGGCAGTAGTAATAGGAGTTGTAGACACTCCAATAATAGGTGTGGTAGGTTGAACAGAAGTTGGAGCAGCAGTTTGTGGCAGAGTTTTAGGTGTACTCGGACTAGGCTGCTAAACAGGACCAGATGCAGGTATTTGGATGGTAGGCTGGACTGGTTGTTGGGTTTTATTATAACCAACCTGTTGTCCAACTTGATAATAAGGCACTTGCACAGTGGGATGTAAATTCTGTTGGACTTAGGATGGATCCCACACCATATTTACTCCGGGATATGAGGGTCCCATTGAAGGTTGTACATAAGAAGGACCATAACTAGGTTGAACATATGGTTGATAATGAGCTGGATAATTTCCACCTCCTTGTAAGATTTGTTGTTCCGGGTAGAATTGTTATCCTAAAGGAGGTTAAAAACCTGCAGCTGGGTACTGCCCTTGAGATTGATATTGACCTTGAAGCATGTACTGACCTTAAGGCATATACTTCCCCTGGGGTTGATATTGACCCTGAGGTTGTATTGTCCTTGGGGTTGCCCCCAGGCGGTATTTGACTACTTTGAGGTTGCCCTGCAGGTGGTAGATTACTACCTTGAGGTCCGTGGTTTGGAATATTTCCAGACATCATATAAACTTGTTCATTGTTCAAAGTTCCAGTATTTGATTCATTCGGGCCAGATGACGATATTTGTTTGTTGGGAAAAGGAGATTCTCCTGAGAAAGTACCAGAGAGCAACTGATATCCTGCAGGAACAGACGGACCACCATAAAAAAATGTTTCTGGAGATTCAGAAAACATAGATGACCTACTAGACATGTTTAATTGAGGTCTATAACCTATTAGTGTAGGGTAATAACGAATTTGGGGTGGTGAATAATTCATACCAATGTTTTGTAGAAAGTATTTTAGTGAAGAATACCATGCGTCTTGTCTAAAAGGACTGTAAAAAATTGATTCACATTCTCTAAGTTATAAAGTTTCGTGAGTTGAAGGAAGAACAACTTCTTCTTCTGTGTCAGTAACTTCTTCAATACTAACGAGACCAGGAGGAAGATCTTCTGTGATCCGATCCCTCACTCTGGGTGAATCAGGATGACCAAGAGTTGGAATAATGAACTCTAAAGTAGGTTTAGACGTAGCAGACTCAGTTTCTGGCTCAGAAATTTCAATTTCAGAAGGTGATAATTCACTTGTTGTAGAGGCAAGTTCAACTAGTTCGGAAATAGAAAGTTTCTAAGGAGTATCCCATGCTGCTTGTGATTGATCTACTTCGTAATTAGGATGAATAATAATAGATGTTTCTTCCTGTTCTGTTGATCCAGTCCCTGATGTTTGTCCTTTTTCAGTTTTGATTTTTTCTAATTGGCTTGGTGTATATTCAAGGGGTTTCCCCTGCATTCTATGTGATTGTCTTGGTAATTCAGCCACGATTAAAACCTTTAACACATGAAATTAAAGAAAATTTCAATAAAAATCCTATTTCACTAAGGAAACAATCAAATGAATCACACGCCTATAAAAATCTAAGAGATCAATCCACGTGCAAACAGTAGATTCTCGCACTAAAAAGACTAGTTGGTGATGAAATCCAACATTGTAGAATTTTAATGCAGAAATGGCGGTTGGAACAGTTACCTCGACAAACTGCTTAATGAAACAGACCGGTGCAATTTTCTCCACTTAAACCATCTCGAGTGGAGATAACCCTCCAGAGAGTCCAAGTGAGTCTAGTTGACGTCTGCTCCATGTACAGTGGGACCTTCCCTCCACCGTCACCTTGGGAAATAATCCTAAATTTTATAGCCACTAACGTCACCAATGGGAGCACATATACCTGGGGGAACATTCTATGATCTGATATACATGCAAGGGAAGAGTAACAAGCTCAATCCCCTTGAAGGCTCCTTGACATAATCCAAGGTTTACTGACAAGTGACCCTAGGCTCCTCTACAATGGTCAATCCGAGGTTTACCGTTTTTAGTACGTGCACATCTTCTATCGTTCCCAATGAGATAGGTATGATTACCTCACTGGTTCGGATATGATCTCATGCTTGACTCCTTTAGGAGGAGCTTCCCAGAGCATATATGCTATAATTGGATTTTCCTACCACAATATTGACTACTTTTTTGTTTTTATTGCCTTGGAAAGTTAACTAAAACCTATTCCAAGACACTAGCCTAAGCTATGTTGGTGGAAAATATCCCTAGAAAATATAAAATTTCTAGATTGATTTTAATTAAGCATTACTTTTAGTTGGCTGTTTCAAGGTACGAAAGTGAAACTTTGATGATGTTTAATGACCCGACTCAAAATACACTACAATGTATCTATATGAGAAATAACTCATTTCTTTTCAATGAAATCTATTTAGAGGAAAGAGTTGAGAGATTTCAATAATTTTCAAAACATCAATTCTTTCTTTCCTTCATAAGAAACTTTGAAAAGGAGACAATTCGAAGAAATCAATTTCATAGAAAAAAGATCTTTTACTCAAAATGAAATTCCCTATATCATTGAAATCAGAAACAATAATCAAACTTCTTCCAAAAGAAAGCTAAAAAGTTTTAAAAAATATAAAATTCAAAACTAAAAGAAAACTCTAATCTTGAACTCTATCTAAAAGTTGGAGGATGTTTAAGCTCAGTTTGTAATCTAACCAAGAACTTTCTGCTTATTCCAGCAAGAAACTAAAACATCCAATAACAGTTTTAAAATGAAATTCAAACCTTATCAAGCTAAAAGGTTTTCTAAGTTTGCAAATGAAAATAAAATCAAATTTTCATAAAATTAATTCTTGCATCAAGTTCAATGGCTCAATAGAAAAATGATGACATACCAAAAAGCTGACGTATATAAAATTTTCTGATTTAGAGCAACAGGAAGACAAGGTAAACACTTACTCATAAAATGAAAACTCGCTGAAAATATCACTTCAAACACAGAAATTGCTGAAAGAAACTCACAAAGAGGTCTTTGACAGTCAAGACAAGTTGGGATAATAACAGAGAATCAAAAAATTGGATTCCAAAAAACAAAATTTTTATTTTCTCAAAAATTTTCCAGAAGTCTGCAGTTTTTAATGGAATAAGGTGTGGTACTGCACTATATTGCACTAAAATCGACGAAGTCTGTAGCTCTGATTTTAAATAAAAAGTGCGGAAGGCAGGAAAAGTACAGAAAAAAAATAAAAATACAGATTTACAATCAAGGATCCTATTGAGTCTTCTACCCAACCCAGTTTTGAGATAATTAAAATTAAAGAAATCTTTCAAAAATCAAACTGAAAATGAAAAAGAAAACTAAGTTCATATTTTCCCCAGTGGAGTCGCCATTTTGTTAGACGGACAAATCCTTCTTGCGGACAAGAAATATCTCCCTAGTATCCTAAGGATATCTAGAAAAAAACAGAAAAATACAAACCATTTTCTCTAGACCATTATGTTTCAGAATTATTAATTAACTATATATGGAGAGATGCTCCTACCTGAAGTCCAACACTAATTTTTCTATTCAATCCAGTCGCTCTAGAAGATATCGATCCAACATGTAAAATCTGCGATCAAAGACAAGCAAAAGGGATCAAAAGCACCTACAAAATATAATAATTCAGAAACAATAATCTATCTTAGTGATCAAGGAATCCAAGAATTAAATTATTCAAAGAGATACATGAACAACTTAATGAGAAAACAGAATCCATTTGTATTAACTTGTATGAAAAGAAGTAACCTTACAACCTTGACACCTTGATGTTTGTACAGGTTCTTCCGGGGTCCCGAACAGCCGTTTCCCTCAGTTTGACAAGACTCCAACTCTCTGAATTAGCATGAAACTATAGACATGAGTATGTAATCATTCTCATGCCAATGATGCCAAATGTGGAGAGTATAATTTCTTCAACAATTCACCTCAAAACAACCAAGTTCTAAGTACCCTCTTCAAAGCAAGAAGTAAGTACTTTATGAACTCTACTAAGTACCCTTGAGACTGAAACATGATCTCATTTTATAGCATAGGGGAGGTAGTTTCAGTTCCAACAACAAAGGGATAAAGTCCTCTCTCAAAGGGATTTTAGCTCCAAAAACCAATGGATAGCTCCATTAATGAAGGGATAAAGGTTCATGAATGGAAGGGGCGAAGCTCAACCAGACAACACTTCTAGAAGGCTCCAGCTAGGAGAATATTCGACCAGCTGGGCTTCTAGAATTTACTTTCTCTTTTATTTTACCTTTTACGGGGGTCAGCAATTTTAATGAGTAGAGCATGCGGGATGTGCCACAGGTTTTAGAGAAGTAAACTGTGGTACCATAGGCAATGACTAGGAAAAGTGCGAAGTTAGGCTTTTTAGGGTTTTAATGAGATTTTCTCGAATTTCAAGACTTGATTTAGGAACTTTATGATTTTGGACCTCTAAGGGAGCAATAAAGAGGTAATGATGAACCCATGTAGACAGTTAAATGTCATGGTGACAAATTTTAGTGTAACAAGACCTCAAAACGGCCTAAGAAGTTTAGAACACGAAAAAATACTAAAAATAGAAATTTGTGTTAAATTTAAGGAAACAGAACTGAAAATAAATAGTGTTGGGTTAAGTTAGGCTAATAACAATTTGATCATGTGTCACTGGGTGTTTGTAGTCCGTTCTAGACATGTGAACCCCATTTTCCATATGTGTATCTTGGAAATCAGGTTATGCATAGTAACTCTCATCTCATGTTTACCCTTGTGAGCAGGTTAAAGTGGGTAAATATGGGGTGAGGTGTTACACAAGGAATCTTTAGAACTCTTCTTACCAAGAATCCAAGAGACATGCCTCCAACCCAGATTTCAAGGGAATCCAGATATCATCCACCTCCACCCTTCAACTACCCAAATCTAGAGACTACTACCCTCACCTGAGAGATTTTCTTTCAACCTTCCAATTCTCAACCAAATGAAAACTTTTATATTCAGTTCCTATAGCGATTCCCAATATGTTTGTTTCTCCCTTCACTATTGTGCATAGATCTCTTTCTTTCCTCTTTTTTTTGCTATTTTCTCTTCTTCATTTCCAATGTTCTTCTTGTGCTTCCCCCCCTTTTTTTACACTCCCCTTCATGATTGAATGTTTTCTCATATGTGCTTGTCTGCAATAGTTATCTTGTTTATTGGTATTGGGAATATCATTTCCAATTTCCCCTTCCACTTCCAATTGGTTTACTTCCCTATCATTCTTGCCAGTGCGACCTATTTCTTTCTTTAATTTTTGTCTTGTTCTACCTTACAGTCTCATCCAAGAAAGTATGGAATCTTTATCCTTTTCCCTACCCCATTAATTTTTATAACCAATGCCATTTAATGGTACCTCTTCCAACCTTCCTTTGTTGTAAAAAAAAATCCAAATTTTCCTTAAATCCCAAGCATTATCCTTCCTCAAACCCTTAAATATGTGTCCCAATTCTCAATCATGTTTTTCATTAGAATTACATGATTACAAGATTTACAATGATGGGTTATTACCCAGGGGTTGTCAAAAACCCAGCCACCTTGGACTAACACCATCCTAGGTGTTCTATAACCAAACACAAAACAAAATAAAACATGCTTTAAAACCATGCACAAGTGATTTGAAGCTTTACATACACAACTCAATACAAAATTTACAAAATTTATTTACATTTTCTTCAACCAACAAACAACAAGGACATGCAACCCTCATTTTATCATCCATTTCCCATGTGGGTTCGTTGGGCCCAAAGTGTCTCCATAGATATTTGACTTGCTCTTTTGCTTGATTCCAAAGTGTGAGCTTCCTCCAATCTAGGATGCGTAGATGTTATGACTGCAACTCTCCCTATGTTTCTACATGTAGCGTTGACCAATCAATTACATGATCAAAATATTCCACATATATTTTAAGCAATGAAACATGAAATACATCATGAAATTTTATTGATAGTGGTAACGCCAACTTATACTCCACTGACCCTATCATTTCAAGCACTTCAAATGGCCCACAAAATTTTGGTGCTAGCTTGGCACTTGATCCAATTATTAAGGATCTCTTCTTAGGTCTAACGCTCAAATACACATGCTCCCCAACCTTGAACTCTTTAAGAAATATATGTTACTCTGTATAGCATTTTTTCCTATTATGTGCCACCTTTAAATTCTACTTAATATTCATCATTTATTGTTCCATTTATGTTAACATATTAGTCCCAACGATTACTCTATTAACAAATCACTCAACTGATAGGAGTATTACAACTCCTCCCATAAAGCGCTTCAATTGGGCTCATGTTCAAAGACTCTTGGTACCCATTATTGTATGCAAATTCTACAAGCCAAAAATATTTTCCCACCTTCCATGAATGGTGCATTACATACATTCTTAACATGTCCCCGAGGATTCTATTTGTGCTCTTTGTTTCCATTAGTCTGTGGATGGTAAGTTGTGCTAAAAGAAAACTTTATTCCCAAGCCTACAAATAGTTCCTTCCAAAACTTTGAAGTACATTTGGCATCTTTGTCCAAGATGATTTTCTTGGGAACTCCATGCAACCTTACGATCTCCTTTAAGAAAAATCAAGCCACATCACTTGCTAAATTAGTTGATTTCATAGCCAAAAAATGAGAAACTTTTCTTAATTTGTGAACAACTACCATGATAGCATCATGTTGTTTGAATGTCCTTGGCAGCCCAATAATAAAGTCGGCTCTGATAATACAGTTTGGTACTTGCACTCATCTTTCAGTTGTTGGCATTCTATGCACTTGGAAATGAAATCGACCACCTCCCTTGTCAAATTTGACCAATAGTAAAACTTCTTAACGCTTGTTAGAGTCTTTTGATATCCTGATGGTTGGAATCTGGTTTTGCATTAAACTACTTCAATATCATCATCTTTAAATCTTTATCATTCGACACATAGATTATATTATTGAATCTAATCAACCCATTTTTTGAGAGGAAAATTCCCTTATCCTTTTCACCCTCAGAATCTTGTTGTAGATTTTCTTTTATTTGCTTATTTTTTTCACCATCTTTCCATACATTTTTAATTCTCTCTTCAAGATCAATTCCATAAGAAATGATGGTCGATACATGGCATAATTTCACTCTCCTATTGAGTGCATCATCAATTTGATTTTCCTTACCTTGTATATATGTAATTTCAAAATCAAATTCGCTAATTGTGGCAAGCCACCTAGCTTGCCTAGCATTTAATTTAGGCTAATCAAATAAATACTTCAACCCTCCATCATCAGTCACTAAAATAAATCTCTTTTCAAGAAGATAATGCCTCCACATTTTCAATGTGTCGGTGATGGATGTTGAGATTCAACAAGATGATGATCCTAGTGAAAATTAAGCAGCTACACTAGGTGGAGCCCGCAGGCTATTTTTAGGTGATATGTCTATTTTTAGAATTTGGATCAAAGTCTATTTTTAGCAGTAATATATTTATATATGTTTGAGAAGATTATAACTAGTTAAGTGAGTTAAACTCAGTTGTGCTAGTTGTAACTAGTTGTAACTAAAGATACACTAGTGAGAGATCATTGAATTAATTATTTAATTAATTCACAAGCAGTGGTCTCACGTGCAACTGAATAAATACTACTATTAACTACATGCATGTCAAATCTAGTGGAGACTTAGTTGAGAGATAGGTGAAAGGGCCAGGTTGATTATCAGTTGTGACTATAGTGGTGCATTCAATTCATCTACACACACATTGGAATTTCCAATGAGGATTGCTTAGTCAAGGCAAGGCAATATCGGTTTCATTCAGGGATCTTCATTAGTAGGGAGTAAATTGGTGAATGTGTGAACCAATTTTTGTATGACAGTGTGAGACGATTGTATATTGTACTGATAGCTCTTGGATTAGAGTTTTGTATGAGATTGTTTCATGATCCATGATATACATAATATATGATAGTTGGGGTTTTTAGCTTTAATATTTCCCGGTTAAAACATCTTGTTATGTGTGATTGATTTTTATTCATGTGTTTGCAATTGGCGATTAAATTTCCACAAAGAATTAAGTTGAAGGATTATGTATCTAACAGTGGATTTAATTGTTAGATCAGGAGCTTCCAGTAATACATCATAGTATTGTTTAAATTTCTTCATGGTATCGGAGCAGTGTTAGTCACTGAATATTGTGATATTGAAGCAGTGTTGAGTTTTGTTGGTGGAACAATTCGAATTTGTTACAAGAATTTCTTGGTGCGACAGTTGAGTAAACATCGAAATGGATTTCAATGGTTTGCGGTTGGAGTATGCACTCGACGGTAGCTCGAACTACATTGCATGGAAGGATAGGATGGAGGCAGTGCTTTAAGATAATTCCTTGAAGTAATGCATCGACAGTGATGTTCCTAAGCCCACTTCGACGGATGTTGCATTACTTGACGCATGGAAAATGAAAGTAGCGAGGATGAGAAGGCTTCTATTGGAAGGTGTGAGAGACCATATTGTCTCAAGCCTTCATGGGAAATCCACTCCATTTGCAATGTGGAAGACTTTGATAGATATTTTCCAAAGCAACAGTGACCATAAGAAATTTGCGCTGAAGGATAAACTCAGAAAAATCAAAATGGAAAAGGGCAACAATATTCCTAAGTATCTCACAAACTTTGTCCAATGTCAGGATGAACTGGGGAGTGTGGGAATCATGGTTGTTGATGATGATTTGGTGAGCTTGGCTCTCTTGGGACTTCCTAAGATTTGGCACAGTTATCAAGACTCTATCAACGGATGGGAAAACTACTGGATTGGGAACAACTGTGGTCGGATCTAGTGTAGGAGGAGTTAAGGTGGAACACTAGGGATGGCTCTTCATCAAAGCATGATGATGAAGAGGATTGTGCTTGGGCTTCCAAATCAAGGAAAGGGAAGGGGAAGAAATTCCACTCAAAATATGAGGCTAAAGGCAAGAAGCTAGATTTTTCCAAGGTGAAGTGTTTTCATTGTCACGAACATGGGTATATCGCCACTAACTGCCCACAGAAAAAGAAGAACAAGAAGCTTGTTGGAGCTGCAGTGTGAGGCCCTTGCCTCACAATTTGAACTTGATTTCTCTTTGATCTCATGCTTGGTTTCAAGCACAATGGGATCGGTGTGGTATCTTTATAGTGGTGCTTCCTTCCACATGACGGGAGATAAAGAGCTTTTTAGTGACTTGGAGGAGAAAGATCTCCAAATGCATATATAGATGGGCAATGATGGATGATACAATGCAACTGGCATTGGTACCATTAACTTTTGAGAGGGATTCAGGTAAACCATTTATGTTGAAAGATGTTATGCATGTTCCAGGTCTAAAGAAGAACTTGGTCTCAATCGCGATGTTGGAGGACAGAGGTTATGATGGTTTTTTCAACGATGGAAAAGATTTTCTGTGACAAAAAAAAATGGGTCAAACCAAGAGGATAGGGATTCAAGTCAAGAATCTCTACAAGCTGGAAGTAGATGGTTGTGTTGCAATAGTGGGAAAATAAGAAGAAGTGGTGAGCCAAGATGAGGGCAAATTATGGCACAGGTGATTGGGCCATCTTCACCATGGCACCTTGAAGATTTTGCAACAGATTTCTACTGGAATTCCCAAGGGTACACTTGCATAGATAGATCAATGCAAGGGATGTACTATGGGTAAGTTTTTGAAGACCACCTTTCATGAAAAGGAGAACCGTGCTTCGGTGATCCTGGAGAGAGTTCACACAAACGTGTGTGGACCATTCTCGGTTGCTTCAATAGCAAAACACAGGTATTATGTTATTTTTTTTTATGACTATTCTCATAGATGCTGGATATCCTTCATGCAGAAGAAAGATCAAACATGCTCAAAGTTATGTGAGTTTAAAGCATTGGTGGAGAAAGAGTCGGGGAAGCAAGTGAAGGCTCTGCGGAGCGATAATGGTGGTGAATATATCTCGAAAAAATTCAAACACTTTTGTAGCAAAGAAGTAATTCGAAGAGAACTCATAGCACCTCATAACCCACAGCAGAATGGGGTTACAGAGAGGAAGAACAAAATGATCGTAGATGTTGCATGAGCTATGCTGCATGATCAGGGCCTACCAATGCACTTATGGGTGGAAGCATGCGACACTGCAGTTTATGTGAAAAACCATTGTCCTCATAGAGTACTTGGCATGAGTACACCTGAAGAAGCTTTTACTAGTAAGAAACTGGATGTTTCTAACTTTAAGATTTTTGGCTCATATGTTTATGTTCATGTGACCAAGAACGCCAGGAAGAAGCTGGAACCGACTGTTGAATTTGGGATATTTGTAGGGTACACAGAAACACCCCATAATTATCATGTGTATTTTCTAAACAGTTGAACGACTATGGTGAGACAGGACATAAAATTCAATGAGGAGAAAGCCATGAAGTTTTCTCTTGAGAGGGAGCTAGACTTGCATGCAGAGGAGGAACTTCTTGTTCCCAAAGATGAGTCTCTAGATGTGGATCACCCACAGAAGGAGGTTCATGGAGTGGAGGAGTCTGCTCACGCAGAGCCAAACATCAGAACTGGCAGAAGGTGTAACACATAAGCTGAGAGGTTGAAGCTTGATGCGGCACAGAATGTAGGAGTCCCTACTTCACAGCACAGACAGAGATAGTCTCCTGACCGATTCACTGGATACATGGCTCTCATGAGAAAATGTATTGTGACTGAGCCATATTCCTTTCAGGAAGCAGTGTAGGAGCCCACATGGGAGGATGCAATGGTGGAGGAGTATAACTCCATTGTCAGAAATAGTGCTTGGGAAATTGTTCCAAGGCCGGTTGATAAATCAGTGGTAGGTTCAAGATGGATCTACAAGTTAAAGCAAGTTGTTGATGGGAGTGTTGAGAAGTATAAGGAAATATTTGTGGCCCGAGGCTTCTCACAGATCGAGGGGATTGATTATGAAGAAACCTTTTCACCTTTCGCACGGTATTCTTCCATAAGGACCATCCTTGCTCTCTCAGTGCAGATGGGTTGGCACATTCATCATATGGATGTGAAGACTGCATTCCTTAATGGGATCATTGAGGAAGAAGTGTACATTGAGTAGCCTGAAGGATTTGAGATCTTCAGTAGCAAGTCGCATGTGTGCAAACTCAAAAGAGTGTTGTATGGGTTGAAGAAAGCACCCCGTGCTTGGTACACTTGGATTGACAGCTATTTCACTGGACTTGGCTTCACCAAGAGTGAGGTGGATGCAAACCTATACCAGATTGTGGTGGAGGGTAATCTTTTAATCATTTTTCTTTATGTTGATGATTTGATACTTACTGGTGATGAGTAGTTGATACACTCATGCAAGGAGGACCTTGCAAAGGAGTTAGAGATGAAGGATATGGGCCTCCTTCACTATTTCCTTGGATTGGAAATATGGCAGTGAGAAGGTGAATTGTTTGTGTCTCAAGGAAAGTATGCACGGGAGATACTCAGTAAGTTTCACATGGAGGGTTGCAAACCCATGGATACTCCTCTTCCAAGAAACTGGAGGAAAGAGGATGCTACATCGGCAAAGGTATTGGATGCTACTGTCTATTGACAGTTGGTGGGTTCACTCATGTATTTAGTTAATACAAGACCAGACATATGCTATGCGGTGAACCAGCTTAGTCAAGTGATGGTTAAGTCTACCAAGCTCTTTTGGAAGGCGGGAAAGAATTTCCTAAGATATCTCAAGGGCACATTTGAGTATGGCTTATGGTACAGACAGACGAATGAGGTGAAGTTGCATGGCTTCACGAATGCAGATTGGGCAGGTAGCGCCCAATGGATAGAAAGAGCACATCATGAGAGGTTTTCAGTATCGGATCTACAGTTGTTTCTTGGTACAGCAGGAAACAGAGATCTGTGGAACTTAGTTCAACAGAAGCAGAATACATGGGAGTAAGTCAAGCTACATGTGAGGTTATCTGGATGAGAAAGATCCTAGTCAGTTTTTTTGGTTCTCATTTAGATCCTACAGTGATTCATTGTGATAATCAGATTTGCATTAAACTCTCAATTAAGCATATAGATATCTGGTATCATCATATCAGATATTTTCTGCAGCAGAAGATCATGTTGCTTCAGTACATTCCTATGGAAGATCAGGATGTAGATATTCTGACGAAGGCGCTCACCAGGAGAAAAATCGAATATCATAGAGACAAGATCGGGGTTAAGTATAATCCCTTTCTTGTTGAGAGGGCCCGTGTTGAGATTCAACAAGATGATGATCCTAGTGAAAATTAAGCACCTACACTAGGTGGAGCCCGAAGGCTATTTTTAGGTGATATGTCTATTTTTAGAATTTGGATCAAAGTCTATTTTTAGAATTTGGATCAAAGTCTATTTTTAGCAGTAATCTATTTATATATGGTTGATCAAATTATATGGATGGATTGGCATCTAATTTTGGAACACATATGCGAATTTTTTTCGTGGAATGCATGTCTAAAATTAGAATGCATGTCGATTTTTGTTAAGCCCTTAACAAAAATTAGACAATAAATAATTATCCATTTTCAATGACCACTTGGAACTAGTTAACTGAAGTGGAAAATAAGTTAGCTAAGTGGATTTCAAGTTGAATTGGTTGGTTGGTGGACCATGCAGTGGACTTCGTTGTAACTAAGTGATACAAAGATGTAACAGAGTTGGATGTGTAGTTATGTGAGTTGTTATATAGTTTAACTCAATTAAGTGAGTTAAACTCAGTTGTGCTAGATGTAACGAAAGATAAACTAGTGAGAGATCAGTGAATTAATTATTTAATTAATTCACAAGAAGTGGTCTCACATGCAACTGAAGAAATACTACTTTTAACTACATTCATGTCAGATCCAATGGAGACCCAGTTGAGAGATAGTTGAAAGGGCCTAGTTGACTATTAGTTGTAACTATAGTGGTGCATTCAATGCATCTACACACACATTGGAGTTGCCAATGAGGATTTCACAGTAAGGGCAAGGCAAGATCGAATTAATTTAGGGATCTTCATCAGTAGGGATTGCGTAGTGGAGGTAGGCTTTTAGGAGGCAGTAAATTGGTGCATGTGTGAACCAATTTTTATATGACAGTGTGAGACGATTGTATATTGTACTGAGAGCTCTTGGATTAGAGTTTTGTATGAGATTGTTTCATGATCCATGATATACATAATATATGATAGTTGGGGTTTTTAGCTTTAATCTTTCCCGGTAAAAACATCTTGTTATGTGCGATTGATTTTTCTTCATGTGTTTTCAATTGGCAATCAAATTTCCAGAAAGAATTAAGTAGAAGGATTTTGTATTTAACAATGGATTTAATTGTTAGATCGGGAGAGTCCGGTAATACATCACAGTATTGTTTAAATTTTTACAATGGAAACCATCTCCAAGTCCCTATTTTCATGCATCTGTGCACACCACAAAATCGTTATCTAGATTTGTTATTCTTAGTACTAGTGCATTAGTGATTAATTGTTTTAGCTTATTGAAGCTTACAACACACTCGGTTGTCTATATGAACTTCCTTCCTTTATTTTGCAAAATTTTGATTGGATAGCCAATCTTGGAGAAATTTTTAATGAACATTTTGTAGTATCCTTACAGCTGCATAAAGGACCTAATTTTAGCAACATTATTTTATGTTGGCCACTCCATGATGGCCTTATTCTTCTCTAGATCAACAACTACTCCCTCATTTGAGACGATGTGTCCAAAAGGATGGATTTGTGACTGAAAGACGTCACATTTACTAAGCCTTGCATAAATTTTATGTTATCTTAGCAATTTTAACACTCTGTTTAGATTCTATTCATGCTCCTCCTTAGTCTTTGGATAGACTAATATATCATCAAAAAAATCCACTACAATTTTATCTAGCTAAGCGTGTAGCACATTATTCATAAGACACATAAAATTTTTAAGTACATTAGTAAGACCAAAGGGTACTACCACAAACTCATAATGCACATGCTTCATCTTGAAAGCGGTTTTATAAATGTCCTCATCCTTAATGTGCACTTCTTTTTTTCCCAAGAAAAAATCAAACTTTTTATTCAATAAAACAAAAATTTACATTGTATATGCCGCAGCATTCCATAAAGAACTTGCCCTCGATAGAGAGCAAGGAGTGAAAACTAGTCGTCCCTCATCCAAGGCCGAAAAAACAAAACTGTAGACCAGGACTGCTCAGTAGGCCATTTTAGACAAGAACTGCTAAAAATGTGTATGAGCAAAACAACATGAACAATTCAGCTAAACGGGCCTCCGATCAAGGAGAAACACCCGACAGATAGTGACTATGGCATTTAACCACCCATAATATGGCCTCTCCAGGAAGGAGAAAATAACCAAAAAAGCCATAAATAATAGTATAGTAAAGTTTAAATAAAGTCCCAAAAATTTCAACATCGGATAAAAGTTTATAAAAATTGTTGTGACATATATACAGCAACTCCGAGAGATTGCAATGTTGGATTAAAATTAAATTATGTAAGATGAAGTAGCTAGTTGTCAGATGAGGGGAGGCCCTCCATCAGTATGGTCTGGTATCCGACACACGGACAACTGGACCGTTTTTTCCTTCTATCACCCATGAGCCCTGAACCTGTCTAAGACCGATCTTAGACAAATCATCATCATGTTGGTTTTGTTCCCTGTAAATATGGCAAATAGAAATCCATGTAAAATGTGTTTTTAATGACTAGATCTCATCAAGAATAGGAAGTAATAAATATTTTTTACATCTCTGAGAGTTGTTAAAGAAATTTATGACATTAAAAGAGTCCCCAAAGATTTGAATCGAGATGATGCCTACATGGAGAAGCTAGCATATCAAGAGTTTTAAAGTTTGAAGCTCTTCAAAATTATTTTTCCTCGCTCCAAGACCCATAGAGGCTGCATAAGTGTAGTGTAAATTTTTTTGGATAACCATGCCCGCCCTGCATAGACCATGAGCAGTAGCGCCTTCAAAATAATCCCAAGGGATATCAGGAATAATGACTTCGTTCAGCACCCTCTTGGGACGAATGGAAGAAATGGATGAAGAGGGAGCCGAGAAAATAGCCGCACATTCACCTGCCACCAAAGCTAGAGAAGAAGGAGTATCTTTAGACACACTTTTATTTCTGGATAGCCAGATTCCCCATGAGATGATGAATGGGATGCATTTATGGTATTTTTCTTTACACTTTTCCCCCTAGTATTTCCATGCCTCACTACAATTGTTCCCCATCCAGGAGGACTTCGCATCACAGAGAGTAAGGATATATTCCTAGACCTTCAAAGTGAAAGGGCATGAGATGAATAAATGATAAATTTTTTCCTCATCCTTGTTGCAGAGATAGCACCACCCATGGCCTAAGAGGAAACATTTCTGGAGGGTGTCCCAAGTCAGGACTTTCCGACGAAGAATGTTCCAAAAAAAAATCTTGGATTTTGCAGTGCGTCCGAGTTCCCATGGAGCCTTATACCACCATTCTTTTATCCCTCTCTCCTTGGATGCCATAAATTGGGCATAACCTGCTTTAGGGGAGTATCTGCCAATTTTAGAGTGAACCGAAACGAGAGTGTCAATAGACTCTTTTAAACAAACTCTAGTATTTTCCAGCTCATGAGTATAGGCCTACCATTCTTGAACCCACTAGCTTTCCAGTCCAATCTCATCCACATTTTTCCATGCTTGAGCCCAAATGGTAGAGCGGCCTAGAGAATTTATCTCATCAAGAGTATTAATTCCTTTAAGGTTGAGGGAAACCATTAGGCCTACAGAAAGTGTGAAATTTTCATTGCATCCCATCCAAGGGTCCAAACCAATTCTGCATTGTTCCCCATTTCCAACATTCTAGGCAAGACCTTGACCCACCAGATAAAAAAACTTGAATGGTGGCTTTCCAGATGGTGGAAACTTTTTTTGTTTCTTTTTCCGGGGATCTGATCCAATCATCCAGAGGAATGGGATCAATACATTTCCGTCTAACCACTGAACTCCATAAATTATTTTCAGTTAGCACCCTCCAATCAGATTTTTCTTCCAGTGCCGAGGAAAAATGGTTGAGATGTTTGATACCCCATCCCCCACACTCTTTAGGTTTTGCAATCTTTTCCCAAGCCACCCAAGGTAAGGTTTTCTTGTCCTCCTTTCCTGACCATAAGAATTTGATGTAAATACTCCTGATTTTGTTAATAATTCCAATAGTAACCCAAGCTAGAGTGATCCAATAGACAGGGATGGCCATTAAAATAAAATTTATTAGGACCAATCTCCCCACGCTAGAGAGCCACTTATGACTCCAAACATTTATTATTTTCTTAATTTTTGAGACCAGCCAGTACCAATCTTGTTTTTGGTAACAATCAGGTTTTAACAAGAATCCCGGATACTTAATACAAGTCCCCTAAGGCACCCTGATTGAAGGGAAGAATATGGAGATTCCATAAAAGATCTGCATCGGAGATGCCCTCATGGGCGAGAGAAGACTTTTTATTATTGATTGTCAAACCCGTTGCCTTCATAAAAAGATTCAAAATGTCTTTAAAGGTGTTAACTTCACGCTGATTCCCATTGTTGAATAATAATATATCATCCACAAAGCGGAGGTGAGATATGTAAAGATTTGTAGCCACTTCAATGCCCCCAAGGGCCCCAGCTCTCTGGGCCTGGTGAATGAGTTGACTGAGGCCTTCAGTAGCCAAGAGGAAAATTAAAGGAGACAAAGGACATCCCTATCTCATCCCTCTTTGTTTTGTAAAGAATTGAGAGGCTGCTCCATTAATAAGAATAGAAAAATATATATTAGTGATACAACTCATAACCCAATTAATAAAAGCAATATGGAACCCCAAGTGAGTCAATAGAAGTCTTAGATAGAGCCAGTTGATCCTGTCATAAGCCTTAGATAGGTCAATCTTGCCAACCATGCATCTTCTGTGAGATAAGTTGATACTATGGAGAGTCTCCTGAGCCACACCAATGGCTTCATGAATTTCCCTGCCATCCAGGAAACCAAATTGTTATTTAGATATGGAGCATGATAGTATAGGCTTTAATATATTGGAAATGGTTTTAGAAATGAATTTGTAGATGCAATTACATAGGGATATAGGGATAAAATCATCGAAAGATGTTGGGTAATATTTTTTAGGAATGAGGGCCAGGAAAGTAGATTTGAGGACATCGTGAATTTATCCTTGAGAATGGGACTCCTCCACCACATCGATAATGGAGTCCCCCATCAGATAGAAGAAGTGTTGAAAGAATTCTACATTCCAACCATCTGGTCCAGGAATTTTTGCAGCTTGCATAGCTTTCAGAATATTTTCAATCTCCTTTTTTCCACCGGAGCCAGAAGAAGATTATTTCTTTCCTCATCAGCATAACGAGGGAAAAGATGAGCAACCTGTATGGCTTCCCTTATATTAACCCCTTCCTAGGCTAAATAGAGTCTTTTGAAATGATTTCTCCCCATGGAGGATAGCTCTTTGAAGGTGTTTGCCTTAACCCCCTCTAAGTTTTCCATTTCCCAAATGGTATTATTGTTATTTTTCCCCTTTGCATAGTTGTGGAAAAATTTGTGTTTTCATCTCCCGCAGCTAGCCAAATGACCTAGCTTCTTAATCTCCATAGATCTTCTTTGTCACTAAGTATTTTCTTTCTTCTATATTCCAACTCTTTAATCTTATTCCTAGCTTCCTCATCCACGAAACCCCCCTCCCCATCAGTGTACAAGGATCTCAAAGACTCATTAATATCCTTTATTATTTCTGAGTCTTTTAGGGCCTTTTCTTTAGCCCAAAGAATAGTGGCTTTTTTAATATTTTTCATATTATCAATAAAGGCCTGAGCAAAGGAGTGGCCCTCTTCAATCTAGGTGAGCCTCCAATTTTCAACCACCAATTGGTGGTATTCCGCCTCTTTAAGCCATTCAGCATTAAACTTGAAAGGTGTAGGAGGCTTCTTATATGGACCCACCAGCTCCAAAAGAATAGGGGAATGGTTAGACACCCCCCTTGAACCAACCCATTGCCAAAATCCAGTAGTGCTAGTTGAAAAATCATCACTTAATAGGAACCGATCTAGTCTTTTAGTGATTCGCGCCTCCCCCACCCGATTGTTCCTCTAGGTGGGGAATAATTTTGTAAGGTTGGGGTCAATCAAAGTTCCTTCCTATAGCTTCTTTAGAAAAAATTCAGCTAAAGGGTCATCACGTTCATTTGGGCCCATGCTTCTGATCGACCCAAAGAGATATTTAAATCTCCCCCCATGATCAAATTAGAGCCAATCATAAAGGATTTACCCAAAATATTATTCTAGAAAGTAACTCATTCCACACAAGGGCCATAGATTTTGATCATAGAGAAAAAAATGCCCAGTACCATGGAGAAAGCCTCCACTCCAATCAAAGATTCTGATGTCCAACTAATGATAAAATTGACTGAATTAATCTTGAGCCCGGTCGTCAGCCCACCAGAGCAGCCTCTAACATCAGAATTGACAATGGACCAACCTGAGAGGATAGAAGACAGGAAATGGGAGATCTGATCCCCAAAGCCCAAAGTTTCTTGAAGTAGTGCTACGTCCGGATTATACTGATATACAAGGATTTTAAAAGATAGTTTTTTAGGTTCACTAGCTAAACCCCTACAATTGAAAGATAGCATAATCATTTTGAAACATGGTCTGGGGAAATATCTACTCTAAGCACCCCTTTAAGGGATAATTGCCTACCATCAACAATATCTATAATGGCCTTTAATTGGGCTTTGGATAAATCTAACTTCCTACCCCTGATTTTTTTAACTTTCTCAATACTAGGCAGTTTTCCCAATCCCCCAAACAAATCCTTTTCTATTAATTTATTTTCTCTAGACCTCAAGTTATACGGGATGGTATCAATGGTAATTTTAGGAATAGTAGTGACGATGTTGTCTATTGCCAAGGATAAGTTGCTAACACATAGAGAAGGGGCTGATTCAAGCATAGAGGGACCAAGCTTCTTCATACAATTGAACAAAATATCAAATGAGTTTAAAAGAGGAGAGGAGGGGCAAGGGGAAGTACCCACTAAATCTGACGTTGGATCAGTAGGGGGAGGCACCGACTGCTCTTGCACCATGTCCAATTCATTCTCTAGGGCGGCCTCAGCACTTCCTGTCCCATTCTCATCCATCGGCTCTTCGACCACTCAAGTAGAAGCAACCTCCATGCAATCCTGGTCCCTCAATGATGTTAGATGTTGATCCTGCGGATGGACTTGTTCCTCCAGCACCCTAATTTTCATATCAATTTTCTCCTTCAGCTCTGAAACCTCTTGTCTAGACCTTGTAATGTGAAGGCTTCCCCTTTTTTGTTTACAGATTTCTTTTAAATCCCAGGGGACATTCCCTGGCCAAATGACCCAATTTAGGACATCTATGACATCGGAAGGGGAGATGTTCATAATCTATCCCCTACTCATAAGCATGTCCATCCATGTTCAGGACAATTTTTGCAATTAACCCTTCCCTTGGGGCCAACCATACTAGAATTCTCGTCGTATTCCTGGATCTAGATTCCAAGAAGGACATATTGGCTTCCAGGAAAGTCCCCAAACTATTTTCGATCACCCTGAAGACTTCCACAATCCAGAAATGAGGCAGAAGTGTCGGGAGTCTAACCCACACTGGGATCTCATCCACTCTTTACCTATTTGCATCAAATAAAGTGGCCCATCTCTTGAAAATAATTGAAGCGATACCGAAACCCCATTGATGAGAAAGGACCCATTCCAGAGTAGCAGCATTTTTAAAAGTCACCATGAACCACCCCTTTGTCAAAGTAATAACCTCAACATCCCTATCTGGGGCAACCGAACAACTGTTTTGGATCCAGTCCATAATATAATTAGCAGAGAAAAATTTTCCTCTGCCCCTTCCCACCAAGATCAACTCGTATACCGCCATCACGCTGTCAAAATGTAGGTCGACCCCAAAGACAAAATTCGGGCACTCAGAAATCTCCTTTATAGTTTTTCCTTTCTTCCTCTTGCTTCCGACCTATCCATCAAATTTTACAGAGAATTTGGACAATCTTGCACCACCACCGGAAGACCCTCCCATATTTCAGATATCATCATTCCTCGACTGACCCAGAACAAACCCCAAACCATCCAGACAGTGATTGTGTTTCGAACCAGCTTGAGGTGGGCCCTCGCTAGCCCCCGTCCAGAGACCAGGGTTTCTATTCCCAAATATGTCGACCTCATTCTCGCTAAAAACCCGCGGGAACCCCTATAAACCCCCACTCAGACCACTCAGGATAAAACTTCCAAGACCCCACAAGTTCCCCAGTCCGGCCTTTTGAGGTCCTCCGCCCCTAATTCAGCTGTAACCCATACCACCAAATAAGCACTCGAGCTCAGGTTCTGGTTGGTGTTAAAATCATTTTTAGATGGGCTGCCCATCTTAGCCACGCAAGGTTCCAAAGTCCCTATACCACTGAAAGCACTAAGGGTCATTTTTCCTTCAGCCCCTGCCTCAATAACGATATCCTCCAATCCACCAGAATGAATATGTGCTCAAGAAACCCCAGGGCTCAAATGACAAAAAGAGTCAGCCATGGGTAAGCTGGAGGAGACTTTTTTTCCCCCAGCCCCGGGGGCTTATGTTGAGAGACAAATCCAGCCCTATCCAAGGACTGAGGCTGAGAAGAAGTGATCTCAACTCCTTTGAGGGATGCAAACCCAACCACAGGATTCCATTTATATTTCTCCTCCCCAACCTTCGCCTCATGTGACCGAAACGGAAGGGAGACTTTCGCCAAGTTAAAACTTGTCGGTTCCAAACCCCAGACTGAGAGAATTTCCTCAGCCTCTGGTTCCACATCAACGAATTCCTTTTCATTGCCCATCGTAAAAATAAATAGTAAAAACCCCTTACCCAAGCACCGACAACAGGGACCTCAATGCAACCTAACCAAAAGGTCACAACGGAAGACCCGAAGGTCCGAAAATACTAGAGCAGAGAAAAATAAGTTGAAAAAAAACCCGAGGTCTAATGGCGTCTGACTCTGACATACCAACCGCCAGGAAAATTCCAGAGGGAAAGAGACAACCTAGGAAGCAGGCCCCGTGAAACAGCACAGAACAAACCTGAAAAAGGCAAGGGTAATTGAAAAATGGCACAGGATAGTACTTACCACCACCGGACGAGTGTCGTTCACCCTGGGAGTGAAAGAAAATGCAAAAAACCCTTAAACAAAACTTTCACACCTTTCCCAATGACAACAGAGGAGAATCAAACCTCTGTGAGAGTAGGACATAGAAGAAACAGCCACCTTCATGCCTCAAAACTGCCAACACGAGAAAGACTAAGAGGAAACCTATCGCGAGTAAAACGGAGGGTTAAAATAATTATTCCAAGGCCATAGGGAAACCCAAGTGGTGGCCTGCTCCAATGCAAAATGTGCCCTCCCGACATCTCGGGTTCGCTTGTCAGCCCCACAAGCGTTCACCATGCATGGAGCCAAGAGTTTTCCTGCTATTGTGCCGAAGCATTCACCAATAGTAGCAAGACCCTGTAGAAACTAGGGTTCCGCCATTTTCTTCCTCGTTGCAGAGCTCACTCCAGGTAAACCCTCCTTAATGTGAACTTGATGGTATCTATATCTTAAATCTATCTTGGAAAAGATTGCTTCTTCTCTTAATTGATCAAATATATTGTTAATCATTGGCAAATGATACTTTTTTTTAATGGTTAATTTGTTTAAATTTTTGTAATTGATGCATAACCTGAGGGTACCATATTTATTTTTCACAAATAAGGCTGATGTTCCACATGGAGACACACTCGACCTTATGCAGTCTTTTCCCAGCATCTCCTTAATTTGTAGCTTTAGCTCAATTAATTCTAGAGTGCTCATTCTGTATGGAGCCTTAGATGTTGGAGTTTTCCCCAGTAACAGTGAGGAATAAACCCTAATATCTCTTCAGGAAATACATCTTGAAAGTGATTTAGAACAATATGCTTCATTAGAATGTCCTATCCATCACCTTTAGTGATGTTATTAGCTTCAAAAATTTTATTAATTTGAACAATAAATATAATGCACACCTTCTTGTGACTTATTTTGGCTTGCATGGATGTAATTAACCTCATTGATGTGGATTTTAATTTTCCCTACAATATCCTTCTTTCTTCAGACTCATCTAACCACTCAATTTCCTTCTCAAAGAAATATAACTTGGTGTGATGCACATACAACAATTCCATTCTCAATAATGTGTTTTTCACTCCTCATGACAATACATTACAATTTGTTTTTGTTGGCATTCCATTCCACTCAACTCAAATTGGCATGCTTTTATCCAATTTTCCCCTCTTTTCTTTGCTCCAGTGGCTAATTTCACTAACCATGATGCTTCATGAGGTTTCTTAGCCAATTGGCATTGCTCCACAATTTCTAGGCTAACATAGCTATAATAATATCCCAGGTCAAATAAAATAGAAATGGTTATTTCATAAATCTTATCTTCCATCTCAATTATGGAAGGGCAGTGTTCATCATGTGTGTTATCCAGTGTTGAGTAGATCTTGGGCATGCAATGAGCCACATCCCCCATAGCCTAATCTTCTTGCACATTGTAAAATTACAGCCCAACATCCCTCTACGGTGGAAAATATCTCTTGTGGTAGTTTTCCTCACAAATCGAACATTTCAATGATTCCTTGGCATTGCCTCTGCTCTATCTTCCCACAAGTGGATTTCCATGCCCCTTTTCAGTAGAATTAAATTTTGACTATGGTAAAACTTGATTGGATGATGTTGCACCTTCCCTCTTTCCTGTAGCCTGTAGCCTCCCTTCTTTCTTATGCCATTTTCATGTTTCCCTGTTCCTTTCAATCACTCTTGGACTCAAGCCTACACCTTGACTACTCATAGCAATATTTTAACTTTCTAATTGTGCCCTCTAATTTTTGTGGTTCATCTAATTCAATTTGATCTTTAAATGACAGATGAAACCCACTAATAAACCTCTAAATATTATCCTTCTCAACCTTGAGATAAGTCACGTATCTCAGTAGTTCCATAAATTTGGTGGTGTACTCCTCGTCTAACATATATCCCATTCTAAGCTCATAAAACTCCTTTTCCTTTCTATCAAACATCTATCTAATAGGTATTTTGTCCTGAAATAATTCTTGAATTATTTCCATGACAACTCCACTTTACTTATATTTTTCAAATTTGTAAGTCTTCCCACCAAAATTTCTGCATTTCCTTTCAAGTTGAAGGTAGATACCTTTTCCTTCATATTCTCCAAATAGTTACGGAAAAAGAAAAGAAAAAATCATCCCAATGTACCATGCTTCAGAGTTGTCTGATTTTTTCACCTTGCCATCAAATGTAGGAGATTTAGCCTTCTTGAGTTCCTCTGTTATATACTCCTCCTCCTTTGCTTTTTCATGGTGGTGGTGATGATGATGATGCCTATGTGTGTCACTATATTTCTATCTATAGTGGCATGTCATATTTTTTGGGGTATCTAATTGAGTACCTCCTCTTACGGTGTCCTCACTTGGAAACCTGTGTATTTTCTTGGCTCTTTTATGTTCTACTCCATTAATATTTCTTCTTGTTTTGTGGAAATTTGTTTGCCTCTATGGCTAGCTCCCAATTCATGATGATTTTTCTTATATAAGTTTGAGAGGATTTGCAGTATAACTTCATTCACTTCTACTTGTCTCTCTTGTGCACAAAAAATCCTTTCATTATCACCCTTGCAAATCCTTATTTCAACCCTTAAGCTTCTTAGCATTTCCATGCAATTAGGAGAACTTGTCTCTCCTCTCTTTCCCATTGATTCTTCCTATTCATATCCATGTTACGAACTATCAATGTTGTATTGCACCATTATGGTCCTCATCTCTCCTAGTCTTTAGTATCTTCCTATGTGTTTTCATACACACGCATAACTATTAGAATAAACAAAATTCAAATGCACAACTTAATCATTAATGTTTGCAGATTTCTTGGGGTAGATTATTAGATTGGGTGGTCGGAAATTTCTCCATAGTAGACATGTTTGGATGTCGATGTTTCGAGTCTACAACAAGACCCATCGCCAGGACAACGGTCGAGGAAGAGCAATAGAGAAGACGAGAAATAAATATGAATGAAGAGATAAGGGAAGAAGTAAATGACCAACATACCAGAAATCCAAAATTAATTAATTAAACACAATTTTTTTTCTTTTTATATTGATATGTAATGATTAAATTATTGCAATTTTTTTGTAATATTTAGATATGAGAATAATTTATATTAATTGTTTTCATTATATTTAACTAAATAGGAGATCCATAATTTATTTTTATATTTAGAGTTAAGAAAATTTTATTTTTTATTAATTTTGATTTAATTTAAATTAAAAAAATTTTAAATTTTTCATATATCGTCTAATTAATTTGAATTCTATATTTAATTTAACTTTATATTTAAAACATTTGTTTTTTTATTTCTTTTTATTTTAATTATAAAGGTTAATTGTGATTAATTTGTATGTTATTCGTACTTTAATTTAATTCAATTATAATAATAGCCTAATTTATTTTATAAATCATCAATAGCTTTTTAATTAATCATAATAATAATTTAATTTAGTAATATTTAATCTAATTTTATGCTTAATTTAAATTATTATTCTATAATTCAAACTATTGCTTTTATATTTTGTTTTGATTTTGATATAAATTTTGATTTATAATTTATTTAATGTTCTTAGTATTTTATTATTGATTACGATGGCTTATTATTGAGAATTTGTTGGTGTAGTCTTAGCTGAAAAAATACACTTCAAGTTAGTACATCAATGTCAATAAGAGCATATAAAATCATTAGTACCATGCCACATGCATAAATCTCAATGGAACCACCTCAAGCTACACATACAGACAATCCACACAACCATCAGGTTTTTAACACCTATGACATTGCTCTAAGACCTTATTTGGTCTCAAAAAGTCCAATGTTGAACCTTTAATATGATACCACTCTATAACAAGCCCCCTTACCACCCATAAACCTCACTAAGAGTCAAAATGAGGCATGTTACTATGATGATCCAACCGCCAAGATGCGATTATAGAGATGGGGTCTAAATTTTTTCTCCTTTTCAAACTCTTCGAAACACAAAACCAATGCGATGGCGTCATTATCTATGGCCACTTGATGTCAGGTCTGACAGACTCTGTTGCATCATCTTGACTTGCCACGTGGCATCGATGTGGTCCTCACATAGTTTCCACGTGGTTTTCTAACTATATGTCATGCCATCAACTCATGTCTACATTCCAAACCTTCCCATCCCTATCAACTCGTTTGTGCCATGTTACGTACCCTTGAGGTGTCAACCTTCCCATTAATTACTAGACAATTAGCCATCTATCGACACCCTTCAACACTTACCAACACCTCGCACGCATCTCGCGGTTCTCACCCGGTGGCCTGGCACTCCAGGACATAAACCTTACTATCACCTACTGGATATAATATTTCTCTTGAAATCCATTGGTCATATACCTAACCACCTCTAGTGTTTGATGCCCGACAATTTTCTGAAAAATTCCATGAGTATTTTTATTTTTTGGCCCCCATCTCTCGACCCCTTCTCACTATCAAACCTTCGATGCCCCAGTATGACATCAGTCAGTGAGATGTCATGCTGACGTCACCCAATCCATGTGGCCTCCTTCGGAAGTTCCATGTGTCACTTGCCTTTGGCCCCTTTGAACCCACCAAAGTTTCGAATCAATGTGCCATGTTTCATGCCACATGAGCACCACATCACCCCCTATCCACATCATTGACCTACTTGACCTTAAGGTCCCACCAAAGGCCTTACTTCCGTATAGAATCAAATTCTTCTTTATATGATGTTTGGGTCATCTTATGGCTTTGGTTCCTCCACACATTTGACAAAAAAGATTCGATTATGGACTCGTGCATAAACAGAGATTAAACGTCGAAACAACTCAAATGGCCTAGAATAAAAATGTGGACCCCCATTAATTCCATGTTAATTCTCCACTTCCCATTCACAATTTTATTCTTTTCCCAGCCTTAAGACCTTTCCCTACTCGACACTTGGCTATAGAGCTTAACTATATGGCACCACAACTTAAGCCTAACCCCTCTCATGCTTATATGCATAGTTATAATGGGTCAGGCAGCTACCTTGGCACTTGGTCATAACACTTGCCCATATGGTGGGTTGAGGCTTTAGGCCTATTTCCCTTGGAACCTTAAGATTTCCATCTCGACCTAATACATATATGATTATATATATATATAATTCCTTTGAGGTATCCCTTAAGCATGCCAAAACCTAGCCTAGCCTCTGCACACATAATTTTATATATGCATTCGTATAGATATATATACAAACATAGTTGTCCCTCATGAGCTCTTCTTTTATATACAAGGACCGGATTTACAAAATTCAATATGAGCAGTCTAATTATCAACATATATTACCATTCAGTGCCAATAATATAATCATCAACAGAGATTTTCCATCTCTAATTCTCAAGCAACTTAGAAAACATTTCAATATCATGCTATAATAGTTTTCGATATTCATTACTCATTCCATGAACAAGAATTATGCTCAAAGCAACACATGTTTTTAAACCTTTCAAACCATCCAAGAAATCAAAATTTATTAATGTTAATCTAAGCAAGCTATCAATATTGTGGCCAACATGTAACATTTAATTCAGAGGAGGATAAATAAGCATTCACATACCAATCATTTAAGAGTTGACCATTCCTCCACAATTGCACATAATTTAGTATTATCCATTCACACAAGAGTTCAACATTTCTGAACATTAACATTAGCATTAAATCAACTGAATAAATATACACACAACATTTAAATGTACATGAGCTTGAATAAACACTTAACTCATAGAGTTAGTTTATAAACTAAGACTGAGACTATGATTTTCCACCCAACCTTAAATTGGATTGCACTTAACCTTTCTTGCAGCCAATCACCTCTGACCTAGATTTCAGGGCTTGAAGAGGATTTCTCAAAGGATAAGACAATATTGGTAGCTTAAACATGAACTCCAAAGGCCCAAACACCTCCACCCACCAGCTACTCAATTCCACCAGCTAGAACATGGAATCCAGAGGTAAAAAACCTCCACCCACCACCTATTCTTTCCACTGGTTTAAATAATGAATCCAAAGACCTACAAGAGTATTTATTAAAGGATGAACTGATAATGCTAGATTAAAAATGAACTCCATAGGCCCAAACACCTCCACCCATTAGTTACTCAATGCAACCAGCTAGAACATGGAATCTAGAGGTAAACCACCTCCACCCACCACTTATTATTTCCTTTGGTTGAAACAAGGAAAAAAAATACCTCCCAGTCTCCACCCACTATCCAAAAATGGGATCGAGGGGCCCAAACACCTCCACCTTCAACAACACAATGGAATATATAGGAAAACACCTCTAGCCTTAAATAAACAACGGAGTTTAAAATCTCAACACCTCCACCCTAGATCACAAGCATAAGTAGTTGTTCCCACCAAGCCTAGGAAACCAAAATGCACTACAAGAAACCATGAAACGAGTAAGAAATCTTCATAACTCTCCTTACTAGGAATCCAAGAGACAGGACTCCACCAATCTATCAAGGGAATCCACAGATCATCGACCTCCACCCTTCAACTACCCAGGGAATCCATAAAATACTGCCCTGAAATGTGTTTTTTAGGCCTTCCAATGCGCAATTGAATGACTTCTTTTCTCTTCAATTCCTATAGCAGCGCTCTAGATTTTTGTTTTTCCCTTCTTTTTTGTGCTCAGATCTCTTCAATTCTTCTCTTTTTTGGCTATCGTATATTCTTCCTTTTCGATGTTCTTCTCATGTTTTTTTACTTTTCACTCCCCTTCACAACTAAATATTTTCCTGTGTGTGTACACTACAATGTAAATATTGTGAACTCCTCTCTAGATGCACTCTATATTTATTTACAGCAAAAAAAACCAACAATGGGCTATTATATGCCATAAGTTTTTCCTTTATAACTCTACCTTTATGCACCCAAACAAATTTTGGGTTATCATATGATAGTTTCTGGTTTTAGTTTTTTTTTAGATATGGCAGGTTGGCCTTTGGGTCTTGGGTCTTCCTATGAGGGGCGGGTGATCTCCCTATTCTTTTTCACCTTAAATGTTAATTTTTTGTTTTTAAGCATTTCTCGTTTTAATGCCCATTGGTGGTTGGTAACATAGGCGTTGACCACATGAAAATTTTATTCTTTGATTTTGATTTGAAATTCTAAAATCAAGATCCCTTGTTTCATTTTATAGACAAAATGTTTTTTGGCCAGATTTCTCGTATTATAGCTTAGATATTCTAGATATCAGTTAAAGAGATTGCATCTCTCTATTGGAGATTTATATTTTGTTGGAACCTTAGAAAATTTAGGTAATTGTGGTTTCTATCATAAAATAAAAAAATAAACAATGTTGATTTACGAATAAGATTCCATATGTACAAAGACTATTTTCGTCTGCAAATTTTTTTTAGTAGCAAAGGGGTGAGAAACAAATGAACCTTCGAAGATTTTTTTACTAAGAAAGGAGTGAGGATGAAAGGAAGTTAAATTTTTGAATCACCATACAATCATGAGTTGCGTTGTCACTGGATATTGTCGAAATGAAGCAAGAGCAATGGTGAAATGCTAGAAGTTTTTCTTCGAGTTTCCCACATGAAATTCAATGTCTTTTTGTGATATAATCTTTTAATGAGTATCTTAAAATTTGTACTCAAGTTATTATTGTTTGTGTATTTAAAACACTAGTAATTATAATTGATTGATAAAGAAATTTCACTGTATTCCATTCTATTTCTTTAAAAATTCACTTTTCATGAACATTCTGAGATAAACAACTCTGTAACTACATCCATCCATCGTTTTTAAATTCTGAGATCAATAACCAAATGAATTAAGAGATCAGTAACCATTAAAAACCAGTTGTTACAATCAACTAAATTTGTTTCATTCTACATATGTAGGGTGAAAAAAATTAGTCACGGTTTGTTTCATTCTGCATATGAAGAGTGAAAAATTTCAGTGCTCGTTGAAGCATTTGCAGCCACAACACCTGCCAACTCTTGAACATTGAGAGAGGAAGTGAATTTGAGAACCAACAAGGTATGTCAGCTTGTGAGGGAGTTATATATAGATTGTATCATAACGTATGTTGCTCGTGAGTGTGTTTCCAGACCTCTTCGAGCTATACTTAAGCTATACCACTCATGTGGGGAATCCATTTTTTGAAAGACAGTCTGGTCTCTCCCCTTGTATTTGTCTCAATTTGTTTGAAGAAGTTGGCCATAGAATGGTTCAATGAATTCATAAGTGGAAGGGTTGATTCTTGTTTGTGATCTTTGGGTTACAACCTTTTTCAATTATGTGTGGTCAAAGAATTGCATTCAGCCATGCCAAACTTGTTCAATATATCTCCAATGTATTTCTTTTGAGAAAGGAATATAAATTTAGGATGTTGAGTTAATTCAATACCAAGATAGTGGTGAACATAGCCCAAATCAGTCATTTCAAAACCTTTCTTCAATTCCTTCTTTATGGATGCAACATAACTCTCATTGTTCCCTGTCATCAAAATATCATCTACATACACCACAAGATATACAAATGTTTTTCCAACTTTCTTAACAGACAAAGTTGCATCATCAAGATCAAAATGTTTGAAGTTAAGTTTCATAATATTCTTAGTTAATTTTTCATACTAGGCTCACGGTTCTTGCTTGAGGCCATACAAGGATTTTAAAAGCTTGCATACTTTGTGTTCTTGGCCCTTCCCAACAAATCCTTCTGGTTGGGACATAAAAACCTTCTTCTTTAGATATCCATTCATAAAGGCGGTTTTTACATCCATCTGATGGACTTTCCAACCCTTCTGAGCTGCTAAGGCACAGAGTGTCCGAATGGTGGACCATTTTGTTGTGGGGGAAAAAGTTTCCTCATAATCGACCCCTTCTTTCTATGCAAAACCTTTTGCCACAAGTCTGTAGAGTCTGCTTTTCAAGTGAGCCATCTACTTTGTACTTGTTCTTTTAGACCCACTTGCAGCCAATTGGTTTGGCTCCCAATGGAGGATCAACCAGATTCCAAGTTCCATTCTTTATCAAGGCATCATACTCCTTTTGCATCGCTTCATTCTATTCATGACAAATTCAATTTCACAATTATAAGCAACAACCATATCAATAGGTGAATCAGAGTCATCTACATCGCCTCCATTTTTCCTGGTGGAAATTCTTGTTCCTATCTTTCCAACCTCATCGAGACGAAAATTTTCCACTATCTTTGTCAGCCATTTTTGGGGACCTTTATGAGATGGCCCAGGCTGCTCATTTGACTAAGTTGAGATTGAATCAAGATTCAGACTCCTAATTCTATCAATCACATCATTCAAGTTGTCATTCGTGGTTGGTTCTTCATGTGGGGGAGAGAGTGCTTCGGAAGACGATTCCACAGACTGATTTAGTATAGGAATCCCCCCTTAAAGATGTGGAATATGATTATCAAATTATTGAAATGACTTTGCATGTGTGAATCTATCCAAGTGATCAAGTTGCCACTCAACAACATTGTCAGTCTTATAAGATTCAATGAATATGACATCTCTAGATACTACAAACTTCTTATTTAATTCGTCATAGAGACGGTATCCTTTGGAGGAATTGGAATACCCCAAGAAGATACATTTTTGACTTCTAGCACCAAGTTTATTTCTTTGTACCTTAGGTATCAAAGCATAATAGGTGGAACCAAATACCCTGAAATGCTTTACCGAAGGAATGTGGCCATGCCACATTTCATAAGGAGTTTTATTTCTGATTTTATTAGAAGGACATGTATTCTTTATGTACACAGCTCATAGAACTACATCAACCCAAAACATCAATTTTATATTCTTGAAAAACATCACGGAGCGAACCATATTTAAAATTTTCATGTTCGTTCTTTTAGCTGCACCGTTATGTTGGGGATTATAGGGAAAAGTTGTTTTATGTTTGATCCCATGTTGGCGAAGATAGTTTTAAAATTTGTTTGAAGTGCATTATTTTCCATTATCAGTGCGCAAAGAGCCAATATGATTTTTTGCATCATTTTCAATCCATGCATGAAAATTCTTGAATGTTTGAAAATCATCAGATTTGTTCTTCAATAAGTAAACCCAACACATTCTAGTGTAATCATCAATAAATTTCATCATATATTTATTTCCATTTGCAGAATAAACGGGCATGGGGCAACATAAATTTGAATGAATAACCTAAAGTTTTCTATTTGCTCTGGAATTTGAATCACAAAAGGACTGTTTGCTTTCCCAGAATACAAGCATCACATTGCTTAAGTTTCCCAGGAGTTGTAGGCAATCCAGTAACACCATTTTTCTTCAACATTCGAGGCTTGTCATAGTTTAAGTGTCCAAATATAGCATTCCATAAAAGACCTGATGGGAATGTAACTTCTTCATAATGAGAACTGAATGTAATGTTTTTTGAATGAGCAGAGGTACCTTGCATATTTAGGAGTCTTCCTTCTTCTATTCCTCTCATGACAAGTGAGTGATATGATGCTTTTCTGACCTCAACCTTGCCATCAAACATGTGAATGAAGTGTCTTTGTTGGCGGATGTGGACCAATGACAACAAGTTTCTCCTCAACTCAGGGAGATATAGAACCTCATGTAGAAGATGGTCTGGAAGACCAGGCAACTTAAGCCTGATTGTGCCAAGCCATGATGGCTTGAGTTTATATTTGTTTGCAAAGTATACTTTTCCATCAACCTTGCAAGTAAATTCTTCAAAAAAATATTTTCTAAAAGTCATGTGGCATGTTTCTCTTGAATCTAGAAACCAATAATTTCTCCAAGAAGTAAGGGAAGCATCAAACAAGTCTTCAGTTACTCCAATGTTACAATGTGTTATGACATAATGAGCGGATTCAGGTGCTTTACCTTTGTCTCTATCATGAGTTTTACCTTTTTCTCCATTTCTTTGCTACTCAATTTTGTCCCAAGGAAGCTTACATGTAGATGCATCATGCCAATCTTTATTGCAGTGTATCCAATGAAGATCATATTTGTCACTTTGAGCTTGTCTGAGCCCCTTCCTCTGAAATTTCTTCTTCCTCTTCCTCTTTGGCCACCTCTTCCTCTCAAAGAATCTTGAGCATGATTCTTCTTTCTATGTGTGAAACATATAGCTTCTTCAGAAGACAGAGGGGTTGTCTTCTTTCCAAAAGCCTTCTCTCTTTCTGCAAAATTTTTCTCAAGGGAATCAAAGGTAATCTTCATGAGGTTTCCAATTGCTTGCAATGACTCAAGGTAATGTGAGTAAGTGGGATAAAATGCCTTAAAATAGGATATGAGAGGTATGTCAACTTCTACACCAGCATTTTTAATGTCATGCATGATATATATTACTTCTGATGCTAAAGCAAGAGGGTGATATTTTTTCAATTCAAGGTTGAACAGCGTAATCATTAATTGAACAATTTCAAGTTCTGAGTGTGAGTCATATATTTATTTTAATTTCCTTGAGGCTTCATAGGCATTTGAAAATGGTGTAATATGGCGACTTGCCTCTTCATTTACAGAAGTTTCAATCAAGGCATAAGCCTTGCAATTATTGTTTTCCCAAATGGCGATCTCCTTGTCGGAGGTGGCCTTTGTCGGTGGATTGTCTCCTTCTCTTTCAAAAATTCCTCTCCACAACTCATTAAAAATGAAAGCATGCTTGATTTTCTGAGACCACTCAGGATAGTTATCATTTCCATAGAGAACTACTCCCACAATAGATATGAGAGAATGCATTGTGAATATGTACTTTAAAAATATGTAGTCTGCTGGAAAAAGATTCAATTCTGGTGTAAAAAATTTATTCTGCTGCAAAAACTAAATTATGGTGTAAAAATTGTAATCTTCTGCAAAAAAATAAATTCTAGTAAAAATAAAAAATTCTAAAAAAAATATATATATATATTTTTTTTTTGCAGAGGGAAGGTCAAACCTAGGGGAGGTGGGACCCCGAAAGGTCAAACCTGGGGGAGGTGGGACCCCAGGAAGTTCGAACCTGGGGAGGTTGAATATGGAAAGGTGATGCCGGAGGGAGGAAGGAGGAGGGAACAGGGGGGGTTTGTAGGAGGAGGAAGGAGGGGAGCGCGAAGGAGTGGGGGAAGGGAACAAAGGGAGGAGAGAGGAGGGGAGTGCAGAGGAGCAAAGGAAGGGAGCGTAGGGGGAAGGAAGGAGGTATTCTTGTGCACTACGTGGAGGGGGAAACGGGAGGTAGTGTTGTTCGGAGGGGGCAGGGGGAGTTAGTGTTGCGCGGAGGGGGAAATGAGAGGTAGGAGCAGCTGCGGGACTGCACGGAGGAGCCGGAATGAGGAGCCTGTGAGGAGGAACCGGAGCGAGGGAGACTGTAGCAGCTAATCGACGGGCCGAGCAGTGGGCTACGACGTGCTAGGTAGTTACAAGAAGCAGCGCTGCGGAGCTGTGGAGAGAGAAGCAAAAAAAAAACTTTAAAAATGCAACAAAACAAAAACAATTTTGAACGCAGGGCCGAAAAACAATTTTGAACGCAGCAAAACAGTGTTAGTATTTTGGAGGAATATGATAGAGGTTGGCAGTCTGCAAAAAAATGTAGAACAGAGACAAATTTTTAGAATGGAGGGATTTACCAAGGCAAGGAGGCCAAAAAAAGAGTTGGATATAATACCATGTCAGGCCAGGAGATAACTCCACAAATGAACCTTTTAAATTGAATGACGGTGGTCATGAATATGTACATGGAGGTGAGACTGTTGACATTCATTTCCCAATGTCTCTTAGACTTCCTTATTTCCTATTTTACACTAATATACAATTTCTCCCAATCCCTTCGGATTAGGTTTCAACATATTTATTGGTTGTTGGTGGACTTGGCTATGTTTGGGTTCAATTGTACCTATGTTATTAGTTAATTTATCTCATGGTGAAACTTTGCATCCTTTCCATCTATCTACCTAGGAGGATGCTCTGATCGGTCCACATCAAAGACAATCAATCGATCATCGAAAGGATCTACAGCACCCACGACAGATAGTAGAGCTTTTCTTTGTGAAGGGCATGACTAGAGGAGTTCCAGCGTTGAAATGGTAGCAGGGGATTGTGCGAGGTCATCTACTATGCTATACGAATGGGCGGCTTTTCCAGAAGTAGCATTTCGGCATAGTGGTCCCTTAGGGATCTTGGTATGAACCTCTGCCCTAGGCTGAGGGATCTTCAAGGGGCCATTAGGTGTCGAAGAGGCTCTGTAGCGACTGAAGTAGGCGGCTCGAGGACAGACGTAGTGGGAGGCTTGTTGTACTGACGGGACCGAGTCTGAAGATTGATGTCACCAGTTGGCATTTGATCAGAGTTCATCATGAGAATCTGGTAATCTAAGATACCAAATGGAAGAGGTTGAGTGGCCACCTGACCTTCAGGTGGTTGGTTAGCCACGAATCCTTGCTGAGGGAAAGGATCAGTAAGAACAATTGGTTGACTAGATGCAGGACTGGGAGGAACGGAATGGATGGCTTGTTGTCCTCTCAAAGTTTCTTGAGACTCACATAGTTGCCACATCTATGGCAAAAGAGGAAAATCATGCATGTAACGGCCATAAACACCACAACAAGAACAGGGCTTATTCGTGCGAATAGGCCTATCCTGCTTGGGCTGAGTGCCCTGTTGCTGGTTCATAGTGTTAGGAGCATTACCTTGGTTAGGTCCAGAATTACCGGGGGCAGTTTGGTTTTTAGTGCCTTTCCTCTTATTTTTTGAGGGAGGAGGATTAGTCGCACCCTGCTGTGCATACACCTGCCCCTGAGGGGGCGGTGGTTGCTGTTGCAGGGTTTGAAAAGGCAAGGGAGGAGGAGGTGCTAATGTTGGAGGAGCTGGAGCACCAGGTTGTGGATACGGGTAATAAGGAGGTTGGGTAACAGTGTGGTAAACAGGAGGTTGGGAAAAAAGAGGAGGCATGTCATATCCTAGATACGTGCTACCGGGAGGGGGAAAAGTGCAGGAGGTGCTGGCCCCCCCGAGGAAAACCATAGCCCATCGGAGGTTGAGCATACAGATTAGAGAGCGCTCCAACAATACCGTCGGTGGCATGAGATGCCCTCGGTGCGTTGGCACCATCGGGTCTAGGAAGATCAGGTAGAATGGTATAAACATAACCCGACTGAGCGTAGATCAGGTCATATTTTAACGCAATTTGGAGAGCAGCTTCTTCGGTTTGGAGAAAGTGCGATGCGATATATTTTCCGATAGGTGGCAAAAGAGATCTAAGGAACCAGTCCATGTAGAAATGGTCTTCGAAGGTAAGAGCTCGACATAGGCTCTTTCTTCTATACCATTCCTGGACATGATCTGAAAGGCGGGTCGCAGACGTTTGATGGAAAGAAGTCAAGAGTTCGGTACCAGTGTCGTAACGAAGGGGAAGCTGGAAATAAGATAGAAAAGCCCGAGCAAGATTCATGAAGGCAGTGTGAGAGGAAGGGGTCTAATCAACATACCACTTAGAAGCTTCACCTATAAGTGTTCGTTGGAACAACCGAAGACAGACAGAGTCATCGATAATAGAGTTAGACGAACACCACATGTGGAAAGATCGAACATGATTTGAAGGATCTTCTCCAGCAAGGCCTTCAAACTTTGGGATGTCTCAAGGGAGCTTTGTTGGCATAGCAGACCAACTAGCGTCATGGTGTATAGGGTCATTTATCAATTGGTCGAAATCGAGGAGGCTGAGGCCTTCCATGAAGTGGAGCAAGGGTGCAGCCGAGGTAGTGTCTGTTGCGGTCCCACTAGTGGTATCCCCAGCATGAGGGCCGGGGTTACCACCAGCATTAGGTCCTGCACCAGACATGGTAAAGGTGACAGGGGGAGAACCGAAGGCAGAACAAGAAGGAGAACCCAAAGGACCAGAAGAAGAGTCGGCGTGCAGACTCGGTGGAAGACAAACTCGAATCTTATGTGGAGGAGTAAGTATTTTTACTAGAAACTGAGGATGAAGGCCAAGAAGTCTCTGGGATGAATGCCTTGGTGGTGCAATGATGACGACACAAACACGGCACAAAGGAAAAAGAGACCGACATGGGCAAGGAGGTGCAGGATCAACTGATTACAATGTTGAAACAAGGGCAGAAAGGTGCAGGATCAATTGATTTCAATATTTTAGAGTCTTTTCTTGGCGGTGTTAACCAAGCCCTTTTTCACTTAGGGTATGTGTGTGAAGTGTGTAAATTTTAATTTTTAAACCCAGACGTTTGTAGAGAAAAAGAAAAAGTGTGTTGTATAGCTACAAATAAACCTGCAAATAACAGTATATAATCCTGCAAAAACAGAAAATAAATAGCTAATAATGAAATGATCTAAACCCAAGGAGGTGGGCCTCTCAACAATTAGTCTATAGGTGAGAAAAAAACAAATCAAAACACACGGAAAAACCAAATATATATAAGTTCAGGAGGGACAGGAATCTAAAGGACCAAATCTACTGGAAAGTGGTGCATAAACAACAACAGATCAGAGGAAAAATTGTTGTAAAAAGAGGTGGTGAAAGGCTATCTCCAGGAGGGAAGCGGAATGAACCCTAGAGGAAAACCCAAACAAATCTAGATGAGGTGTTTTGGATGGATAACAAGCCGATCTAAAGCGGATCTGAAGGCGGGGTATCAGATCTGAAAAAAAAAAAAGGCTGAAGACTCTGAAATTTCAGACAACCTGCAACAGCAAAAACTCTTCCACAAAAAGTGGGGGGTACTGAAGCCCTAGGGGGCTAGGTTCCCACTTCGTTGAGAAAAATAGAACAAATACAGGTCCAAAACGGGAGGAGAAGGAGGTCAGAAAACCCTTAACAGAGGCTTAGACAAACCCAGAAACTTTCAGAAAAAATCCCGCAAAAAGTTCAGGTAGCATCTTTTGACCTTTTTTTAGTAGAGGTCACACTTTTTGGGCTGTAAGGTGTGGCCTGAGGGTCCAGGTGGCAGTTTTTGGGCTAAAAAGTGTGACCTACAATTTCGGCACTCTCGACGGCATATTTCAGAAAAAGTTTCCGTCTCAGCTACAGTTGATGTCTGTCACCTGCGCAATAGGTTTGAAAACACGTGGAAGTTAGAATTTTTATTGTTTTAGGGTTTTATAGTTTAAAAACAACATCAAGAAAAGCAAAAACAAGGGGCTGAAGAGAAATCCTAGGGTTTGAAGCAGCTAGATATGCAAGGATCAAAAAAACGATAGTGGTCGTAATCGTAAACCCATGTGGAGTCGCTATTTGTTAGTATGAATCTTAATTCCAAGCGTACGAAAAAATACCACTTTAGTTGTGCATAACAACAACCCTAACAGCAAATATGGTCGTCAATATCTTCAGATCTGCAGTTAGGTGATCAAGATAAATGCTGCAAAAATCTAGATCTATGCATTAGAAGACATTAAACAGTAGAAAAAACAAGATTTACTCCATGCATCCAATAGACAAGACAAGAATATGTTGAATGAATTTTTATATTAGGGGCACCTGGGAGGGTGTTCCCAGTTCTCCTCAATGGGATGGGTTCTTGTAAGTCCTCAGCACTTCAGATCTAAAATTCCTCTCTCTTGATGGTGTATAAAACCCAGACAAAAATGGTAGCAAAATATGACTATGATAGTGGATCAATAGTCAGACCAAAAGTATAGATCCAGAGTGATCTTTAGGCAACAAAACGTGATAAATGAATGGGAAAACCCTTCTATTTATAACAAAATATTGAGTTAGTCTAGATATTGGTGCATAATTAAAATATTATTAACCAAATTAGGATCCAACTTTTATGGAATATTTTATTATATTTGTTGGAGGGAAAAGGAATTTGACTTGGGTCAAATCCCTTTATTTGTAAATAATAAATAAATAAATGATTTATTTATCATTTTAAGAATGTGGTTGAGTAATAATTAAATAAATAATGATTTATTTAATTGTTTAAGGGTGATTTAGTTATATTTAACAAAGAATATTATTTAAATAAAGTTTAAATAATTATTCTTAGAAAATAATAAGATAAATAATGATTTATCTAATTAATTTCCTTGTTTTGGGTTAAATATAACTAGGAATATTAATTAAATTGATGTTTAACTAATTATTCCTTCAGGAAAATCAAACAAATATAGATTTATTTAATATTTCCTCATGGGGTTTCCTGTTTAGACCATAAACAACTTAATAAAGGTGGTTTACTAAATTATTTTTCATAGTGAATGCAATTTTACTTAGGGTAAAATTGGTCTTACATGGTGTACTTGGGTCCATCTAATAACAATGGGTTAGATGACCAAAAAATGGTGTAATAGATTGCCCCCCAACGTGTGAGCGTTAGGAGCTAATCGTATGATCAAAGTACGTTGTAAGAACTCAATCACTAGACGTTGAAGGGGAAGTCAAAGAGAGAGGAGTATAAGGTAGACCAAAGTGCTGAAAGAACTAGACCTTGAGAGGCGATACTTACAGGTGCGACAAGTCTCTTTGATGAGTGAGTACCTATGCTATAGGCGGCGGGGGAGGCATACCTATGCCCGTCAAGGCAAAGTACAAACAATGAGGCATCTGGAAAACCACGGGACGAAATAATATAGCATATGTTGGCATAAACATGAGCTAGATAAATAACATGATAATGAATCCCACATACATATTATGCCTGGGATAACAGCCAGGACTTGTACAATAATATCTGAGTACATGAGATATAAATACAACCCAGATGCCCCTGTAAACAGGAAAGGGCTCTGAAAATCTGATTGATATATGCAATCAAGAAGGCATTGCAAGTAGCTGGGGCCGGTATCATCAAATCTATGGAGCTGCATCGAAGGTTGACATGAAGAAGTCATCCGGGTATGTGGGGGGCTACTTGTAGGGCCACCCCCTCGTGAGGGTTGTGACATCTCACACACACCCGGGAATCACTGATATCAGCTGCTGCATCACTGAACCATCAAGTATACGGATCTCGATCACACTGAAAGGAGCTGGAGTTGAGAAACAATCAAGTCAAAGGGAAATAAGGATTCCCTTTTGCTGATCCGGGGCACCGAACAAAAGTGGAAGCTGGAACCAAGGAACACTGCCCTCTAGACCTGTCTTTTGGAATGAATGAGCCGATGTCGAAAAAAGGAGGTCCGCCAAGGTGAGGCAATAAGGGATACTCAACTAAGGCACGAGAGAAAATAGTAGAGAGATTGACAGACTGACATCGATGATGATGATCAGATGAATGGTACTGAGTAGCGAATGGACGACTTCCCTTGTTACAGCATAAAGGGCATGAATGTCCAAGCAGCGACTGACACAACATCATGAGGGATAGGGGACAGTGGGACTAAAGGCCATAATGTGCGACACGAGAGAGGGACCAAGAAATGAAGGAGCTAGATAAATCAGGTTCCAAAACGTTAACTTCATGTTGGATATTATCCTTTAAAGTGCCTATGAAGATATCAATCCTATGTTCCTCTGGAATATCAGTTACCCTTATATTCAATTTTTGGAAGTCCTCAATGTGCTCCCCCACTAAACCCTTTTTTTTTAGATTTATCAATTGGCTAAAGAAGGTGTTGCTCTTTGTATCCTCATAATGTGCTATCATTTCCTCCGTAAAAATTGACCAAGTGACAATTTTTTTACGGGAGCAAAGCCATCGATACCATACAAATGTATTTTTTTTCTAAATGTAAAGTTGCAATGCGTACCTTTTGTGTGTTTTTCACGTTATGGAGATCAAAATATTGCTCCATCTGTAGTATCCATGTTACAGGATCCTTTCCATCAAACTTCCTCATATCCATTTTTTGGAATATGGTGGTTCTTCTCGCTAGCATTAGAGTTTATGAAATCACGATTAACATTTATTTTGTTCTCATCACAAGTTTATTCTACTATCTTTTCACCATTAGGAAACATTTCTTGTATCAACTTTGTCAAACCTTCCATGTCTGCTTTTAGATCATTCTTCATGTTTTCCATTTTAGCTTCCATGTCATCCATCTTAGATTCCATGCCAGCTTCCATGCCATCTATCTTATATTCCACGCCTTTCTTCAAACCATCCATATTATTCTTCACACCATCCATCTTTGCTTCCATTCCTTTCTTCAAAACTTCCATTTCATTTTTTGCTGCTCTTTGCGAGAGCGAAATTTGGTGCACTTGCTCTTGTAATTTTGATAGATCATGTTGCAATTCTTCATCTTCATGAGTCATAGTAGAGCCTTCTGAAGGCTTAATGAGTGTTGAATTATTTTTACAGGGCATCTTTTAGAACCCAATACTGATATCTATTCAACAATATGCCCTTGGAATCAATTCAAATTGATTTTTCAAACAAGACTTATGCAATTCGGAAAAAAAATACACACCTTTTTCTTGCTTTTGAGGAGCTCAATATTGAAATTGGATTATATATGCGATTGTAGCTCTTCAATATCTAAAATTCAGCTCTGAAGTATCCCTCTGAATTATCTTTTGAATGCCACAGGTCTAACCTGATTTGGATTCTCCAAGACAAAGTTATGTCCAATCTCCCACAATGACCTAATTATGGACTGGTTCAGTAGAGCGAACTTGTACGACTTTCCACGTGTCATTGTTTCATCCTTCGCCTCTAAAATTGATAGCCAAGAAACTACAGTTCGTTTACTTGCAAAAACAATTTACGGAACTCCAATTCGATGCTCAGAGAGAGAGTTATTTAACTTTTCCCACGATCACCTCTTTGAGATGAAATTCGAGAGCCTGAAAAAGCACTACATTCCATAGATCATATCTCTAAATATATTGCGAACCAAGATCTGAAATTTTGCGATGAGTTTCCTCAGGATTTCAGCTTTGCACCCTAAAAATTTCAGATTCTGAACCTTCGTAGAAAAAAACTTATAGCGCAAATGCCACGATGACCTGTTTAGTAGCCTAAAAAAAAAAACCTAACTTCCTCAGATCATATCTCCGAAAATGTTGCGAACCAAGCTCTGAAATTTTTAGAAGATCTTCCTCAGGATTTTGGCTTCACACCCTAAAAACCTTCATCTTCTGAAACTTTGTATAAAAAAATTTATAACGAAAATTCCACGATGACTTGTTTGGAGCAGCGAAACCCTAGAATCCAAAGCTCTGATACCAAATGTTGTGTAACTAGCTCCAAAAATAGAAGAAAGGAGATATCAACGCCTTAGAAATAAGCCACTTCGAGGGGGAAACCTCCAATACATTACATAAATGAAAATTTCTTGGATGATATAATTTACAAAACCTCCTTTCTATATATAGGAGTCCATGTGGCCATAATGTAATCCTAGTGGGCCACAATGTAATCCTAGCCGACCTAACAATAATAATTTAAGGGCACAATAATAACAAAATGTGGGTTACAAGGGTACAATAATAACAATAAGGGGGTTACACTAATAACAAGGTTTGACAAAGTTGATACAATAAATGTTTCCTAATGGTGAAAAGGTAGTAGAGGAAACTAATGATGAGAACAAAATAAATGTTAATCGCGATTTCATAAACTCTCATGTTGGCGAGAAGAACCACCATATTCCAAAAATGGATATGAGGATGTTTGATGGAAAGGATCCTATAACATGGATACTACAGATGGAGCAATATTTTGATCTCCATAATGTGAAAAACACACAAAAGGTACGCATTGCAACTTTACATTTAGAAAAATACATTTGTATGGTATCGATGGCTTGCTCCGTAAAAAAATTATCACGCCCAGTCAATTTTTTACGGAGGAAATGATAGCACATTATGAGCATACAAAGAGCAACACCTTCTTTATCCAATTGATAAATCTCAAACAAAACGGTTTAGTGGGGGAGCACATTGAGGACTTCCAAAAATTGAATATAAGGGTAACTGATATTCCAGAGGAACACGGGATTGATCTCTTCATAGGCACTTTAAAGGATAACATCCAACATGAAGTTCACGTTTTGATATTTTTATGTTATTGTCTTGTGTTAAATGCGTGTGCTAAATGCCAGTCTAGAATATGGTTTGCAATGCTATCTACATAGTGATTTTGTGCTCTAGGTACATGACTAAAAGTAAAGATTTCAAATTCACGCATCAAAAGCTTCACTCGTAAATATCTTCTAAAAAGGATAGGATTATGCACATGATAGACACCATTCAATTGCATGACAAGAAGTAGGGAATCTAAACGAATATGAAGGTGAAGGATGTGATGTGAAAGGGCATCGGCTAATAAATCTCGCACTGCATCATATTCGGCTTGATTATTGGTAGCAGTATGTTGACGAGAAAAAATTTCTAGCCAATAGCAGGGGATCTCCCTGGTAAAAAGTCCCAACTAGACTCTAAACCGTTTGGAATAGGGATCCCGTCCGGGGTGTGGGTCCGGCTACTGTTTGATACTCCTTTTCTTTGGTCTCAATCAGACTTTGCAAACCTAAGGACGCACGCTTATTCAGATGACACAAAACACATGACTAATGAATTATAATGGTCAAACAACACTATGCATAGCAAGACGAGTTGTAAAGCATGGAGCCGAAGGAGATGCTGTTAGCAGCATGTCATTAGGGTCATGCTTGTAAAAGTTGTTCTGACCACAAAAGAAATAATTCCTTATGGAAGAATACCCTTCACTTTTTTGAATGATCACAGCGATAATGTAAATGTTAACAAACAAAGTTAGTAGCATTCATTAAAGCAGAAACATAGACTTAACACCATTAACACACTTCTAGAAAACTATAATGCATAATGATGTAGACAGAGAGACAGTTTCATTAATCAAAAGATGTTAGAAACTGAAAATGTAATACTCATAGTGTTCACGCATTAATCAACATCAGATCCAACAATGGATTTTACAAGTGCTTGTATTCATATGCAACATTGTGTGGTCCTTCTATACAATATCAATCCTTTTCAGTCCAAAAGAAAAGTCCCTTTACAAGTTCCCGAAGGAAGTATTTAAAGAGAAAAGCTTGCCCTTTGGGCTCCCTGACTTTTCTCTTTCCCGACTGTTGGGTTGCCTTGCGACCCAGTCTATTCTGTGACCTGACTAGCTTTTGCGACTTGCGACCTCACTAGATTTTGTGACTTGCGACCCTTAGCAATCAACGACCTGCGACCTAAGGAAATATGGGACCTACGACCTACCTAGATATAACGACCTCGCGACCCAGTCGTTGGGTCGCTGGGTCGCGTTGTCGAGCTTTTAACAGGGAGTGTGACTATGCGACCCGGCGTCCTGCCTAAATTCTGCGACCTCACGACCTAGTCACTCGGTCGCTGGGTCGTGTCGTCGAGCTTTTAACAGGGAGTGCGACTATGCGACCCGGCGACCTGCCTAGATTCTGCGACCTCGCGACCCAGTCGCTGGGTTGCCTCATTGAGCTTTTAACAGGGAGTGCGACTATGCGGCCCGACGACCTGAGGAAATATATGACCTACGAGTTATTCATATGATCTTCTTGTGGAGGATTCAGACTTTGCAAAACTCAATTTTTTCCCTGGTACTATTATTTGGATTTCTCAGCGAGACTTCTTTCCTACATCATCGTTCCGTGAAAATGACCGGGTGCCTTTGAGCTTGTTGGGAGAGGCTCTTTGTGTAATCCAAAGGCTTCCACCCTTTGACTCTTTAATTGTTGTGATGCCCGTTGGTATCGCTGTCGACCAAGTGCCAAATGTCGATACTCACTTAAATAAATATATAACCATTTGAACCCGGTAACCCTCACTCTTAGGAATGAAACTATTGCGTTCCAAGGGATGTGGCTTATCCGTGACCGGAAAGTTCCCTCAAACAGTGCACTCTTTGTTCCCTGCTTAAAGGTGATGCATATCTTCCACTTCCATATTTCAGCTCGAAGTACTCTTACCCTTGTCATCTGCCTTGACGTGGTCTTCAACTGTAGCCCTAGTTTCATCCCCACTTGGGCAGGGAGCATGTGGATGAAAGTGTCATGTTTCACAGCTGTGACCTTATTGTTTAGCTTCAGTGCATCTCCCTCGATGTGGTGATGACATTGATGAGTATATCATATGTGGGATTGACCTGTATGAAACATTAAAAAATTAATTATTTCATAGTTACCCTTTAGATAATGATGCCCCCAAATAATTAACATCAGATTATGAGCTTGGTGAAGTACCCAAACCGAGTGCCTAAGAAATCCCTGGTGAAAGAGATTTTAATGTAAATACACAAAAAATTTCCATTTGAATGTATGCATGGCGATCCCTTCACACATGGTGTGGTTGTGGTAAGAGTATCTCGTCATGAGGGTGAGAAGGTTTATGAGGAGTTTGGAACAGGTTACGAGGATGTCATTAACTACAAGCCGGGCTAAAGCCCTAGTGGCTAAGCGAGTGGAGGGGGGAACCCGAAATTTTGAAAATAACCAAAATTTTGGGTGTTGTTGTAGCGGCTACAACATAGTACCAATGCATACACCATTTGAGAGAACAAGCGAATGCAATGGGGTAAAAATGGCCCAACCTACTGAGGCTAGATTCCAGGAGTAGCGACTCACACCATCAGCAAAATCGATATAAGGTGTGGATGGAGGGTCCATCTGAAAAGTCCCACAAGACAATAAATGGAAGGATGAAGAACAGTGCAGGCAACCTGAGCGCAAATTAGAAATCGAACGCATTCCACGAAAAGGGGTGATCTGGGTAGGATGTTTATTACTCACATGCCGTTGGTGAAGGGGAGTGTGGGAGCTACTAGAGGCGTAGCTTAAGCTTAGGCTGCATAAGTCACAAAAGGTACGGATGATGGCATTCCATTTATGTGCGGGAAAGATGAATTCAAGGGTGGAGATGGCTTCCATGACGTCGTCGTCATAACAGGAGGTGGAAGGACAAGAGGAAGGGAGACCACATGACGCGGTAAGGCTACCTGACTCATCATCATGAGAAGTGAGGTTCACATGTGCATCGTCATGGGGGATGACGTAAGAACAAGCAGATAAGGGATCTACTAATGTTGAGCCCCGGGGGATCGCTGAAGGGAGGTCAAGAGAAACAACAGGAGAAGACTCAAAGGGAGCTTCTGCCGAGGATCTCATGAATGATGATAGGTAGAGGATGGTGGCCGCATGCTCTGTCATCTCGACATCAGGAGGGGGAATGTAAATGGGAGCAGGTAAATCCTCAATCTGGCCTGCAGCATACTGTGCAAGTACGAGAGAAGCAGATTGGTTCTGTTCAATCTCGTACTCTCGAACTACCTCTAAAGAGGCACGATAATGCATAAGGTATGGAAAATGATGAGAGTAATGGCCATGGAGACCACACAAAGCACAAGGGTGTTTGGTGTGAATAGACTTGGTGTTATTGGTTGCAGTCGATGAAGAAGCAGAGGTTCCAGGGACCGTAGACTCAGGGAACACAACATTAACCATGGGCTTCATGCAGGGCAACTCGGGACAAGTATGGGTGTCATGACTGATGACATCACATAAAGAATAAGGCTTTGGAGGTGGAGGAGGTGCAGGGTGAGTCGGGGCAGCCTTGTCCTTTGAGGCCCATTTGCGAGCTCTGCCCTTCTTACCCGAAGCGGTCGCAACAGGAGCCGGTTCCTGTTGAGGTGGCTAGGGCACTGTGACAACGGGATAAGTCAGGGGGACTGGTTGAACCGGGGTCAAAGCAAGATAAGGTTTAGGTTGACCTGGCGAGGTAGCGGTTGGAGGATCAAGGTACTAGACGGGAATCCCAATGGTCAAATTAGCAAGAGAGAGGGTGGCCATGACAGGTGCCGTATAGATTCCTGGTGGAGGGACTAGGAACGGTATCTGACCGGAGGGGTAATGGCCAGGCAGGACAGCTCCTAAATGGTTAAGGCCTGGAGGAACCATTCTAGGAGGGTAAATAGGCTCATGAGTACTAGCTGAAGGGCCAGGAGGAGGAGGTCCAGAAGGCTGCATCGAAGGGCTAGGAGAAGGCTGCGAAGGGCGAGGAGGCTACTGACTAGCTGAGGCAGGCTGCTTGAGAGAAGCCCGAGATGATTGCATCAAGGAAAAATTTGATGAGCTGGGATCAGATATAGGAGGAAGGAGACTAGGGAATGTACCAAGCAATGAGGAATCTTTGTAGACTTCGGGCGAAACACTAGTCCAAGGGTCGACGGTTTTCTTGTTGGCCACCGAAGAGATAGTGGACTCAGGGGAGGTCTAAGACTTTGGTTCTTAATACGTCAACTGTTCAATGGTAACTATATTTCCGTCATGAGCGAAGAACATCTTGCGGTTAACTGCAGAAGGGACAGCAGACATCGCATAAGTGTAGTTATGACCCAATAGAATGTTGTAAACTAAGGGGGCATCTATGACTTCTACGTCAGCGCAAACAGTCTTTCCCGCAAGAGTAATAGGACAATTGCAGAATAAGTCAATGGGTTGGGAGGCATGGCCATCCCACGCTCGGAGGGTGATCGTGGAAGGAACCAACTCAGATGATCCGAGTTGTTTCCAAACCGAAGTGGACATCACACAGGTGGATGCCCCCTCATCAATAATGCACTAAAAAATGTTGGTGTTCCGGATCTTGACTGGGATTTGGAAAGCGACAGAAGTTGGGAGAGGAGGATGCTCTAATCGGTCAACATCAAAGAAAATCAATCGATCGTCGGAAGGATCTACAGCGCCCATGGCAGATAGTAGAGATTTTCCTTGTGAAGGGCATGACTGGAGGAGTTCCAGCGTTGAAATGGTAGCAGGGGATTGTGCCAGGTCATCTACTATGTTATACGAATGGGCGACTTTTCCAGAAGCAGCATTTTGGCGTAGTGGTCCCTTAGGGATCTTGGTATGAACCTCTGCCCTAGGTTGAGGGATCTTCAAGGGGCCATTAGGTGTTGAAAGAGGATCTGTAGCGACCGAAGGAGGCGGCTCGAGGACAGACGTAGTGGGAGGCTTATTGTACTGACGAGACCGAGTCTAAAGATTGATGTCACCAGTTGGCGGTTCATCAAATTTCATCATGATAATCTGGTAATCGGAGGTACCAGATGGAAGAGGCTGATTGGCCACTTGACCTTCACGTGGTTGGGTAGCCATGAATCCTTGCTTAGGGAAAGGATCAGTAAGCACAGCTAGTTGACTAAGTGCAAGACTGGGAGGAACGGAAGGGATGGCTTGTTGTCCTCTCAAAGTTGCTTGAGACTCCCATAGTTGCCGCATCTGTGGCAAAAGAGGACAATCATGCGTGTAATGGCCATAAACACCACAACAAGAACAGGGCTTATTCGTGCAAATAGGCCTGTTCTGCATGGGCTGAGTGTCCTGTTGCTGGTTCGTAGTGTTAGTAACATTACCTTGGTTAGGTCCAGAATTACCGAGGGCAGTTTGATTTTGAGTTCCTTTCCTCTTCTTTTTTGAGGGAGGAGGATTAGTCGCGCCCTGCTATGCATACACCTGCCCCTGAGGGGGCGGTGGTTGTTGTTGCGGGGTTTGAGAAGGCAAGGGAGGAGGAGGTGCTAATGCTGGAGGAGCTGGAGCACCAGGCCGTGGATACAGGTAATAAGGAGGTTGGGTAACAGTGCGGTAAACAGGAGGTGGGGCAAAACGAGGAGGCATGTCATATCCTGGATACGTGCTACCGGGAGGGGGAAAAGTGCAGGAGGTGCTAGCCCCCCCTTAGGAAAACCATAGCCCATGGAAGGTTTAGCATATGGATTAGAGAGCGCTCCAATGACACCGTCGGCGGCATGAGATGCCCCAGGTGCATTGGCACCACCGGGTCTGGGAAGATCAGGTAGAACGGTATAAACATAACCTGACTGAGCATAGATCAGGTCATATTTTAACGCAATTTGGAGAGCGGCTTCTTCGGTTTGGGGAAAGTGTGATACAACATATTTTCTGATAGGTGGAAAAAGAGATCTAAGGAACCAGTCCATGTAGACATAGTCTTTGAAGGTAAGAGCTCGACATAGGCTCTTTCTTCTCCACCATTCCTGGACATGATCGGAAAGGTGGGTCGCAGACGATTGACGGAAAGAAGTCAAGAGTTCAATACCAGTGTCGTAACGAAGGGGAAGCTGGAAATAAGACAGAAAAGCCTGGGTAAGAGTCACAAAGGTGGTGTGAGAGGAAGGGGTCTGATCAACATACCACTTAGAAGCTTCACCTGTAAGCGTTCGTTGGAACAACCGAAGACGGACAGATTCATCGGTAATAGAGTTAGACGAACACCACATGTGGAAAGATCAAACATGATTTGAACAATCTTCTCCAGCAAGGCCTTCAAACTTTGGGATGTCTGAAGGGAGCTTTGCCGACATAACAGGCCAACTAGCGTCATGCTGTATAGGTTCATTTATCAACTGGTCGAAATCGGGGAGGCTGAGGCCTTCCATGAAGGGGAGCAAGGGTGCAGTCGGGGTAGTGTCTGTTGCGGTCGCACTAGTGGTATTCCCACCATGAGGGTCGGGGTTACCACCAGAATTAGGTCCTGCACCAGACACGGTGAAGGTGACAGGGGGAGAACCAAAGGCAAAACGAGAAGGAGAACCCAAAGGACCAGAAGAAGAGTCGGTGTGCAGACTCGATGGAGGACTAACTCGAATCCTATGTGGAGGAGTAAGTCTTCCTACCGGAAACTGAGGATGAAGGCCGAGAATTCTCCGGGATGAACGCCTTGGTGGCACAATGATGATGACACAAACATGGCTCAAAGGAAAAAGAGACCGACAAGGGTAGGTAGGTGCAGGATCAACTGATTACAATGTCGAAACAGGGGCAAAAAGGTGCAAGATCAATTGATTTCAATGTTTTAGAGTCTTTGCTTGGCAGTGTTAACCAAGCCCTTTTTCGCTTAGGGTGTGTGTGTGAAGTGTGTAAATTTTAATTTTTAAACCAAGACATTTGTAGAGAAAAAGAAAAAGTGTGTTGTATAGCTGCAAATAATAGTATATAATCCTGCAAAAACAGAAAATAAACAGCTAATAATGCAATTATCTAAACCCAAGGAGGCAGGCCTCTCAACAATTAGTCTATAGGTGAGCAAAAAACTAATCAAAACACACGGAAAAACCCTATAGATCTAAGGTCAGGAGGGACAGGGATCTAAAGGACCAAATCTGCTGGAAAGTGGTGCAGAAACAGCAACATATCAGAGGGAAAATTGTTGTAAAAAGAGGTGGCGAAAGGCTATCTTCAGGAGGGAAGCAGAGTGAACCCTAGAGGAAAACCCAAAAAAAACTAGATGAGGTGTTTTGGATGGATAACAAACCGATCTGAAGCAGGTCTGAAGGTGAGGTATCAGATCTGAAAAAAAGCTGAAGACTCTGAAATTTAGACAACCTGCAACAGAAAAAACTCTTCCACAAAAATTGGAGGGTACTGAAGTCCTAGGGGGCTAGGTTCCCACTTATTTGAGCAAAACAGAACAAGTACAGGTCCAAAACGGGCGGAGATGGAGGTCAGACAACCCTGAACAGAGGCTCAGACAAACCCAAAAAACTTTCAGAAAAATTCCCGCAAAAAGTTAAGGTCGCAGTTTTTGACCTATTTTCAGCAGAGGTTGCACTTTTTGGGCTGTAATGTGCGGCCTAAGGGTCCAGGTCGCAATTTTTGGGCTGAAAAGTGCGACCTGCACTTCCGGCACTCTCGGCGACAGATTTTAGAAAAAATTGTCATCTCAATTGCGGCTGATGTCTGTCACCTGCGCAATAGGTCCGAAAACACGCAGAAGTTAGAATTTTTATTGTTTTAGGGTTTTATAGGTTAAAAAAAACATCAAGAAAATCAAAAACAAGGGGCTGAAGAGAAATCCTAGGGTTTGAAGCAGCTAGATATGCAAGGATCAGAAAAACGACAGCGGTCGTAATCGTAAACCCGTGTGGAGTCGCCAGTTGTTAGTATGAATCTTAATTCCAAGCGTACAAAAAAGGACCACTTTAGTTGTGCATAACAACAGCCCTAACAACAAATATGGTTGTCAATATCTTCAAGTCTGCAGTTAGTTGATCAAGATAAATGCTGCAAAAATCTAGATCTATGCATTAGAAGACATTAAACAGTAGAAAAAACAAGATTTACTCCATGCATCCAATAGACAAGACAAGAATATGTTGAATGAATTTTTGTATTAGGGGCACCTGGGAGGAAAACACAGGAGGGTTTTCCCAATTCTCCTTAATGGGATGGGTTCTTGTAAGTCCTCAGCACTTCAAATCTAAAATTCCTCTCTCTTGATGGTGTAGAAAACCCAGACAAAAATGGTAGCAAAATATGACTATGGTGGTGGATCAATAGTCAGATCAAAATTATAGATCCGGAGTGATCTTTAAGCAACAAAACGTGATAAATGAATGGGAAAACCCTTCTATTTATAACAAAATATTGAGTTAGTCTAGATATTGGTGCATAATTAAAATATTATTAACCAAATCAAGATCCAACTTTTATGGAATATTTTATTATATTTGTTGGAGGGAAAAGGAATTTGACTTGGGTCAAATCCCTTTATCTGTAATTAATAAATAAATAAATGATTTATTTATCATTTTAAGGATGTGGTTGAGTAATAATTAAATAAATAATGATTTATTTAATTGTTTAAGGGTGATTTAGTTATATTTAACAAAGAATATTATTTAAATAAGGCTTAAATAATTATTCTTAGAAAATAATAAGATAAATAATGATTTATCTAATTAATTTCCTTGTTTTGGGTTAAATATAACCAGGAATATTAATTAAATTGTTGTTTAACTAATTATTCCTTGAGGAAAAACAAACAAATATAGATTTGTTTAATATTTCCTCATGGGGTTTCCTGTTTAGACCATAAACAACTTAATAAAGGTGGTTTACTAAGTTATTTTTCATAGTGAATGCGATTTTACTTAGGGTAAAATTGGTCTTATATGGTGTACTTGGGTCCATCTAATAACAATGGGTTAGATGACCTAAAAATGGTGTATCAGTTATCATGGAGTAGATCTATCATGAGTTATCATTTGTATGTCTATTTTGTGATGTAGAAAGTTTGAAAGAGGTTTATTTTGTCTTACTGAGCATCATAATTTTAGATATATTATGTATATGTTGATTAGCTTGCATGGATCTATTACGGAGGTTGATAATTATGTCTTGATTGATAGACACAAAGTTTTTAGATATTACCCATTTATTTCATGCACATCAATAGGTTGAGATTAGTGTGTTTGATTTAACAGAGGCATGACAGAACTTGTAAAATTGTTGCAGGAAGATAATAGGTGCAGATCGGCAAGAGGAATCTAATAGTGTGACTGCAGAAAAAATTTTAGTTGTCAGTTAATTTTCAAACTTGTTGCATATCTTATGTTATTCCTAATGTTTATGTTTTGAGAGGGTTCTAATATGTTTATTTTTGTCATCTAATTCTTGATTTGAGTATTCAGAATCTTGGTTATGTGGCTGAGTTGCAATTGTTGGGTGCATGAATTGCACTGAAGCAAGCTCCTTCAACACTTAATTGTCAACCCGGGGATTTCATAAACTTAGAGACGAAGCACAGGTAATGCCAGAAGTGGTATGAACTTTTCCTATTTCTATTTCTACTTCTCAATTGAAATATTGCAGAATTAAACAGAAAACAATCTCAAAGGAAATTGACACCAAAGTAATTCTAGTGCTAGAATGTAAAAGAATACATTTGCGAAGAAATAAAATAAAGGAACTTTCACACTGCTGTAAATAATCTTAACTGCTGAAGTAAAATTCTATGTTTATCCTCAATATAGGTGGTGGCAGTTTAACAAGTGAGCCCTTGAAAATATTTCCCTTCTAAATGATTTTCCTTCTCACACTAAGCAGTCGTTCATGTACTCCTACAATCTGCGTGCACTAGTACAAGTACAGAACTTATATGAGAAGTATATTTTACACATATACTGAAGACTTATGTCTTAATTTAGGTGCTCTAAGCCTCAAGGCTTGGAGCACTCTGTTCCTGTAAGAAGACATTGGTTCTTGTACAGGAATAGAGCTTCCTACACCAATTTTACCAATTTACTTTCGAAAAATAAAAGGGCGCGTTAACTATAAAAAGAATTGCAAATGCGAGCATAATTCTATAATAACTTGCACACGAAAAAGAATGCTTCAATCAATTGAACCTTGCAATAGAAATAAACTTTTAAGATGAAAACAACCTTTAAAAGTTAAAGCAGACCTTCTTCGGTCAAAGATATTTTGCATGTGACCAAATCTAACTCAAAAATCGTTCACTATAATATTTCAGATTACTTTTAATCCTTCTCCTTAAATCGTGAGGTGCAGACATAAATTAAGATATTGCAACAACATTATTTTCCATTTCACAAAGTCATTATTAATCTTCAAGAGTTTAGCTTTTAATATTAGAAATGCTTCCTTCTGATAATAAACGCTTACTTGCAGAAATATATTAAATCGCATAAAGAAAAAATAATAAAACACTTGTTGTAAATAAACTAGCAAACCAGAGTGCGGAATCTTACATGCATTGGTGCAGGAATAGTCTATCTGCACGATCCAAGCGAAAGCAAACCAGGAAATAAATTGCAGAAAATAAATTAATTCTATTTGACTTCCACACAACGGATTCATTCACACTTTGACTGTTTAACGAAATAAATCAGAATTCTTAAGCAAGAACGAAATTAAGATTTAAACCACGCTTCTACAAATAAACAAATTTAACACCCACCTTTAAGATAACGAAAGCACGAGGGTAAACGAGCTGGGTTGGTTGGGCCCTAGCCAACTAGCTCGTTTCCCATTTTAGGAAATGAAACTCTTCAACAATTTAACAACACATCAATGAAATATTAAACGCAGAGTGAGAAAATCATGGTGCAGCTCCTTGTATTAATTCTAATCAGCAAATATACATTATGAGGTCAAGTCCAACCCAGAACAAGGGCAACAACGAGATTACAAACTAACCAAAATTTACAATCACACTTGTTATCGCTAACCTAGTTCTATATAAGAGCTATATTTTATACAACCCTTCGACCTATGGCCATAATCGAAAATTAAACAGTCGTTCCAAATCGAGCCTTTCGACTGAACGAAATAAAAAACAAAATTACAAAATTAATCTAGCAGCTATAATAATATGTGAACTAATCGTTGGTGTAGACCTTATCCTCGGCCATATCCCTGACTATCCTCTGCTTAAATTTAACTTTGGATGACCGCAACCGAACTAGACGACATGGACCAGTATTCTCGCGTGAAGTGATCGAGTTATTGCAGAGATCATGGAACGGACGGTTGTCGGCGGTGCAGGAATCTACCTGCACTAGATAAAGCTAATATAATGATTAATAATTTAGCTTATCAAATACTTTAGGAAAGTAAATATAAGTTACAAGAAATATTAAAGGCACGAAATATATTTTAAATGATTAATTAAGCACCTAATAAACCTTAAACATGAAATATGAAGTTTGTATAGGAATAGACGGTATTCTTGGACTAGTGCAGGAATGAGGAGGTTTATGGAGATAAAACAGAGGTTAATGATTACGGTTTTGTAATACGAAGGGGGTAAAAATAGGGCATTTCAGCATACCAACATCCTCCCATCCCTAAGTTGTTGTGTGTCCTCACACAACCTTTACCGGCTGCAAAAAATGTTCAAAATAGGGAGCCATCTTTCAAACCTGCACTTGGATATTGATTCCTGCTTTCACTACCTTCATCTTCTTACCTCGAGCTTCCTTGAGTTGTTTGGTCACCTTCTTGAGGTGCTTGTATAATTTATAAGCCCGAAACTTCCATACCTTCACTTGACGTTTCAGTTGTTTGACCTCTTCTGCCAATTCTATCTTGCCTTGCTCCTGTCAGTTCTGCTCCTTCATGACCTGGTTTAATGCCTCCAAGTCATGAACTTGTTGTTCCAACTCTACTATCCGGTTATTTAGATAGAGGGTAGAGTTCTTTGTGTCCAACTCCTCTGGTGTAAGCACCTTTTCTTCAACGGATTCAAGGCATGTACCACCGTTTCCAAGATCGAAGTTATCTTGGCCATCTAGCATCTGCATTATAATATCACCAAGTGTTTATGTGCCAAGAGCTTCTATGTCACCGAGGATTTCAATATCCTCCGCGTCCATTGTTCCTACCAAGGGATTTAGTACCCTGCACAAATAATTCTTTAGGGGCTTTAGTACCCTGTACATCCAACTCATCAGGGGCTTTAGTACCCTGTTCATCAAAATTGTCGAGGGTTTCTATGTGTTGCACCTCGTCATCTACCTGACCCTCTGCCAAGTCTCTGCTTGTACTCGGTTTCATTCTTTTCTTCTTCAACTTATGAAGGAAGGGAGACAAGGATATGTCATCCTCCCTCTCTGCATTTTCTTACTTCACCACAGTATGAGTTTTTGCATCCGCAAGAACCGATAGGTTGTGATCTCTAGGTGAAGCCTGGGGTGACTCGTCAATCAAAATCGTGGAGCTCGACCGAGTGCGACTTGTCCCCGAAGAGATAGTCCTTTTCTTAGTAGAGGTCTTGGTCACTTTTATTTCTGCAGAGGACGAAATTTCTTCAACAGACTTCTCCTCTGCTTGCACCCATTTTTTCTTGCTCTTTGTCTTGGCAGGGTGCAAGGTCTCTACTTTTATTTTCTTTCTTACACTCTTCCAACTGACTTCCTTGCACTTATTTCCCAAAATTCTTTCAAGAACACTTCATAGGTAATTTCCTTATCCTCTAGCACTTTCTCAACTGGGATTGCAATGAGCCCGTGATGGTACAGTTTGTATGCAACCTGGCTCACATCCCCTTTCTGCACTCATTTCGCCATTGTCTCTAAACTTTGGAGCAGGTAATAATGGAAATTGATGTGTCTCCCCTATTCAAAATGCAACAATAACTGGATATGGTACATGAACATTAATTAATAATGACCCTCACAAGTCAGAAACTTTTGTAATATGTACAGGAAGTCTCGCCATTTTCCGAGCATGGCGTTGCACGAAAGCCCTTTCTTCCAGTCGACTTTGAGCTTCCGGTCGACCAGAAATCAACGCCATCTTTTCTTTTCGATCCTCTCCTTTTTGAACCATTGTTCCCCTGCGGTTGACAAGCCTGTAGCTCGTGTTATAGATTCTTCCATGACCTCAAATTATAGTGAGCCTACCTTAGCTCGGCCTCCCTCAAATGTCTTTGCAAATTCCAGAGCCACAGCCATATCGAACCCATCGAATTTCTGCAAAAATGGGAGAAATCCCTATTCTTGCAATGGTGCAAGACTATTTCTATACTCTGCGGTATGCTCTATCTCCTTCATAGATGATGGTTCATTTCTCACAGGTGCCATCTTTGTTTGAATCCACCTCAATTCTTTGTCATGGCCTTAGGAAGATTTCACACTGAGGAATGCCAAAGGGCTGCCGAGAATTTTATGACAGAGATTCGTCCATTCACCACCTTATTGATCCCATCCATCCTATCACGTTCAATCATTAAAATGGTCCCTTCAAAACGAATGCACACACATATCAATCCTCTACAGGCAGGCAATGATAATTGGAGGAGGTAGAGGTTTTTACGGCGGCGATGTAACGATCATGGATGATTGGATTATGACGTAAGTCTATTGTGAACAAGTGATGGAGGATCTTTTCAAAAGGAGTTAAGTGTGGGGTTTCGGGTAGATTTGTACTATCCCCCATTTTGCCTCATAATTCACATAAGATGTACTTCGGTACTCATTAAAAATATTAGACCTCAGAACCTAAAATATCTTGCACTTAAATGATTTCTCCCTAATTCAGTAAGTAATAAAGAAAAGTGTTAACCAAAATTTAAATAATGTAATGCTATGATCTATCACTCTAGTAGTCATTCATCTGCATAAATAAAAATTAAATTTCCAATAAGCATTTTGCATCAAGTGCTCCTATACTGCGTTAAACATTTGTGCACTGTGTTTTCACAGTCGAGCGCGTGCTTGCACTGAACCTGCTTGCACTACAACGTGTTTGCACTGAACCTGCCTGCACCGATCATGCGCATTCCTGCACCAGGTATTTCTGTAACATTGAAGAAAAAAGGCATAAAAATTTCTGATAGAACACAGTTCTTTGGCTGGACTAAAAAAAATTCCTGAATATACAAGAGAAGTTTTATTCGCCATACTTTGGTGTTTCACGAGCATGCCTTCTAATCTGACTGCATCAGATCCTATAATAAATCCATGAGGGAATAAAGAAGTGGGAAAAGGGGTAACTTTCAGAATGGGAAGGAATATTATAGCATGAATTCCAAGAATAATACCACCAAGGGGGATAAACAAAAATGGGATGTGGAAAAAGTTCCAAGGGGAAAAGAGGGATTTTACAAAATCAAGTAGGGATAGTTTCTTAGAAGAAAGAGGAGGGTAATTCATTATGGAATTAAGAAAAGAAAAATAATGGGAATTATGAAACAGGAAATAGAAGAAAGGCATAATTTTACCTTCAAGATTTTCCTACACTGCTATCAGAAAAAGTAAATGCAGCAGGAATTAATCGTTACTTGGATAAAAATTTCCATGCTAGTTATCCCAAACTTGGGTAAGGGCTTGGTTCCTTGAACCTGCTTCTTCTTGTTGACAGCCAGCATATCTAAAAATCAAGTAACATTCCCTTTTTATTGAAATTTTGATCTTCCTACCAACATGCTAGTTTTCAGGTTGATCCTTCTGCAATCATGTCAATCAACTGATTTTCATAATTACGGGAAAAAAAAAATTTATTTTTATATATTTTTTAATTTTGTCATTTTTTTCTTCTTCTTTTTCATTTCATTATATGAGGAATAGAAAGAATTAGATCTTCAACAAGTTGGTGTTTCCACCTACCATATCCTTTTCAGATTACTGTTGGACTTGCTGCATAAAATCTCCTTTAGTAAGGGGCTGAAAATACACCTTTAATCTATGCCAATTTACCAGGAACACGGAATTTCATCCATCAATAGTTTTTGTTTCTACCGCTCCTTTCTCAAACACTTTGACTACCTCATAAGGTCCCATCAAGCATGTATGGAATTTCCATTTAACATATTTAAATCTAGAATCGTAAAGGAGTACCCAATCACCTGGTTGGAACTGCTTCTTTCGGATGGACTTTTCATGCCACTTTTTGTGTTGCTGTTGAACCAATATGTTTTGTTGAAAATCATCCCTTCTAAATTTTTCTAACTCATTCATTTGTAGAAGACGTTGGTGTTGTGCTTCAGAGAGGTCTAATCCCAACTGTACTGCAGTCCTGAAGGTCTTGATCTGGAATTCTATTGGCAAGAGGACTTGTTTCCCGTATACCAGCTCATATGGTGTATGTCTCATGTTGATCCTCCAAGTGGCTCGGTATGCCCACAAGGCTTCTGGTAATATGTTAGCCCAATCCTTTCTATGCATGTTCATTGTCTTTGTAAGGATGGACTCAATTACCTTATTCGTGGACTCCACCTGACCATTTGCCTGCGGGTGATACGATGTGGATTTCCTATTCCAAATTTTTTACTGCTCCATCACACCCTGTACCAGATTAGAAATAAACTGCGGACCATTGTCAGAAACAATCTCTATAGGCACACCAAATTTAGTAAATATTTCAGTAAAAATAAAATCAACAACAACTTTTTCAGTTGCAAAAGAAACAACTTTAGCTTTTACCCATTTTGTAACGAAATCTATACAAACCAAAATATGTTTTTTATTTAATGATGTTGTATTTATTGGTCCTACAAAATCAATGGCCCATTTTTCAAAAGACTCAATCATAACCTGAGGACATAAATGAATTTCATTAGTTTTATTAGGTTGGCCCACTCACTGACAATTATCACATCGCTTGACATATTATTTGGCATCCTTAAACAAGGAGGGCCAAAAAATAGCCAGCTCGTAAAACTTTGTATGCATTCCACTTATTAGCGAAGTGACCTCCGCAAGGTTCGTCATGGGCATATTTTAAGATATCAAACACTTCTTCCTTTCTTACACATCTACGGATAATAAGATCTGGTCCAGTGTAAAAGAGGTCTCCTTGAACCCAAGAATATGCAGCACTTTTTTGTATAATACTCTACTTTTCACAAGTGGATAAATGAGGTGGTGTTTTTCCAGTGACTAAATAGTTAGCTATGTCAGCGAACCATGGGGCTTCTGTCGACACAGCAAAAATATGTCCGTCAGGAAAATCATCATCAATAGGAATTGCTTCACCGAGATTATTTAATCTTGAAAGAAAATTTGCTACCACATTATATTTTCCTATTCTATCAACAATAGTAATGTTAAATTCCTGCAACAATAATAACCACCTAGTCACTATATCGCTAGTTAATGGTCTATTCATCACATATTTTATTGCGGAATGGTCAATATGCACAAAGACTTCATATCTTGTAATGTTATAATGTTTGAATTTATTAATGGAAAAAATTACAGCTAAAAACTCTTTCTCAGTAACTGTGTAATTCAATTCAATGGGTGACAAGTTTTTACTAATGAAGTAAATAGCATAGGATTGTTTGTCTTCTTCTTTTCCTAAAGCTGTGCCAATAGCAGTATCTCAGGCATCAACGGAAATATGAAATGGTAGGGACCAGTTTGGTCCTCTCAAAACTGGTTCCTGAACTATTTTTTCCTTCAATGTCTCAAAGGACTGTTGGCAAGCTCTGGACCAAGAAAACTCATTATCCTTAGCCAAAAGTCGAAAAAGGGGGGTAGCTATCCTAGAGAAATTCTCAATGAATCTCCTATAGTAGCTCGCATGTCCTAGAAAACCTCTCACTTGCTTTGAGTTTTGGGTACAGGAAGGCTCAAAATAATTTATATCTTTGCAGGGTCAACCTAGTTACCTTTGTCAGAAATAAGATGGCCAAGAACCACTCCTGCATTGCACATTAATATACATTTTTTGTCACTCAAAGCAAGACGAGCTTCTTGGCAACAAAGAAGCACCTTTTCTATATTTTTTAACGCTTCCTGAAATGAATCACCAAACACAGAAAAATCATCCATATAGATTTCCACACACTCAAGGTCAGCAAAAATGGCCAAAACTTCCCTTTGAAAGGTAGTCGGGCCATTACATAGCCCAAAGGGAAGCACTCAGTAAGAAAATTTACTCCATGGGCATGTAAAGTTGGTTTTGTCTTGATCCTCGGGTGCAATCTGTATCTAGTTATAACCACTAAACCCATCCGGAAAATAAAATTACTTCTTACCAGCAAGGGTATCAAGTACCTGATCGATGAAAGGAAGGGAGAAGTAATCCTTAATAGTGGATTTGTTTAATTCTCTGTATTCAATGAAAATTTGCCATCTCCCATATTTTTTTGGGACTAATACTAATGGAGAGACCCACTGGCTATCATAAATAAAATAGATAAAATTAGCATCCAAGAGTTTTTGCAATTCTTCCTTTGCAACATCTCTTAGAGCTGGGTTCATACGCCTTTGGGGTTGTCAAACAGGTCAAGCTCCATCGTGAATATAGATATGGTGGGTACAAGTTTCAGGAGGGATGCCTTTCATATCTTCTTAGCCCCATGCAAAGGCATCAAGATGGTTTCGCAACAAATTCACAAGCTGCTCTTGTTGGGATGAATCCAAGTCTTAATTGATATGCAAGGATTTTCCCAGACTAATCTCAACAAGAGTGGTATCAGGCTCAAGAGTACATGGAGGTGTTGCTAGAGATGGTGGTGAGGGAGGTATATAGTCATGACTTTCCTAAAAATCTAGACTAAAAATCTGACTCAATGACTCAAAATTGGGCATGGTGTTTAGATTTTTCAGGAAGTCTTGAATCTCACCCTCCTGTGAGGACTCGGCATACTAATGTATCATGGAAACAGACTGAGTCTCCTCATCACTACTGTAGTCTAACCACAAAGTGTCTTGGAGCTCCTGAATGGATCTAGCGGGTGGATACAAGGTGACCTTCTTCCTAGAATCTCCATGGGAAATATATATGTCACCAGAACGGCGTCCAATATAAGCATCGGTCGTATCCAGCCATGGTCGTCCCAAGATCAAGGGTTATCCTCCCACGGGATTCTTTGGCTGAAGCATGATGAATTTTGCTGGATATTCCCAAGATTCTAATGAAACAACCACATTATCCAACACCCCTTCCGGCTTGATTTTAGATCTATCTTCCAATTCAAGCACATTGGGAGTAGGATGAATATGGACCAGTCCAAGTTGATCCATGGTTTTCTTGGTCATAACATTAATGGCTACCCCCATATCTATAATTACATTAGAGACAAGGAGATCACCTATCTGAATAGAGACAACATGGTTTCCGGGGTCATTATATTTCTCCATGTGCATACACTCCATCATTAACTTTGTTTCTCTACCAACAAATTGAATGGTTTGAGGTTCCAATCTTCTCCTTCCTGGCTTCTTGAGACAGAGTTCCCTAATGATTTTTGTACAGATGAGGATCTCTTTGATAGCTTGGAGCAAAGGTACCTTTATAAAAATATTCCTTAGCTCAGAAGCCAAGCTAGACTCAAGAATGGGGTCATTCCTCTCCACAACTAGCCTCTCCGGGTAGGGAGGCTGGTTTGAAGAGGATGGAAAAGGTTCTGAAGGTACGGGGATAGGTTGAATGGTGACATATTTCGTAGAATGGTCAAGATTTTCCTCCTCACCTTTCTCTTCAATAATCACCATGGGCTGCTTTTTAATTTTTGAGGTAATTATCTTCCCTGATCTCATTTGGAGATCATTGACTCCAACTGGCATAGACTAGTATCTGGATGGAAAAATTGGGTTCATAGAATGGATCATTTGTACCACTTTGTTTTTTGGGTTTGGTATGCATTGGGAAGGCAGTTGAGGAGGTTGAAATGGTGGAGGTAAAGGCAATGGCGGCATTGGTTGACTCAGCTAAGGTAATGATGGTTGTGGCATTGGTTAAGGTGCATATGTAGGTGGGTATGACTACATAGGTACAGGATAGGAATGGTGTGAATGGTTTGGCCCTCTCCATCCATGTTGCCAAGATTGGGAGGGTTGTCCATAATTATATTGGTTCCCATGCTGCCAATGTTGAGAGTGACTAGTGTTAGGATAGGAATATGGATGTGCATTATAACCAAAAAAATGTGGTGGAAGTTCAAGAGCCATACCTGCACTTACCTGAGGCCAGTTTCTCTGTGCTCCCATAGCATGCAATGATTCAGCTTCAGGTTACCCTTCTTCAAATACAGCTTTCATCCCCGGTATGGAGGGACATTTTTCTATGGCATGGTTCTCTACACAAATTTCACATTTATTAATTCCTTTAATATCAAGAGGACATTCTCTTAAAAGATGCTTTTTCCTACATTTTGGACAAAAAATAGATAGTGACTCTTGTTCTTCTACAAGTTTTCGTCGAAACTTCAAAGAGTCTATTTGTTTGCTAACGGTATTCATTATTTCAATTTTCGCGTTATCCATTTTTTTCTCCAATCCAACAATCATAACATCAGTAGTTTGGTTTTCTTATTTCTATTTCGAATTCCTTTACCGGATCTATATTGGTTCCTTGAGAATTTCCTGTACAAGTCACAGATTTGATCAAAAGGTTTTTGGGTAATATCTCCCTGTCCTAATAAATTCAAATTATTCCTAGCATCATCAATAAGTCATTGTAAGAACAAGGTCCTAATGGTATTTAGATCAAATTTGTGCTTTGACCTTTGAAGGATATACAGGAATCTCTCTAAGTATTCCTATAAGGTCTCATCATTAATTTGCACAATAGTAAAGATTTCATCTTGAATATCTCTCATTTTACAATATTCCTGATTTTTTGACAAGAACACTCTCTTCATCTGTTCCCAAGAAGCTATAGTGTTTCCCCCTAGTCTCATGAACCAGTGCAATGCTGCATCCTTGAGAGTTGCGGGAAATAACTTTAATTTCTAAGCATCAAATTAATAATCATAGCTCCTACACAAAATATCAAACTCGAATAGGAAAGAGTTTGGGTCTTTATGTACCTTACCATAGAAATGAGGAAGAGCTGATGGTGGTATATTCTTCATTTGCACAGTTACATCCGGATCCACAATTGGGAATCCAAAAGTGGATTGTTCCTCATTTACCTTATTTTCTCCAGATCCCTCGGCATGGTCCTTGTTATCTTCCATTGTTGTTCCTCCAATCGAAATTCTCTCAACAAGTTGGAAAGGCTGACTATGGGTTCTTATAGTCTTCTTCTGCCTCTTCGTGGGTTGTGTCACTCCTAGACTACTTTTGCCAGAATCCAAGAGGATAGTTCCTGCGTGATGAGTCTAGGTTTGTTTGGACTTTCTACCTGCAAAAGAAGGCCCAATATGAGAATTTTTTTCAGATTTACTAGTATTTCCTCGGGCCTTAGTGGGCTTCGAAACTACTTTAGGCATTCATTTCAAAAAATGACAAAACAAAAATTCAATAAAATGTTGCAATGAAAAAGTAAATCAACACCTAAAAATTCCTTCAATCAATAGAAGCACACTGCAGGAAAAAATAACAGTAGACTCACCCCTATTACAGAAATTTAAAAAAATAAAAACGGAAAATACTTACCAATTGAAATCGCCTACCCGACAGTGGCGCCAAAATGTTGGGTACATGAATTGCACTTAAGCAAGCTCCTTCAACACTTAATTGTCAACCTGGGCTTTCATAAACTTAGAGATGAAGCACAGGTAATGCCAAAAGTGGTATGAACTTTTCCTATTTATATTTCTACTTCTCAATTGAAATATTGCAGAATCAAACGGAAAACAATCTCAAAGGCAATTGACACCAAAGTAATTCTAGTGCTGGAATGTAAAAGAATGCATTTGCAAAGAAATCAAATAAAGGAACTTTCACACTACTATAAATAATCTTAACCACTGAAGTAAAATTCTATGTTTATCCTCGGTATCGGTGGTGGCAGTTTAACAAGTGGACCCTTGAAAAGATCTGCCTTCTAAATGATTTTCTTTCTCACACTAAGTGGTCATTCATGTACTCCTATAATCTACTTGCACTAGTATAGGTACAGAATTTATATGAGAAGTATATTTTACACTTATATTGAAGACTTATGTCTTCATGTAGGGGCTCTAAGCCTCAAGGCTTGGAGCACTCTTTTCCTGTAACAAGACATTGGTTCTTGTACCAGAACAGCACTTCCTACACCAAGTTTTCCAATTTACTTTCGAAGAATAAAACGGCATGTTAACTATAAAAATAATTTAAAATGCGAGCAGAATTATAAAATAACTTGCACATGAAAAAGAATGCTTCAATCAACTAAACCTTGTAATAGAAATAAACTTTTAAGATGAAAAGAATCTTCAAAAGTTAAAGCAGCCTTTCTTTAGTTAAAGAGATTTTTCATGCGACCAAATCTAACTCAAAAAGGGTTCACTGTAATATTTCATATTACTTTTAATCCTTCTCCTTAAACCGTGAGGTGCAGACATAAATTAAGATATTGCAACAGCGTTCTTTTCCATTTCACGAAGTCATTCTTAATCTTCAAGAGTTTAGATTTTAATATTAGAAATGCTTCCTTCTGATAATAAACACTTACTTGCAGAAATAGATTAAATTGTATAAAGGAAAAAGAATAAAACACTTGTTGTAAATAAACTAGCACACCAGAGTGCAGAATCCTACATGCACTGGTGCACGAATAGTCTATATGCACGATCCAAGCAAAAGCAAACCAGGAAAGAAATTGCAGAAAATAAATTAATTCAATTTGAATTCCATACAACAAATTCGTTCACACTTTGACTGTTTAATGAAATAAATCAGAATTTTTAAGCAAGAACGAAATTAATATTTAAACCACGCTTCTGCAAATAAACAAAGTTAACACACACCTTTAAGATAAAGAAAGCACGAGGGTAAACGAGCTGGGTTGGCTGGGCCCTAGCCAACCAACTCGTTTCCTGTTTTAGGAAACAAAAATCTTCATCACTTTAACATTTCATCAATGAAAGATTAAACGTAGAGTGAGAAAATCATGGCGCAACTCCTTTTATTAATTCTCAGCAAATATACATTATGAGTTCAATTCCAACCTAGAACAAGGGCAACAACGAGATTACAAATTAACCAAAATTTATAGTCGCACTTGATATCCTTAAACTAGTTCTATCTAAGAGCTATATTTTATACAACCCTTCGGCCTATGGCTATGATCGAAAATTACATAGTCGTTCCAAATCGAGCCTTTCGGCTGAACAAAATGCCAAACAAAATTACAAAATTAAGCCAGCGGCTATAATAAGATGTGAACTAATCATTGGCCGTAGATCTTATCCTCGGCCATATCCCTTACTATCCTCAGCTTAAATTTAACTTCAAATGACCGCAACCGAACTAGACGACATGGACTAGGATGCCCACGTGAAGTGATCGAGTTGTTGCAGAGATCAAGGAACGGATAGTTGTCAGCGATGCAGGAATCTACCTGCACTAGATCAAGCTAATATAATGATTAATACTTTAGGAAAGTAAATATAAGTTACAAGAAATATTAAAGGCACGAAATCAATTAAGCACCTAATAAACCTTAAACATCAAATATGAAGTTTGTGTAGGAATAGACAGTATTCTTGGACTAGTGCAGGAATGAGGAGGTTTATCGAGATAAAATAGAGGTTAATGATTGTGGTTTTCTAATAGGAAGGGGGTAAAAATAGAGCATTTATGCATACCAACAGCAATCATAATGGATTTTGTAGCATTAACGTGTTTGTAGGGACAGTTTTTTTTATGTTTTCATTGTGATTAAGATTGAATTCAGTGTGTAGTTATGAGAATATTGAGAATTTTTTAATCCAGAAGTGTTGAATATAATGAGTATGTTGTTTTGACGGTTGTACTTAGAGAGGGTTTATGATAATTGGACAATTGATTTTGTTGTGGGCATTAGGTTCACATGTATGCAATAAAGAGTGATATTGAAATGATGATATTTCTTTGAATGAGTGCCTTAATGTGTATTCATAGATCTATGACAGAGGTTTGGCAGTGTGTGCAAAGATCTATGATATTGACAGAGTTTGTATGCAGGACAGAGGACAGAGGCTTCTAAATCTAATGTGAATAATGTTGTTTCTTGTATTTTTATATTGAATCCAGTGAAGTTGATGAAGTTGATGCTTTGATTATTTTGAGTATGGTTGAGACTGAGGTCAGTGTGCTTTATTGAGTTAATGATAGTGTTTTGAGTGATTTGTAGAGATTTTATTTGTTCGAAGAGAGCTTTGGGATTGATTGAGTTTCTTGTGGTTTGATAGTTCATATGGCACAAGACTTATATGTTATATTCTTGTCATTAATATGAACTTCATGATGATGGTGATGTGATATTTTTTTTTCTATTGGTATTATTCAAAGAAAGTTTTGACAATGAAGTTGCATATTGAAATGAATTGAGAATGACATATCTTGTTTTGTCTTGCATTCATAAAGGTTTTTGGTATTGACTTGATACATATGGTGATAGATGATTTATTGGCTTGGTATTTTTCAATGTCTTTGATGGATTGATTCTTAGATTGGCTTTAAACAGTGAATATGGTTTGGCATTTGATGAGCAAAGAGTTTGATAGTGTTGATGAGCAAAGAGTTTGACTTGGTATTTGATAGGATTTGGATTGGTATTTGACAGAATTGATGAGATATTTGGTTGATTAGTGATTGGTTTCAGAGAGGTTATTGGTATCTTGGTATTCAGTTATTCAATGATTGAGCATAATGGTTGATGTGGGTCCAGTTTGAAAATTCGATGAAATTTGGCCTGTAGATTTTGGTTTGATTTTGAGTCAGGTGGATCCAGTATGAAAATTTTGAAACATGGTCCACAGAGGGACTAAGGGTTGGATACTTGAGTGAGGGATTGGTAGATTCCCTCCAATAGTAGCTAATAAATTTGATCGGGGAGTGGGAGCTTCCTTCCAGTTGGAGCTGAAGAATTGAGAGGAGGTAGCAGCCTTCACGTAGGAGCCTGCGCACTAGTAAGAGTCTGCGCCAATGTAAGATGTAATGAATATTTTCTTTATAATAAGAAATAAATCAGAGATTACAGTAGTAGTGGTTTTCTCCCAATTGGTTTTCCACCTAAAAATATGGTGTCCCTATGTGTTGATTTGTTTATGATGTGTTGCATTCTTATGGATTATGTGTTTTTATGTTTAATTTTGCTCATGGTTTACTAAATATGCAATATGTTGTGTTGCTAATGAAATATTTGTTCAAATAACTTTGCAAATAAAAGGCATAACTATGTAAAATTTGAATTAGGCATGAAATATTGATTCACCCCGCTCCCTCTCAGTATTTCTGAAATACTGTACCCCTTGACTTTTGATTATGAGATAGAAACATAGTTTCTTTTCCTAAGTACCACCTAGGTGACGTAGGGGGGAATACTTGTGGTAATTGAGGTAGACGTTGTACCACTACTATAGTGCTACTAGAGGGTACCTTGTGGAGCGAGGAGACGTGCACTAGTAAAGGATATATCAGGGGGTCAGGAAAACTACTTATCATATCTTCATTAGTAGGAATTAGGCCCTCATCATCCCAATATTTCCTTCAGAAGACCTTCTTATCCACCCTTATATATTATGGTGTGCGGTCCTAATCACCTAGAGCAAGAGTATTTGAGGATTATTTGCTTATTTTTGCTCTAGGATATTTATATTGGTGTGTTATGTGATCTTTTTATTTAATTTGCCTTAGCATGTCTTTTTCTTGTCACTCTTAAATATATTATCTAGAGTGGTTGACCAACCACTCCATTGGTCTAGAAACATTTTTGGGCTTTTTCTTGAAGGTGTGGAGCTACTTCCTCAAAGGTGGAGGTTTGAATATACTGACTCTCTTCCTTGAAAGTTAGTTAAAGAGACTAAAGTTGCATTGAATAGTCCCATAAGGGAAGATCTTGTGCATAATATGGTTATGGCCAAAGTTCCTTAGGATACCACCCAAGGGACATCTCCAAAAGGGGGTCCTTGTTCTTTTCCTTTCTTTGGAAACTTTGTTGCCCCCTTCATTGCAACCTTGAATATTCCCCGGTTGAATGTTGGACTACCAATTTGGTTATGATACACTCTAAATATTCTAAATGCTCTTGAAGCTTCTCATATAAGTACTTTATTTCAAGGGAATCATACAGATGTTAACCATTCATCTTCTTTGTTAGTGAAATCTAGGTCTCATTTTTTCCCCATCTTGTGAAATTATTTATACTAGTAACAAAAAACCTAAACAAATTAGAAAGAGAAGGAATAAGAAAAATAATAAATCACTAACCTCTGCAAGTCATGTTGGCAACGAGTCAATAGCCTCTACAAGTCATGTTGGGGGCGCAAGTCTAATCACTGCTAGTCATACTGGCCTAGAGTCATAAACCTCTACTAGTAATGTCAGAGACAAGTCACCAATCACTGCAAGTAATGTTGAGGATGTTCCACCAACCATTGAAAGTCATGCTATGTAGAATTTTAAAGTGTAGATTCGAAACTGCTCGTGAAATTTACTAAATCACAAGACTAGAATTTACTCTACCAATCTGCGAAAGTAATTTCACAATCGAGAACACAAATCATTAACATGCATCAAAGTTCAACATGCATACACAGAGATATATATAGGGGAAAGAAACTACTCAAAACCCCTTACTATATGTATTACATTAATCAAAGAATTTGGATGAATAAAATATGCTCTTCTCAATCTTGAGCTCAACCTGCACCTATATCTTCTATCCTCTGCCTAACTGGATGACTTTGGCCAACACTTAGCCAATTTTCAAGCCCTCAAAGATCCTATTTCCTTGCATTGTTTGATGAGGAATTATGATCTGTATTTATGCAAGAACACAATAAAATACAGGAATAAACATAAACACACAGATGCAGTGGAAATAAAAATTCATTTCAATAAAATCAAATGATGAGATATGCTTACAGACGGAATGGAAATAAACTAGCTAGGGCGCAGGTAGCTTATCTCTGAGAAGATATGTGGTAGATACAGGCCTCTAAACTATGTTACAATGAGGCTCGAAGGCCTATTTATTGTTTATAAACAATGGAAACCCATAAACATCCAAAATCCTAACCCTAGGAGATGAAGCGCCAAAACTATGGGCCCCGTTTAGGTAAATTGGTACATCAACTTCTTGGGGACATAACTTTGGCATATGATCTATGTTTGACACGCTCAATACCTCGTTAGAAATATCTATCTGAGGACTACAACTTTTTGTGTGAGAAACATCAAAGGAATTTCCATGTTGCTCCTGTTTTTTTCCAAAAAATGTTGTTTAGGGCGTCAAAATGGCTCTAGAAGTTCAGAACCCGAAAAACTGCTAAAAATAGTAAACTATGCAGAATTGAAAAACTGAAAGAAAAAATGGTGGGGGTCCAATTGGAATAGGTGGGTGGCAATGGGAAAAAATATTACTGCATTTTTTTGTATTAGTGAAAGAGATGGTAGGAGGCATTACTACCTCTGGTATCCTGTACAGTTTATTTCCAAATTAAGTAATAACAACAAATTGAGGCCTAGACGCATACACAGCATGTCGCTTCCACAAGTATGGTTGGCCCAATAATACATCATACACATCAAAAGGAGAAAAATCACACAGTACCCCATCCGTGAATGGCTTGATTTTGTACGGAAGGGGAACTACTGGCGGACGCAAAGATATCTTCCTTGGTGAAGCCACCTGATGGTATATGGTTGCGGGTGTGTTATGGTTGGTAAATCTAGACGCTTCATGACCTATACTGAAATGAGGTTCTTTTGGCTTCCGCTATCGACAAGGAATTGCAGCGAAGAACCCTTCACCCACATCTGAGAATGGAAGAGGCACTCCCCCTCCTCTGGATCCTCAAGATCCTCCCTCTGGAGCTTGGTAGTGGACATAATGGCACTGGGATCTGCATCAATGATTTTATTCCCTTTTTCATCGCCCTTGTCTGGTTCTCACTCATGATCAGAACATGCATTTGATTTGGGTGCCTTCATTTCGGCCACCAGCGACTGTTTGGCCTGACACTCGTTTGTGTTGTGAGTGGGGTTGTTATGAAATTCACACCACTTCCCTGTGTCCTTCTTGGGATTTGTGGTTTTATTTTGAGTCACCCCACTTTGGCTTTTCCCCTTTTTCTATAGTTAAGGGGTGCGTTTCCCTGGCTTCGGATTCGTGGATACAAAGTATCGCTTCTTCTGCTTAAATTTATGCTTGATCTTGGCAGCATAGCGATATGTCATGCCAAGAAAAGTAATGTCGAGGAAATCCATTTACTCCTTAATGTATCTGTGAAAATAGTTTCGGTACTTGAGTAGCAGATGTCTCTATGAATCTTTAATACCTAACTTTGTGAGCAGGGTATGGAACAAATTCTTCAGTTTGTGCACATCTTGATCCCTTTGTTGCCGCAGCATGGTCCATTGGATGTACTTGTCCTCATAGCTCCCCATAGTGTAATATTGTTCCTTGATGCCATCTCGGAACGAATTCCAAGTGGGTGTGATTGAGAACAAAGAGGGTTCCCTCTCATCCTTTTCCTCACAATAGGTTTCCCACCAGTCTTTGACATGGGGGGTGGCTTTGAGGAGTGAAAAAGTAATATTTTCTCGATCGAAGAAATCATGGACAAATAAATACCCTTCCAGCAAATTCAACCATCTATCTATGGCATCTGCATCTATTTGGCCTTCAAATACAAGAATTTTGAAGTTGACTTGTACCTTGAAAGGAGTGGCGCCTCCAGAGTGGTTGCTGCATGTAGATGTGTCGTCGATGGGCAGTCGTTGAAGGATCTGGGTAAAGTTATCCATCTTCGCATTCTTCTATTTCTCAAGGGCCTCCTCGAGCAATAATTTTATAGGATCTCTTGATCCCTCGCCTTTCTTTTCTCCCACCATGGGAGGTCTTCGAGATTTGTGAGGTTGATCTTTCAAGTGTTCAACCAGATCGAGCCCTAACTCCCTATACCCTGACCTCGTTGGGGACATGCAAATAAAAACAGAGAAAGAGCATACTACTCTGATACCACTGATCCGGATTTATTCAAGAACATAATAAAATACAGGAATAAAAATAAACACATAGATGTAGCAGAAATAAAACTTCATTTCATTAAAATCAAATGGCTGGAATATGCTTACAGACAGAATGGAAATAAACTAGCTAGGGCATTGGTAGCTTATCTCTAAGAAGATATATGGTGACTACATGCCTTTTAATTATTTTAAAATGAGCCTCGAAGGCCTATTTATTGTTAAGAAACAATGGAAAACCCTAAACATCCAAAAACCTAACCCTAGGAGATGAAGCGCTAAAACTATGGGCCCCGTTTGGGTAAATTGGTACATCAACTTCCCAGGGACATAACTTTGGCATATGATCTTCATTTGACATGCTCAATACCTCATTAGAAATATATATATGAGGAATGTAACTTTTGGTGTGAGAAACATCAAAGTAACTTCCATGTTGCTCCCAGTTTTCCCAAAAAACGTCGTTTAGGGCCTCAAAACAACTACGAAAGTTGAGGACCCGAAAAACTGCTAAAAATAGTAAATTGTGCGAAACTGAAAAAATGAAAGAAACAATGGTGGGGGTCCAATTGGAATAGGTGTGTGGCAACCAATATCCACCTGGATCAAATTAGCCACTATTAATTAGTTAAATTTCTCATTGATAAATGTGAAATTCCCTTTAGGCCCTTCTTTGACTACATGCATGACCTATTCAACTTGGAAAATTTTACAACTGATAATACACTGCCATTGAACTCTAATATCAACTAGGTAACTCAAATTTCATGCATGCATGAATTAAATTAGGTTGATTGATCAGTTAAATTGTTGATAACTGATGTTGCACCCCACTACTAGACCTCCCACTAGTTCCTCCAATAGCTGGAACTAGTTTAACTGACCTTGACTTAATTTAACTTAATTAAATTGTTACAACTGGAATTAACTCAACCTAGGCTCCTAAAATTTATGAATCACTGTACACAACTCAAGTTCATGCCCCCAAGTCAAATTAACTCAACTAATTGATTTATAACAACTATTTCAAGTTGGTTAACTCATTCAAGTTGTCTATTGATGTGAAATTTTTATTTTCTCCTAATTTAATCAAAGGCAAAATTAAATAAGGAATTTCTTGCTACATTTTCAACATGCTAGACGTGAGAAACCAACCATTGTTAATCATGCTAAGGGAAAGAGTCTATTCATTATGATTCATATTGAAGATGACCAACTAGCCTATATCAGTCATGTCGGGGGCATTAATGCTATTGAGAGACCCAAGCGAAGAAGATTTAAGCGTCAGTTCCCTTGTAGGATTGCAAGGGAGATCACTTCACTTACTTGTGCCTTAAATTTTCAATACAAATATTGTGGTATAATTCTGAAGATTCTTCTACTCCTGAACCTCCTAGGGTTTATGAGCAACCTAATAAACCACTAATTCTTGAAGTGGTTGATCAAATGCAATCTTTGGTTGATCCCACTCCTCTTTTGAGGGGTAAAGTATCTACCAACCATGTCTTCTTCATTTACAGTTCAAAGTCTACTGGACTAGGGGGTAATTCCACTCACTTCGATTTTACCCCTCCAACCTTTAGGAGTGTTTCCTTTGATTGGTATAATACCCTTGAGCCCGCCAAAAGAATATACAAATGTATAGTGGATGAAGGATCGTTTCTTCAAAGTCGATCCCAGTTGCAATTTAATTTTTGGCTTATGATAGAAGACCTAGTGAATTTTTGGGTATTCTTACTCATTTACCTATCACATTAGGTGGAAAGACTATATTAGTCAATGTGGTGGTGGTTGATGGCCATTTTGACTTCAATATTCTCTTAAGGCATGATTATGTCTATGCTATGAATGTTGTCGTGTCCAAAGTCTTCCAAGTAGTGTATTTTTCTTAGAATGGAAACATTGTCACTATTGATCCACTTGCATCTAACAGCCACCATACTATTCAACTTTAGTTGATAATACATCATGGTATGTTCCTAGTGTTTGAGTTGACACTACCTTGCCACGTGTGAACTATGTGGCATGATACCCTCAATGTTCAATTTATTATGAGAAGGGTCCTTTAAATTCATGTTTCACTTCTTAGGATTGGATCCTAGTTGATCAAGTAATATCTCCACTGGGGGAATGGTATCCCTTGATTCCCCCTATTGATCCTTTTAGTTCTCATGATTTCGTAGATGTTGAATTTTCTTCACAAAAGGATTTCCTTGAAGCCATGACTATGGTTGATCGATCATGTTTTTTTCTATAACTAAATACCATGGGTATTGTAAAGTGGAGTAGTCCTTGGTGTTATTAGTATTTTTTTGAGTAGATGAGCCAAAAATATACTTTCACGGTTGGTGATGATCCTGCAAAACAATAAAGGAAACAAAGAAAAATATGTTGCAAAAACCCTTTATCTTCAATGAGACTTTCAAATATGCAAGAAAAGAGGTTAGAAAACCCTACAAAAAGAACCTACAAATATTGGGAAAAACAAAGACAAGGAGCCCAATGTAAAGAACATGATTTTTATTATTAAAAAAAGCACGTGATGGAGTAGAACATAGACATGGGTCTTATAATTTCCTCCTACATGGGATGGGTCCTTTTGACTCCTCGCGCTTCCTGTGGTTTCTTTTTGTCTCTCTTCCCAGTTGCAATGGGAAAATGGAGAATGTTGGTTGAATTCAATGTGGAGAGATTGTGAGTGATGAGAATAGAGTGGCGACAATGATTATGATCATGTGTAGAGAGGGGAAGAAAAACCTCTCTATTTATAATAAATTGTTGGGATAGATCTAGACCTAGTCAAATAATAAATTATTATTAGACCAAATCAAGATCTAACTATTAGGAGTGTTTTATTATATTTAAGAGATGAAAAGATTAATGAAATTATAAAAAAAAATTATTTAGTGAACTAACTCAAAAAAATGATGATTAATTGATTTAATTAAGAAAAATGGTTAAAGTAATAAATAAATAAAAATGATTTACTAATTACTTTAACGAGATATGATCAAGGTGAGTTAGAAATAATTACTAAACAACGATTTGATAATTATTTCAAGGGAGGAATGTGTAACGATTAAGGAATAATAAATAAATAATAATTTATTTAATTATTCTTGGGTAATATGGTTGGAAACAATTAACAAATAGTGATGTAATAATTATTTCAAGTGAATATTAAATAAATATTGATTTATTTAATTATTCCTATGGGTTTTGGGTTATTTTCAAAAATAATTTAAGAAAATTGGTTCTCTAAATTATTTTCCGAGGTGAAAGTGATTTTTTATGTGTAAAACCCATACTACATGTCGTATTTCGATCATCTTAGTGGAAAGTGGCTAGGTGATCACTTTTTAGGTGATAACACTTGGTCTAAACCTCATAAGGGTCTTGGCTTGAAGAACTATTATGTCTAAGCCACAATGTTTAAGGGTTCCCTACACGATATTATCCATATAAAGTATGTGATTTCAAGTTTTGTGTTATATAGCACAAGATTTTATCATAGGTTTATATATTGGATGTATTAACTCCTTGCTTATTGTTGTTAATTATGTCAATATGAATTCAAAGACATCTATTTTGGTTATTCTCCATGTTGATATTTTCTCACATGTATTGGATCTTGAAACTAGCATACAGGCTAGCATCACCAATTTGCATTATGCATTATCAATTTCCCTTTGCATTTTTTCCTTAGGATCAACGCCACTAAATTGTGACATGAAATCTTCTCTTTGTTTAGAAGTGTCATAATCTGTGTGATATAGCCTACCTTATCATGGGTGCTTTAGGAAATACCTTGTTGTCACTTGACACCCATGCTGAATTTTTATTCACATGCTTAGGAGTCCTTTTTAGTCATGTCGTGACTTTGAATTAAAGACTCGTACTTCTTCATCACTCTTATTTTGGCCTACACCTCAGAGGTTCCCAAATGGTTAAGGTGTAATATTGCATTTCATATTGATCGCTTGCACTTTTGAGCCTAATACCAGCTCTAGATTGCTCTCTTTTATAAGCCATCTTTTTGTTATCAAAATTTTAGCCAATAGTTTTAAAATGCTGATAGTTTCAATGTCAACGTTGATTTGTAAAAAATAGGGTTAAAACGTTGACAGATATAATATCAGCACTATTGTAAGTTTTGAAAATAAAAATGCGTCAACATTCAAAGTAGCAGCGCATATGTGTAAAAATGGTCAATTAAAACTCTAACAGTTGGAGTATCAGCGGCAAAAAAAAAATTCAAATTTTGTTTAATGTCCAAATAATGCGTTGACGGAGCACACGTTAGCAAATGAAAAATCATCTATCAATCGAACGCTGATAATTCAGATGGTTATGTGAGGTGATGGGTTTCTGGGTTCCGCCGTTGAGAGGTAATGTTCGGTTAAAAAGTCATGATTGCACATTAATATTTTTTGTAATCGCCTGTCATGTTCATTATATGATTTACCAATTTCCACTTTGTGAAATAATTTACTTCAAATGGTAAAACCTGTATAATGCATGATTAAGTTGTTGTATATTTTACGCCAAAAGAGGACAAGTTGTTAAGTTATCCCAGAAACGCCAGATTGAATCGCAATATCGCTTATGGTGCTACTGTTTAACGGTGAGAGCTATGGGAAAGAGCGTGAAACTACACAGAGGCGAGCCCAAAGCACTCAACTTTCTTGAAGTTTATCTAGAGATTTAGCAACGTGTTTGTGAAGCATGGTGGGAAAAATTATTCTTTCATTGTACAGGTTATCACGATGGAGTTACCAGAGCTTTCATGGAGGGTTTCGATGGTCAATAGGTTAGTGTTGGGGGATTCTTGTTTCTTATCACCAAGGAGGTAATTGCAGAAGTCACATACCTACCTGCAGATGGAGAAAGAGCCTTCAAGAATCATGTTTTGGCCAGAATTGATGGGTCATTTTTCTTGAGGGATGAGTTAAGGAGAGGAGTTGGTGTTCAGAAATTCAAAGGTCCTCGTTGAAGGATGGGTGGTATTGTCTCTTGCATACTACCTAGTCTTACTTCACATGCGAAGGATGCTACAATCGAGTGAATCTGTACCATTTCCAGTTTCTGACTCACATCGCAGGTCAGGTCAGGATGAACATTCCTTATTTTCTGTTAGATATTTTGAAGCATATGTCTGTTAGGGTTATGGAAAGACCAAATGAATCTACTCATTTCTAATATCATAAAATTCTGATTAAAATATTGATTGAAATCCATTTGAGAAAGGTAGTGTTATCACTCAGAAAAATTGAAACATCATATGACATAGTCTTAGACGTTCATGTGTCAAAGGTATGGTCATAGAGTTAATTTGTCATTAGTTGGTAAAGGAAAATTTTAAATTTTTTCTTATTAGCCTATCCTAAGGTCCAAACTCACCCCCATTCAAATATTTTCATGTCACAACAATCATTATTTCCTGACATATTCCATTTCTCTAGCTTATAAATATGAAAAGGCCATTTTAGCTAGGATTTCTTACTTTCGTAGCGAAATGCACAGCAAAAACACAATTTTCTCTATGAAACTATTGATATATTCATAGCGAAACTGCCAAGAAATACACTAAATACGCTATGAAAAGAGGTATTCTTGTCTATCTTTTCAAATCAGTTGTTAAGTGTCAGTCAATGATTGAAAGGGTTAGGGTAGATGACATTCGAGTTAGTTAGGGTTAAATCAAGGTACAATGGTCATGGCTGAAGTCATTATTACTATTTTAAGCATGTATGAGTCATGATTATTCCATGGGTTGTCATCGAAACTTTAAAATATTACCAAATTGAGTCATTTGTCATTCTCCGCTCCATCTTTGCATGCTACTGAGCTCTAGAGAGTTATTTCACTAAGCCCAAGCTGTGGCTGGCATTTTCAAAGTTTGCAGGTATCACTGATCAAGCGAGGCAGAAAAGGCATAAAAGCACCATGGATGGAAAGAGGAATACCAACAAAGGTTGTCACTGCCTCAAATATGAGCCATCAGACATGAACTTGATTAATGAAGACCCAACAGCTTCAGAAGTTTTTAGAAGAACAGGGTGTTTGCAATTTTTTCAAAGACTGCAAGGATGCCATCTGTAGGTTTCTAAGGAGTTTGCCATCAATTTCAATGGGACAGCTTCAAAGGTAGAGATTTTGAACCTCACTGTAACTCCAAAGACCATTGCAGCAACAACAGGAATTCCAAGAGGAGGAGAACAATGGTTCAAAGGTTTCAAATCTACCATGCGGGACTAAGGAATTTATCGAGTCAAAACATAGTGAGATTGACCTTACAAATGCCATTCCAAGGAGCTACATGAAAGATAATTTCTCAAAGTTGTTGCTTATCATTCATAAGTACTTCACCTATGAAGGTGTTTATGGCCTCAGAAATCTGTGGCAACAACAAGGGGGATAACCATCCGGTCCGTACCTTAAAGCAATTCCTTTTTTGTTTGGGGTAGTGGCTCCGACTGGGTATGGTGGGACCTGTTATTTCCTAAATCTACCTCAGGTTGAAAGAAGACAGAGTTCAAGGTAACATCAAACCACGCTCAGTCTAGTAGCTAGCCCTACCAGATCAGGAGAGGGCTCTCTCCGGGTCAATCTCAGCAAAATAATCAATAGGTCTTGAGATGACTTGAAATAAAGGCTAATTTTAGGCTAGGTATATAGATGAAGGATTTTGATTTTGATTTTGGGGGTTTTGTTGGAAACAAAGGGAAAGGCAGTTTTGGGTTCAGGGATGAGGCCTAGTTTTTGCAGAGTTCTGAATGGGGCAAGGAAGGCAATTGTTTTGATGCTTTAGATTGAATGAATGGATAGTTCAGACCGGCAAGGAGCTGAAGAGGGCAAGAGGGTTTCAAGAATCCTCTTCAAACAGATGAAAACATGGAAAATTAAACAAAACTTAAGGCAGAGCAAAGCAATCTAATGAATTCCACCTTTATAACTCATTTTGTTTAATTTAAGAAGAAAGGAGAAGGGAAATGATACACATAAACATCAATGAACTTACAATCACATAGAGAAACACACCATCAAAACACAAAGCCACATGGATCCCAAAGAGTGCTGCAAACCCTGGTCTATTCCTTTGCCAAAATTGCAGAGATGAAATGTACAATGAAGTGCCAAGCAATCCCAAGTCTCCAACCCTGAAAATGACTGAAGAACTACAAGATATAGACATGCCTAACTCATCCCCATGCCTCTATGGGTCGATATCATCATTCTAGGAGCTGTTTCAACCATATCTAACCTAAAAACTGGAAAATAGGCAATGAAACAACTTGCCTCTATATGATAGGAAACTGATTCATTCACTTACATTTCACTTTTTGGTGAATGAATCCACTAAGATAAGTAAAAATGTGCCAAAATTACATAATTTTCATGAAATTACATCAAGTTACATCAAGAGTCACATGAAAAAGTCAAACTAGCCAAAACTAGGCGAAAATCTGAGCTGCTGAGTGAAAAATAGGCCAAATTTCCCAATGCGTCGCGCCTAAAATCTCTATGCATAGCAAAATTTTGAGGCTAATTTTGAGGGCCTTTCCAAAATCCAAATTGAGTGTAGGATAGCTCGTTGGAAAGCCCTGCCTGTCTACTTTCCAAACCAAGTGGAATTTCTAAATTTGGTTGCCATTTGACCCTCCAAAAATCCAATCTCCCAACACTGCTTCCTGTGTGTGAAAAAAGTGGCAGAAAGGTCATTTTTGAGGTGTTTTTGACCCTTTAGGCAACCCAAAACTTGATGAAATCCTTAGGTAATCGATAAGCATGCATAAATTTTGATGAAAAATCCAGAAATTCAAATTTTTCCTCCAAAAGAGCTGCCAATTATAAGTGCGCGCCAAGTGGCGCTACGCGTCGGGCGGAAAAATCTGTGTTTAGGCCAAAAAAATCAAAATTGACAAAAAATTTCCCAAATTTCTTGAAATTTGGACTGAATGTCCATCATCAAGCACTATGCTGGGCCAAAGAAGCTTCGGCCAAAATTTGGAGTCTATCATGCCTTTTACGACACTTTAGTGCCCTCCTTAGCCTTGCTTTCAGGATCTTGATCCTCGCTTTGCAAACATGATTTCGCGCCCAATAGTGGTTCTTCATGTGCCTGAGCATGTTATTTTCCTTGTTCGCCTTCTCCAACAGCTTCTCAAGATTAATATTGACCCTCTCAAGCCAAGTCTCTCTATCAGCCTCAATCTCCCGCTCAATGGGTGTCATCTCGGTTTGGCTTCTTTGGGCAGCTTGCCGGTTTTCACGGATGTTTTGCAACTCCATGATTGTTTGTTGATCTTATAACTATTTGTTTCACTGCTCCAGGTAGTTTATGATCCATTGGGCTCTCTGCAACTTGACAGTCAATGTGTCGATCTCAGCTTTCTGCTCCTAAATAGTCTCCCTCAACTTTGAGCTTGGAGAACTCAAATCCTCATCAATCAATATGAAATCAGTATCTTGGCCTCCTGAAGGGCCCTCATCCTGCATAGGTCTCTTACCTCTGTACTGTACCTATACCTGTGCTTCTAATGATGGAAATGAGACCCCTTCCACCCCAGGTGGAGATAGTACTCGTCAGGCTGCTGCAAATAATACTCTGGTGCCTCTTTGATAGGTAATGAACACTGGCATACTGATAGGCTTTGTCTCGTGACCTTCAGGCTGATGTGAAGGTTCACCTGGCTCATGAACAACCTCCGGAGGAACCTGAGGTGCTGTGAAGAAATCACGGGAAATGAAATCCTCCCATGAAATTCCCTACAATCCAAGCTGATGTACAACAACGATCTTGATGAGTGCATAGTGATAAATATTGTTGTACTGCTGCTCGGGAGTTTTCTTCTGCACAAGCATGGGCATTCTTTCGATATTCTGGCACATGAAATAAGGTATTTTCATCATCCTCATTCTAGTGAAATGCATCAATAACCTGATGTGGTAGGCATAGAGGCGTGAGAACCGGCCCTCACAACTGAAGTATCTGATAATAAGTTTCATCAAAGGCGCATAGGATTCCTTTAGGAACCGGAATGGGAGCACCCTACTGAGCTGTCTCAAATAGCTAGGCCTGATGTATGGTTCGTAATGCGCTTTGTCCACCTGTTGTCTTTTGTTCCATTGTTCACCCACATTCGGTATTCCAGTTGCTTGAGAGATGGTTTCCGGTGTCAAAGTGAAATTTACACTAGCAAGAGTTACCTAACCATCATGTAAATGCAATACAAACAAACGAGCCAACTCCTGATGATGATGAATCCTAGCAATCATTTCACAATACTGATAGCATGACTGCTCCCGAAAACATGCCATGGCAAGTGGGCAAGCCTGCAATTGAGTCAATGAGGTGGGCTCTTCTCTCACATGTTTGCCACCTTTACGAGGCCTTCTAGGTGCATGTAGCTCAGAGGTAGAATCACTATCTCTGTCATAGGATGTATCAGTGTCTATCTCCATGATGTCCATACAAGGTATATGTTGGCTTATATGAGAGAAAAATGAGAATTTGGTGCTTTGTTTTAATTTCCAAATCTGTGTTAAAGGAGAGGGACTGTGGGAGATATAGGGTAGTGGGGACAATGGGGTTTTAATCAAGTGATAATTTTCCTTTTGAAAGCTTTTGATTTGACAAAACTTAGGGATAAGGGATAGCCACTGAATTTTTGGGATTCTTGGAGTTTGAGAATTTTTACAAGTGAAATGGGAAAGGGAGAGGGATAGGAAATGAAATGACTTAGGGATAGGAAAATGGGGCTTAGGTATGAGTGACTTGGGATATAAGGGAATAGGGAAGGGACCGTAATGATAGTATGACAGTGAGCGGAGGAATAAACAAGATGGGAAATGAAGTATGTGGCACAAAACTATTTTAAAACACCAACTTTAAAACCCTAAGGAGCAATTTTTTAACAAGGTGATAGGGTTTAAGTTTTTGACATTTCAATTCTCATAATCCCTTTCAATCAATAGAGAATATGAGTTATGAACAATAATAGAATGGCTTTGATTTACTCGAGCATGGAGCAACCAAGCAAATTTGATTTTGGAGAAGACTGAAAAAAATTTTATGTTTCAGGCCAATGCGTCGCGCGCACAACCCAGTGCACCGCGACCATCCAAAAATGCATGGAGATGAGCGGCCCTATGCGCCGCGACCTTCACCCAGTGCGTCGCGACTGTCAATCTCACCACAGTTTTGCCTTCCAACACTATTTCGCCCTCCTCCACGATTTGACTCGCCTCAATGCTATCTCTTGCCTTGCAAATGAATTGTTGAATATGAAAATATCTTATATATATCAAACAATTTGATTTTTCATTTGGAAAACCCACTTTCTAATGTTTGAATTTTGACACTTTTCAAATAAACTCTGTTTTGTTTCCTTTCTGATTTTCTGAACTGAATGATGAATCTCTTTGTCTGTCTTTGCAGGGATAGCTGGCATGGGATTTTGGCAATGGTGACCAGGGCTACGCCTGAAGAAATTTACAACTGAAAAAACTTTGAAAATTACATTGCATTTATTACAAGTGGATAAAATAGACAATTTCTCTTCAAAACAGGGTTTTGAAGAAAAATCATTATCAAGCATTATGACGATGAAATTTTTGCGATGAAAACCTATTTCGAACATCCCTCATGTGCCTGCTGACATTATTAGACATTCTGAAGACTAAATTAACGAAACCCTAGACCTAATGAGACTAAAAACCCTAAAATGACTCTTTGTTGACCAAGAGACCAAACATGACTGTAAATAACTTTAAAATTTTATTTCGATGAACAGACATGGACCAGCAGGTACATGACATGAGGGATATGAGAGAAAAGACCCTTCCGTCAGATGATCCATGCTCCTAATGGAATGCAGCTGACTGAACTGAATGAAACACCTAAAATGAAATGCAACAAGAGAAATTTGATCTCTGACAGAGGGATGAAGATACCGACTCTAACATTGGCTCCAATGGGGATGGTAGCTCCTTGGAGGTACCAAGAACTATAGATTTTTGGGAGAGTAGGCAGTGCCTTCGTCCATTGGGCTATGGAATCCATAACTTCGACAAATCATGACTCATTTATTGACTGAAAATTGACTCAAACTGACTCAATCTTGAAACCAAATAACTGAAAAACCTGACTCGACAAACTCAAACCAAAGCTGAAATCAACCTTCAGAGTTATAGCCTTCACCTCGGGCCCCAAACTGAAGAAAAGATCACAGCACACACTTGCAATGAAACTGGAATAAACGGTATGTACAATGACAATGTAAAATAGCAGAAAGAATTTCAGAAATGATACCGTTTGAGCAGCCGACCATTGACCGGCCCTCCTGGACAATCTTCCCCGTTCATCTCTTTCAGAAGAAAAGCATTCTCACCTCGATATGCAGCAATTTTAAAGGGTCCTTTCCAGAGATTTTCGAACTTACCGTGCTTACCCTTTTCCTCGTTTCTTACATCCCATTTTAGCACCACTTCTTCCAATTGAAATTTGTCTGCTTTGGCTTTTCTGTCATATATTTTCTTAATTCTCTCTTGCAGCTTGAATGTGTTTTGAAAAACTTCTTCTCTCGTCTGCTGCAAATGGATCATTTGATTTATTCTTCTTTTCATATGATCATCTTCACTGCCAGCTTCCTGTAGAAGTTTGACCACTGAAACTGTGAGAGAGGTAGGAAACACCGTGTCAACTCCATATACTAGCTCAAAAGGGGACATACTAATGGATTTGTTCTGACTCACTCGATATGCCCAAAGTGCATTGACCAACTTCTTATGCCAACTTTTCTTGTTTATTTCCAGCAAATTTTTAATGATGTTGACAAACGATTTGTTGGAAGACTCCGCCAATCCATTGCCTTGTGGATGATAAGCGGTTGAGTGTCCCAAAATGATGTGATACTTGTTATAAAATTCAACCATTCTTTTGATTTGAAAGCTGCTGCGTTATCAGTGATTAACTTATTTGGGAAACCAAAACGAGACAAAATATTATTCTCAAGGAATGAAATTAATACCGAATCTGTAGCTTGCCTGGTGGGAATTGCTTCAATCCATTTCGTGAAATAATTTGTCGCTATGAGGATCCACCTGTGCTGAGCTAAAGAAGCAGGATGAATCTCGCCAATGAAATCCAAACTCCATTGCTGAAAAGGAGCACTTACCTCAATGGGCTTAAGCGGAAAAGACTACAATTTCTTCCTCCCTTCAAAAATCTGACATTCACGATAGCTTTTGACAGTCTTATACACATCATCAAAAAGTGTCGGCCAATAATATCCCGCTCTCAAAATCTTGTTGGCCGTTGTTTTCCAAAAAAGGTGACCCCCGCAATCTCCTTTATGAAAATCCTCCATAACCTGCTTTGCTTCTTCTTCAACCAAGCAATTCAGCAAAACACCATCAGGATCTTTCCAATAGAGTGAATTATTCAAAATACAAAACTTAGCAGCCTTCAATTTTAGAGTTCTACTTTTTTTTCTAGCCATGCCGGGCGGTGGTGACAAATTTTGAAGCACATATACAATATATGAATACCAAGGAGAAATCACAAAGTTTTCTGATACCTGAACTGATGAACTTTCCTCATTTTCCTCGGACATAGCAGCAATTAGAGTAATGTCCAAGGCATGCAAATTCGACTCAGCCATTAGCTTAGCCAGCCCTTGTCCTTTGATAAGCTTTGTAGGCTTTATCTCCACATCATACTCCAACAAGGCAGCAATCCATTTGCCTCGTCTCCCTTCTGGATCTATTTGCACTAAAACATCCTTAACAACAGCGTTAGGAACATAAGCAAGAATATGAGAATGCAGCATATATACTTGAAAATTTTTCAATGCTTTCACTAAAGCAAGAGCTTGTTTTTCAATGATGTTATACTTTAAGGTTTCATCTCTTATGGTTCGGTTGAAAAAAGCAATTGGTTTTTCATGCTCATCTCTCTTCTGCATCAATACTACTACCATAGTATGCTCCGAGGCAAATGAAAACAAAATAAAATCCTGAGTATAGTTCAGGCTGATCAAAACCGGAGCTGAAGAAAGAACCAATTTTACTAAATTGAAAGATTTTACCGCCTCCTCGGTCCACTTCACCACATTGTCTTTCTTAAGCATGTTTGTAATCTCTCTTAGATGTTTGGAAAGATTAGGCACAAAGCAGCGTAAGAAATTCATCTTACCATTAAAATATTGAATCTCCTTCTTATTCCGTGGAAGATCAATTTGTTGAATAGCTTCTACTCGAGTTGGGTCAATACGGATGCCATCTTTTGAGATAATATGACCAAGAAGTTTACCCTCATCCATGGCAAACAAACTCTTCTTTGGATTGAGTGACACACCATACTTTCTACATCGCTGAAAAACAATCTTCAAATGGTAAAGGTGCTCTTCATCAGAATTGGAAAAGACTGTCAAATCATCAAGATACACAACTAGAAAAACATCTTTCTCATTTGCAAATGCCATATCCATTGCTCGCTAAAATGTCGCACCGGCATTCTTCAAACCGAAAGGCATTTTATCGTAATGGAAAGTTCCCCACGGAGTGATGAATGTTGTTTTGTCTCTATCATCCTCATGGACCAGAATTTGGTTATACCCAGAATAACCATCGAGCAGCGGCATACGAGATGCTCCAACTACTCGCTGAAGTATGTGATCCATTTTGGGCAATGGATAATTATCTTTCAAAGAAACTTTATTCAGATTCCTAAAATCAATGCACAAACGAATCTCACCTGTCTTCTTGCGTACGGGCACCAAATTGGAAATCCAATCTGAAAATCTTATAGGAACAATGATACCAGCTTTATACAATCTATTCACTTCCTTTTCAATTGAAGGCAGCAACTTTGGATTTATCCTTCTCAACTTCTGCCTGAAGGGCTTTTGATTTGGCTTGATCGGAATGGTGTGCTAAATTATGTTTGTATCATACGTCTTCAAATCTGAATAGTCCCAAGCAAATACATCAGCAAAATAAGACAACAAACTAACATATTTTTCTTTTACCTCCGGTGACAATGCTTTGGACAATTTCACCATCTTTGGATTCTCAGCTGATCCAATGTTCACATCTTCAACTCCCTTTTCGGTTGGCCGCAAGGTTGGTTTTTTAGCTACGTCATCTTGATCGAAAAGCTCCTCTAAAGGTATCAAGCCTTTAGGAATGACATTATCCTTCAGCTGCAAAACTTCCATCTGATTTACTTGCACATCAGCCTCACCATCGTCATGCTCCATATCAATTGAAGTGTCTTTGAATTTACCTTTGTTTTGCAGAAATTCATCAATCTCATCATCATTTTGGAATACTTGCCAATACCTTTGATTGTCCAGGACAGTGGGACGATGCTTCACATGAATTTCAAATTTGTTACTTGAGTTCATCGGAATCTTTAAATTACTTGTCGCCTTTTCAAGTGCATCTGCAATACCATTCTGAATACGAGGGACACAAGTCAAAGTATAGTCTGAAAACAATTTCAAGATATCAAGAACAGCATTTCGGTAAGCCCGCATTCGAGGATGATTAGCTTGGTATTCACCTTTCACTTGATTAATTACCAACTCGAAGTCGCCATATACTGAAATCCTCTTAGCATTCAAATTTCTAAGAATTTTCAGACCAGCAATCAAAGCTTCATATTCTGCCTCATTATTCGAACAATCAAAAGCTAGTTTATAAGAGCAAACCCTTGCATTACTCGGTACCTTGTTTGGGGCGGAAAAATGGTTGCGTACCCAAATGCCAATTCCAGCACCATCACTTCCTACTGCACCATCGAAATCCATGGTCCACAAACCATCTTCATCTTCTTCCAAGTGCTGCAATTTTGTTTGCTCTGTTATTTCTGCTTGCTATCCATCAACTTTTCGCTGTTGTCGGAAGGTTGATTGCTCAGCGGAACTTTCAAGTTCTTGTCTCTCTTTCTTCAAAACCTCTCTGAAATTTTCGGTGATTTCTGGAATGTCCTCTGCTTCAACTAACTGACTATTTACACCATTGAAACTATCTGAATACAAAACAAAAGACTCTAAATCTGTATGTACATAATTGATTGGATGATTTACTAGTTTCTCCTTGCTGGTGATCATATACTTCATCTTTTCTTCCTGATATAATCTTCTCATCTGACCAAACACAGGAATGGTAGCATAGGAGAAATCAAGCTGCAATGTTCCCTTCAATTTCACTCCCCAAGATCTGGAAAGAAGCATGCCAAATCTAGGAGGAATATCCGCCACAACCACATCCATCAAAACATTCTTAGTCGGAATCTGATCTAAACTAACCACCAAATCTTTGATAAGCTCAATGCATCTTACTCTGCTAGAATCAAAAGAATAAAGATCATGATACTTCCTAGTGATGTCCAATCCCAATTTCTCCATGATTTCCCTCGGCATGAGATTATGAGATGCTCCGGAATCAAACATGGCATTATGTAACACAAAATCATGCAATCTAAGGCTGATATAAAAAGGAGGCACATCACTATCTGGAGACTCACCATCCAATGTTGGTCCAAATATCAACTCAAGTTGATCATCTTCCACATTCACCATATCAGACATTGGATCGAAATTTAGAATTTTAGACACCTGACCCTTATAACTGTTGTTCTTCATCAATTCAGTTAAAGGAATGGAAACTTTTAACTTAGAAATTTCACTCTCTAAGTTAAGGACTAAAGTTTTTTCTACCTCTTTGGCTAGAACATCCTTCTTTTCAGCTTTCTCCCTCGATACAATTGGCTGATTAGATCTTTCATTTGCTAATGGGGATTTGCTAGTAGTGGGATCAACTATGTCTTTTCCCTTCTTTTGTGCAACGGGCGAATCATTCTTTGGTGTTGAAACTTCCTTTCTCTTTTGGATTGGATTGATAGGCACATATCTATTTCTAAGTGAATATTGATGATACTGGGCAGACAAAGCATTCATATAACCTCTCTGATACTCATCTGAATCTTCAAGAGCTGTCTCATTTGCCAAAATGAAATCCTCGTCTTTTTGTACAGCTGAGTTTTCTGCATTCTCCTCATCTTCAGTGATAAAATTTGGCAAATCATCAGGTGTAAAGAAGTGATTCTCTTCCCCTATTACATTGTCTTCATCATCTGATTTTGGACCAAAAAAATTCTGCTGTAAAGGTGTCTTTATCTGCTGTTGTACTGCTGGTGGTTCTTGTGCTTGCTACTCTCGTTGTTTGATCCTGAATTGTGGTTGCTGCTGGCCACGAAAGTTAGGATTTCTGATCTTCGATACAGGATTATCAAGTGTCAATCTTTCAATCATATTTTCCACCTTGCGGAGTACTTGATCTGAAGTAGAAGCCTCTTCCTTTATTACTACTTTATTTTCAGCTTTCAATCTAGCTCTCTTGTCATTCAAATTAGCTTCAACACTCACTGCAATTTTTTGCATGTCTTCCAAAGTGGCCGGATCTCTTTCTCGTAATTGATAGGCCATGTCCGGATCAAAACCATCTAGAAACTTTAGCAAAGCTGACCTCCTAGATGGCCTTAAATCATCAGGAATTGCATTGTAAACCGCATTAAATCTAATACAATAATCTTGGACAGACTCACCAATGTTGTGCTTGATCTTGGTATATTCAGAAGTGATCTGAAGAGGATCTTTCTTTACTTCCCACCGATCCAAGAACTGTCTCTGAAGCTCAGCCAATGTAGCAATACTTCTAGGCTGCAAAGCTCTGAACCATTTTCTCACTTCACCTCCAAAATTTTGCACAAATAATCTCATGGTCATATTTTCTGCATCAATTTCATGAAGGTCAAAGAAATCCGCCATTCTATCCACATGCTGCTGAGCAAGAACACTTTGAGGAGTGCCATCAAACAATGGAATCTTACTTTGATAATCAGCGGGCATATCATCCAAGTTCTGAGCCAACAAAAGAGGTGCAAATCGAGAAGCCATTTCTCTTGGTGGATTTACAGTCGGATTTGGAAATATGGGAGGAGTCGGAGTAGTTGATGTATGAGGTGTAGATGGAGGCGAAACTACTGCAGATTTTTGATCAGAAATAGATGGTTGCACGGGAATGGTAGGAATGAAAGGAGGCTCGGTATGAACTTGTGAATTGGAAGTAACTGCTGATGGCCCAAGAGTTTCAGATGCAGATTCTATAAACTCAGGAATATTCGTTGCCACAATAGAATTTTGAATGTTCAAGATGTAGCTGTCAATGGATCTATTAGCCTGTTAAATTTCAAGATACTTGATAAACTCTGAATTTATGACCGTAGAAACAATAGCACTTTCGGACTTCATCTCAAACAACGACAACTCAAATTGTTCATCAAATTCAAGATCTTCAAGGTATTCAAACACAGCGGGACATGAATGAGATTTGAATAGAGGAATCACAAGACTTTCTCGACGAAGGATTCTTGAAATCAGATTGGGATTTTCATACACTGAAGGTGGATCGAGATCCAGATTTTCTCTGGTATGTCTTCAAAAAGCCAGTGTGTTGAATTATTTTCAAGAATCAAAGGGACAAAACCAACTTGTTCAGCCTATCAAATTCTAGACTCATCACCCAAAAGTCCAGAACGATTTGATGTACTGGGGGCAATTTACAAGTCAAGTGTCACGTTTACAAACTAGACTGGAGATTGACTGAAGCAATGTTTATCTACTTTCGCTAATGCAAAGCAAGAGCGTTTCGAAGGCTACCTAGCATAACTTCAGGCTCCATCTGTAGCTTATAAAATGAATAACATTAACAAGAAAACCATTTCTCCCCAGCTGAGTCGCCACTATGTTATTTCCTAAATCTACCTCAGGCTGAAAGAAGGCAGAGTTCAGGGTAACATCAAACCACGCTCAGTCTGGTAGCTAGCCCTACCAGATCAGGAGAGGGCTCTCTCCGGGTCAATCTCAGCAAAATAATCAATAGGGCTTGAGATGACTTAAAATAAAAGCTAATTTTAGGCTAGGTATATAGATGAAGGAGTTTGATTTTGATTTTGGGGGTTTTGTTGGAAACAAAGGGAAAGGCAGCTTTGGGTTCGGGGATGAGGCCTAGTTTTTGCAGAGTTCTGAATGGGGCAAGGAAGGCAATTTTTTTGATGCTTTAGATTGAATGAATGGATATTTCAGACCAACGAGGATCTGAAGAGGGCAAGATGGTTTCAAGAATCCTCTTCAAACAGATGAAAACATGGAAAATTAAACAAAACTGAAGGCAGAGCAAAGCAATCTAATGAATTCCACCTTTATAACTCATTTGTTTAATTTAAGAAGAAAGGAGAAGGGAAATGATACACATAAACATCAATGAACTTAAAATCACATAGAGAAACACACTATCAAAACACAGAGCCACATGGATCCCAAAGAGTGTTGCAAACCCTAGTCTATTCCTTTGCCAAAATTGCAGAGATGAAATGTACAATGAAGTGCCAAGCAATCCCAAGTGTCCAACCCTGAAAATGACTGAATAACTACAAGATATAGACATGCCTAACTCATCCCCATGCCTCTAGGGGTCGAGCTCATCATTATAGGAGCTGTTTCAACCATATCTAAACTAAGAACTGGAAAATAGGCAATGAAACAACTTGCCTCTATATGATAGGAAACTGATTCTTTCACTTACATTTCAATTTTTGGTGAATGAATCCACTAAGATAAGTAAAAATGTTCCAAAATTACATCATGGTCATGAAATTACATCAAGTTACATCAAGAGTCACATGAAAAAGTCAAACTAGCCAAAACTAGACTAAAATCTAAGCTGCTGAGTGAAAAATAGGCCAAATTTCCCAATGCACCGCACCTGAAATCTCTATGCGTAGCACAACTTTGAAGATGATTTTGAGGGCCTTCCCGAAGTCCAAATTGAGTGCGGGATAGCTTGTTGGAAAGCCCTGCCTGTCTAAATTTCAACCCAAGTGGAATTTCTGAATTTAGTTTCCATTTTCCCCTCCAAAAATCCAATCTCCCAACACCGCTTCCTGTGTGTGAAAAAAGTGGCAGAAAGGTCATTTTTGAGGTGTTTTTTACCCTTTAGGCAACCCAAAACTTGATGAAATCCTTAGGTAATCGATAGGCATGCATAAATTTTGATGAAAAATCTAAAAATGCAATTTTTTCCTCCAAAAGAGCTGCCAATTATAACCGCGCACCAAGTGGCGCACCAAGTGGCGCTACGCGTCGTGCGGAAAAATCTGTGTTTAGGCCAAAAAAATCAAAATTGACAAAAATTTTCCCAAATTTCTTGAAATTTGGGCTGAATGTCCATCATCAAGCACTATGCTGGGCCAAAGAAGCTTCGGCCAAAATTTGGAGTCTATCATGCCTTTTACGACGCTTTAGTGCCCTCCTTAGCCTTGCTTTCACGATCTTGATCCTCGCTTTGCAAACATAATTTCGCGCCCAATAGTGGTTCTTTATGTGCCTGAGCATGTTATTTTCCTTGTTCGCCTTCTCCAACATCTTCTCAAGATGAATATTGACCCTCTCAAGCCAAGTCTCTCTATCAGCCTCAATCTCCCGCTCAATGGGTGTCATCTCGGTTTGGCTTCTTTGGGCAGCTTGCCGGTTTTCACGGATGTTTTGCAACTCCATGATTGTTTTCTGATATTCTAACTATTTGTTTCACTACTCCAAGTAGTTTATGATCCATTGGGCTCTATGCAACTTGACGGTCAATGTGTCGATCTCAGCTCTCTGCTCCTAAATAGTCTCCCTCAACTTTGAGCTTGGAGAGAACAAATCCTCATCAATCAATATGAAATCAGTATCCTGGCCTCCTGAAGGGCCCTTATCCTGCATAGGCCTCTTACCTTTGTCCTGTACCTGTACCTGTGCTGCTAATGACGGCAACGAAACCCCTTCCACCCCAGGTGGAGATAGTACTCGTCGGGCTGATGCAAATAATACTCTGGTGCCTCTCTGATAGGTAATAAACATTGGCATACTGATAGGCTCTGTCTCGTGCCCTTCAGGCTGATGTGAAGGTTCACCTAGCTCATGAACAACCTCTGGAGGAACCTGAGGTGCTGTGAAGAAATCACGGGAAATGAAATCCTCCCATGAAATGCCCTGCAATCCAAGCTGATGTACAACCACGATCTTGATGAGTGCATAGTGATAAATATTGTTGTACTGCTGCTCGAGAGTTTTCTTCTGCACAAGCATGGGAATTATTTCGATATTCCGGCACATGAAATAATGTATGTTCATCATCCTCACTCTAGTGAAATGCATCAATAACCTGATGTGGTAGGCATAGAGGCGTGAGAACCGGCCCTCACAACTGAAGTATCTGATAATAAGTTTCATCAAAGGCGCATAGGATTCCTTTAGGAACCGGAATGGGAACACCCTGATGAGCTGTCTCACATAGCTAGGCCTGATGTATGATTCATAATGCACTTTGTCCACCTGCTGTTTTTTGTTCCACTGTTCACCCACATTCGGTATTCCAGTTGCTTGAGAGATGGTTTCCGGTGTCAAAGTGAAATTTACACCAGCAAGAGTTACCTGACCATCATGTAAATGCAATACAAACAAACGAGCCAAATCCTGATGATGATGAATCCTAGCAATCATTTCACAACACTGATAGCATGTGTGTATTCAATTTAGTGTCCTAAATTGCTAACATAAATTATCAACCAGGGCTAGTAAACTGATTAAGTGTGGTGCACTATATGTGCTTACGTGACCTCTTCCTTACTTCGTTGTATGTATTTTATTGATGTTTTTGGGGGTTTTGTCATTTTAGTACTTATGTTCAAAAGATGAAGTCAAATCTATGTCAAAAAAAAAAGAAAAGGAAACCTGAGACTCAAAACAATGTAATTGTAAATTCTATCCCTAATTAGGAAAATGGTGAAAAACAGAACATTCTAATCCATGGATATCTTAGCTTGCAAATGAACATGAAATGTAACTCAACATAATACAACCAAGTCTCTTTCATCTAATATTGATATGTTGGAAGAGCGTTTTAAGAAAAAGAATGATTGTAAGATAATGTGGATCTTTTAATCTAATTGCAAAACAGAAAATGTTAATTAACTCAACATGATACAAACAAATCTCTTTCATCTAATATTGATATATTGGAAGAGCGTTTTAAAAAAAATAATGATTGTAAGATAATGAGGATCTTTTAATCTAATTGCAAAATAGAAAATGATAATTAACTCAACATGATACAACCAAATCTCTTTCATCTAATATTGATATGTTGGAAGAGCGTTTTAAGAAAAAGAATGATTATAAGATAATGAGGATCTTTTAATCTAATTGTAAAACAGAAAATGCTAATTAACTCAACATAATACAACCAAATCTCTTTCATCTAATATTGATATGTTGGAAGAGCGTTTAAGAAAAATAATGATTGTAAGATAATGAGGATCTTTTAATCTAATTGCAAAACAGAAAATGCTAATTAACTCAACATGATACAGCCAAATCTCTTTCATCTAATATTGATATGTTGGAAGAGCGTTTTAAGAAAAAGAATGATTGTAAGATAATGGGGGTCTTTTAATTAAAAAAATAGTGCAAGACATGAATTAAAAGCTACTTATCTAGAAAGCATGTAGAAGCCTCCTTGGATAGCAAGGGCCCTCTGCTACCAATTTGGTGAAATCCTTAGCTTCAGCTCCTTAAAATTGTAATCAAAATAGCATCAAAGAACTGAATTTCTTTATTGAAAACCTCACAAATCTACATCCCATTCCATTTTAAGCTTTGTTACAAAAGACTCTCTATTCCTTTCTCTCCTTCTCCTATTTTTCACTACTTTTTCATTACTTCTTCATTACCCTTGATAGGAGAAAGCTTCTCCTATTTATACAAAATATGAGGAGTTATCTCATTAATGGGAGTCCATGAATCTCTCCCTCCATCTCTAGAGTTACAATCAAAATAGGAAATGATAAGACACATGTCTTTCTAGAGCTTCAACACAACTAAGAAATGACACACATATCCTCTTAGAGTTTCAATACAACAAGGAAATGAGACACATATCCTCTTGATCACATAATCTTCTCCAACCAAATTTGAATTTGGCCTTAGAGTGCCACATAAGGGTCTTCTAGAAGTCTCCTTTTGACCTACACATGTCACAAAACTCATAACACATATATAGATATATGAAACTATGTTAATTTTCTAGTTTCTAATCATGAATTCACTTTAAATACATAAAATAAATAACTTTAGAAAACAAGGATCCTAACCCATATATTTATGAAAATGGTTACTTGATGTAGGGTTTAGGTCAGATGGCTATGAAATAAGAACTAAATGGTTATGACATAATGGAAATATGTATGAATATGGAAAACACTTTTGAGACTCAACATACCCCCAAACTGAAGTTGTTACATGTCCTCATGCAACTATTGCAATGATTCATTTGTCCATGAGTTGATCTTTTATGAGTTTTGACTCATATAGATTCGTTCCAAACTTTGCTTCTTGATATTTTATTTTTTGCAAAGTATAATACATTTGATTGCAACATTTTTTTTTTTAAATGGTTGGTTCTTGTGTGACAACCAATTTTTTTTGAGCAATGGTTCTTGTGTAACAATGCTTTATTTTCTTTATTGCATCAAAGTTCATGAAAACATTTAGATTCAATTACTTCATCAATGAATTGATCATTTGCAAGGCATATATTCTTTTGGATCATGTTGCAACAATAGTTGGTTGGGAAGTATATGTGGGTGGAAATGAAATGAAAATGTGTGATAGTGTATGACATGTGGATATGAAATGATGTCCCTTCCCCCCCCCAACTAAAGATATGACAATGTGAAAAAGGGAGTGAGGAATTTTTCCAAAGTTACAATTTTAGCATTATAATGAATTACATAACTAAAAATTAGAAAACAACGTACCTTCACTTACCTTAAATGTGGATGAGTTGTGTATGTGTGGTGGCCTCAAAATTCTGATCATATTCTTCTTCAAGTGGCTGAACAAGAGGAGTCATAGATAAAGAGATAAGATAACTTTTTATTGCTCCTACTAAAACTTGTTGAATCTGCTCCAAAATGCTGAAAATAATAGTCTTCATGTCTTCAAAACTCATTGGCACAATTCCTACTATGTGAAAAGATGTTCTGATGTCGAACATAGTAGGAAATTGTTGACTTAGTGGCCATTAATGGATGCCACTAGTCAACACGAGAACTTTCACCATTGATGACAATGAGAGTCAAGATGCCAAACACATCTTACTAGGTACGAATGATTTTGGTGATGTCGAGTCACCTAGAAGATCTGACGAAAAAAGGACTTTAATTTATTCCCATTGTTTGTCAGCATGAGAACTTGTCATTAAGGCATGCAAGCCTTAAGGTGTTTTTACAAAGAACTTAGACTCAAAGGACTATGGACTCAATAATTTGCATTGAAGCAGAGCTTATTTGCGGAATGAAAATGACAAGAAATGGAAGATTAAAATGGAAGATGGGAATGGAGAGTAGAAATGGAAATGGGCAATAAACATGTGAATGAGCCTCTTGCTTTTATTTGTGGGTTATGAATGAGCAAAAACAAATGAAAAGTGGATGTGAATGAAAATGGAAAATATGAAGTGAAACGAGATGAATGGTTTATTATGAGGTATGGATGTGATGGAGACAATAGTATCTGAAAGTTTTTCAAGTGTTTGAATTTGATTTTGCATCAGCATATTTCCTCTTTGTTGCTAATCATCCTCTTATAAAACAAATTGGTCTATTAGAGAGACACCATTCTTTTGTAGTTATTTGTCCTTCCTCCTGGAACCTGCAAAAAAAACTAATACTTCTTCTGCAATGGAATGTAAGATTATCAAATGAGAGAGGTGATCAATCTCTCTAGTTATGATATTTACACACAAAACTAAGAATTTGTATTAATGAAACAAGTTTTCAAAGGAAAAATCAAAAGAATTTATACATGTTTTGGAATTAGTGCCTCAAGTTGAATGTTGTTTTTTTTCAGCAATTTATTTCATTATTTACCATTTCAAACTCTAATGATAGATTTCTCATTGTGTAGATCTTGTTGAGACATTTCCAACGATACTTGAATCATCAAAATCTGATTTAGTATGAGAAAGTTAGGCTGATTTGAACAATGAGGTTTTTTTTTAGCTGCGAAATTGGACTTTAGCTGCAGAATGTCGACGGTTTCTGTAGCTAAAAATCTTGAATAAAAAGTTAGTCATTCATCTTTCATCATCAATCCAAAATTAATCAATACCTTTAGAAAAATTAAGCAAATAATTTATTCATTTCATTGATTCAAATATATATATATATATATATATATATATATATAATCAAAACAAAATTGAAAAAAAAAAAAATGCAATTCCTCTTCTTCTTCTTTTCTTCTTTTTTTTTTTAATTCAAAACAAAATTGAAAATGCAATTCTTCTTCTTCTTCTTCTTCTTCTTCTTCTTTTTAAAAAATTAAAAGCATACATTTGAGGAAATTGTCACTCTTGTAATTCATCTAAAAAATCAGCACGCGTTGCTTTCTAACAAATGAATTCCAGAGATGCACGAGTTGTTTCTCATGAGTTGTCACTTCCACAAAATCATCAAACATCCTCCGGTCTTCAAAGTCTGCAATTCGAGCATGATCCGCCACTAAGCTCTTTATTTGACGCCTCTCACATGGCAACACTCTTTCTCTACTGGCAAGCATTTTTATTTTCTTACTCTCTTCATTATTAACACTTTCAATTGGATTATTAAGCTGGCAATTATCCTTCATAGTAGGAGATTCCTACAGGAGATAACCATCTTGCACCTGCTCACCACGATTTCTTCCTTTTGAGATTATCCTATCTGAAAATTGGGTATGAAAAATATTCAACGAAGAGGGTTCTTTAGATGGAATGGCGCCAATTGGAAAATTTTCAGTGGAGGTCTGTTGTTGATTAGCTTCAATAGAATTTGTGTTCAACTTAGATTCTTCTTCCTGGAGATCAGGAAAGCCGGATCATGAAATCTCTCAACTAATTACCAAGAATTAAATTCAAAAATCGTTTTTTTCTCACGTAGACAGCAACACAGGGCTCTGAAGAAGCAAAAAATTCTCCCAAACCGCCACGAATTTCTTAAAACGATTTTTGAGTTATTAAATTTCCCATGTTTTGAGAAAAACCCACGTCTCAGTTTTTCAAAATTCATTTCGGTTTGATCGAAAAACGTGTTTCAAAATCACGTGTCAATAACAATTACGTTTTTCTGGCAATGGAATACGACTTCTGGTGAATGAAATTATTTGTTGATTGCCACATGCATCAATCAATTGAGTTCAATTCGAAACCAACTTGGCTTCCTGAAGAACGGTCTCTCTAAATCACGGATTTGTTAAATGATTATGACTTCAGTTTCGCTGTAAATTTCTCGTTTCCCTTGGCTTTCCTCTCTGCTTCTCTTTTCTTGCTTCTTTGACAGCAGATTCTTGTTCAATTTCTTGGCCACTTCATCCCAAAACCCTTTGTGAAACTTGAAACGTAATGCATCTATTGCAGAATTCACACCATCTAAACCACAATTCACAGTGTCTCTTACAAAAGAAGCAACAACAATTTCATCTTTCAAATCTCATTTCAACCTTTTAACACCAGACCCAGTTGCTAAACTATCCAAACCAACTTCTTTTCTGATGCTCCCAGCATATGCATCGTGTGCCTCTTTGCCATCTTCTGAAAAACCTTTATTATGAGACAGCATGCAAGCGTCTCCTCCATCATCTTGTTTGGGAGTTCTTTCACCCAGCAAAATCTTTTTATTCCAGTTGCTCCTAACGCTAGTAAATTTCACTGTAGGAGACAAAGTTGACATGGACGGACAAACCAACCATGTGGCCAGTCTATTTGCAAAAAATTCAAATCCAAGCAAGGGTATATTGCAGTGTTGTTGTGTCTTCTGGTACAGTCTCAGCATTGGAGAAAACATATAAAGAAAACATCAGAATGGAAGTGACGTTCATGAGGTTGCAGTTGCTGGTGTTGAGAGAGAACAAAGACAATTGCTACAGGTTTCGTAGGATGACTTTTGGAGTGGATCAATCAAAATGTTTTTACAGTTTCAATTAGTCATCATTAGCAGGGCTGGCTTGGATGTTTTTTTTTTTTTTAATTTTCTTTATTAAAATTTATTAATAGAGAAAAATAAGACAAGTTTTTATTTTTGTTCCTCTTTTCTTTTTTAAATGATTTGTTATTGAAATTATATATATATTTTTAAAAATTTAAAAATATACATATATATTTTAGTAACAAAACAATAAATTTTTTTTTTTTAATTGATTTGTTTAATAAAATTATGTATGTTATATTTTCAAAACTTTTAAAAATACACATATATATTTCATTAAACAAAACAATGTATTGGAATTTTTTTCATTTTTTTTTTTTCAAAGTCAAATGAAATGATGAAAACAATTTTTTTTTTTTTTTTTATTGAATCAATTGAAATGATGAAGTTTATTTTGTCTCCCTTTTTTTTCTTTTTTCTTTTTTTTTTTACATAACAATTCTTTTTCTGATCCTCCAGATCACACAAAGTGCAGAAGGAGAGCATACTCAAGAATTATTGAATTTTTTTTTTTTACATAACAATCATTTTTCTGATTCTCCAGATCACACAAAGTGCAGGAGGAGAACATACTCAAGAATTATTAATTTTTTTAGATGTAAGAAATAAGGTCTCCTAATTACACTTCCCCGGCAACGGCGCCAAAATGTGTAGTCAATTTAGTGTCCTAAATTGCTAACATAAATTATCAACCAGGGCTAGTAAACTGATGAAGTGTGGTGCACTATATGTGCTTAAGTGACCTCTTCCTTACTTCGTTGTATGTATTTTATTGATGTTTTGGGGGGTTTTGTCTTTTTAGTACTTATGTTCAAAAGATGAAATCAAATCTATGTCAAAAAGAAAAAGAAAAAATGAAACCTGAGACTCAAAACAGAGTGTAATTGTAAATTCTATCTCTAATTAAGAAAATGGTGAAAAACAGAACATTCTAATCCATAGATATCCTAGCTTGCAAATGAACATGAAATGTAACTCAACATAATACAACCAAGTCTCTCACTGAATGACATGGTAAAAAGCAATGACTAATATTTTAAAGACCTTTTAATCTAATTAATAAATGCAGAAATGCTAACAACTCAACATGATACAAATCAAATCTCTTTCATCTAATGTGATGATATGAAGAGCATTTTAAGAAAAGAATGATTGTAAGATAATGAGGATCTTTAATCTAATTGCAAAAGAGAAAAATGATCAACATATAAATCAAATCTCTTTTCATCTAATATTGTATGTTTGAAGAGCGTTTAAGAAAAGAATGATCAAGATAATGAGGATCTTTTAATCTAATTGCAAAATGTAAAAATTCTAATTAACTCAACATAATACAACCAAATCTTTTTCATCTAATAATGATATGTTGGAAGAACGTTTTAAGAAAAAGAATGATTGTAAGATAATGAGGATCTTTTAATCTAATTGCAAAACAGAAAATGCTAATTAACTCAACATAATACAACCAAATCTCTTTCATCTAATCATGATATGTTGGAAGAGCGTTTTAAGAAAAAGAATGATTGTAAGATAATGAGGATCTTTTAATTAAACAAATAATGCAAGACATGAATTAAAAGCTACTTATCTAGAAAGCATGTAGAAGCCTCATTGGATAGCAGGGGCCCTCTGCTACCAATTTGGTGAAATCCTTAGCTTCAACTCCTTAAAATTGTAATCAAAACAGCATCAAAAAACTGAATTTCTTTATTGAAAACCTCACAAATCTACATCCCATTCCATTTTAAGCTTTGTTACAAAAGACTCTATTCATTTCTCTCATTCTCCTATTTTTCACTACTTTTTCATTACTTCTTCATTACCTTTGATAGGAGAAAACTTCTCCTATTTATACAAAATATGAGGAGTTATCTCATTAATGGGAGTCTATGAATCTCTCCCTCCATCTCTAGAGTTACAATCAAAATAGGAAATGATAAGACACATGTCTTTCTAGAGTTTCAACACAACTAAGAAATGACACACATACCCTCTTAAAGTTTCAATACAACAAGGAAATGAGACACATATCCTCTTGATCCCATAATCTTCTCCAACCAAATTTGAATTTGGCCTTAGAGTTCCACATAAGAGTCTTCTAGAAGTCTCCTTTTGACCTACACATGTCACAAAACTCATAACACATATATAGATATATGAAATTATGTTAATTTTCTAGTTTCTAATCATGAATTCACTTTAAATACATAAAATAAATAACTTTGGAAAACAAGGATCCTAACCCATATATTTATGAAAATGGTTACTTGATGTAGGGTTTTAGGTCAGATGGCTATGAAATAATAACTAAATGATTATGACATAATGGAAATATGTATGAATATGGAAAACACTTTTGAGACTCAACATACCTCCCAATTGAAGTTTTTGCATGTCGTCATGCAACTATTTCAATGATTCATTTGTCCATGAGTTGATCTTTTACGAGTTTTGACTTATATAGATTCGTTCCAAACTTTGCTTCTTGATATTTTCTTTTTGGCAAAGTATAATACATTTGATTGCAACATTTTTTTTTTATTTTTTTTTTAATGGTTGGTTCTTGTGTGACAACTAATTTTTTTTTAGCAATAGTTCTTGTGTAACAATGCTTTATTTTCTTTGTTGCATCAAATTTCATGAAAATATTTAGATTCAATTACTTCATCAATGAATTGATCATTTGCAAGGCATATATTCTTTTGGATCATGTTGCAACAATAGTTGGTTGGGAAGTATATGTGGGTGGAAATGAAATGAAAATGTGTGATAGTGTATGACATGTGGATATGAAATGATGTCCCTTCCCCTCCAACTAAAGATATGACAATGTGAAAAAGGGAGAGGAATTTTTCCAAAGTTATAATTTTAGCATTCTAATGAATTATATGACTAAAAATTAGAAAACAACATAACTTCACTTACCTTAAATGTGGATGAGTTGTGTATGTGTGGTGGCTGCAAAATTCTGATCATATTCTTCTTCAAGTGGCTGAACAAGAGGAGTCATGGATAAAGAGATAAGATGACTTTTTATTGCTCCTACTAAAACTTGCTGAATCTACTCCAAAATGCTGAAAATAATAGTCTTCATGTCTTCAAAACTCATTGGCACAATTCCTACTATGTGAAAATATGTTATGATGTCGAACATAGTAGGAAATTGTTCACTTAGTGGCCATTAATGGATGCCACTAGTCAACACGAGAACTCTGACCATTGATGACAATGAGAGTCAAGATGCCCAAACACATCTTGCTAGGTACGAATGATTTTGCCGATGTCGAGTCACCTAGAAGATCTGATGAACAAGAGACATTAATGTATTCCCAATGTTTGTCAGCATGAAAACTTGCCATTAAAGCATGTAAGCCTCAAGGTGTTTTTACAAAGAACTTAGACTCAAAGGACTATGGACTCAATAATTTGCATTGAAGCATGGCTTATTTGCAGAATGAAAATGACAAGAAATGGAAGATTAAAATGGAAGATGGCAATGGAGAGTAGAAATGGAAATGGGAAATAAGCATGTGAATGAGCTTCTTTCTTTTATTTGTGGGTTATGAATGGAAAAAAAGAAATGGAAAGTGGATGTGAATGTAAATGGAAAATATGAAGTGAAATGAGGTGAATGGTTTATTATGAGGTATGGATGTGATGGAGACAATAGTATCTGAAAGTTTTTCAAGTGTTTGAATTTAATTTTGCATCAGCATATTTTCTCTTTGTTGCTAATCATTCTCTTATGAAACAAATTGGTCTCTTAGAGAGACACCATTCTTTTGTAGTTATTTGTCCTTCCTCCTGGAACCTGCAAAAAAAACTAATACTTCTTCTGCAATGGAATGTAAGATTATCAAAGGAAAGAGGTGATCAATCTCTCTAGTTATGATATTTACACACAAAACTAAGAATTTGTATTAATGAAACAAGTTCTCAAAGGAAAAATCAAAAGAATTTATACATGTTTTGGAATTAGTGCCTCAAGTTGAATGTTGCTTCTTTTCAACAATTTATTTCATTATTTACCGTTTCAAACTCTAATGATGGATTTCTCATTGTATAGATCTTGTTGAGACCTTTCCAACGATACTTGAATCATCAAAATCTGATTTTGTATGAGAAAGTTACGCTGATTTGAACAATTAGGTTTTTTTTTAGCTGCGGAATTGAACTTTAGCTGCAGAATGTCGACGGTTTCTGTAGCTAAAAATCTTGAATAAAAAGTTAGTCATTCATCTTTCATCATCAGTCCAAAATTAATCAATACCTTCAAAAAAAGTGAGCAAATAACTTATTCATTTCATTGATTCAAATATATATATATATAATCAAAACAAAATTGAAAAAAAAAAAAAATGCAATTCTTTTTCTTTTTTCTTTTTTTTTTAATTCAAAACAAAATTGAAAATGCAGTTCTAACTTCTTCTTCTTCTTCTTTTCTTCTTCTTCTTCTTTTTTAAATTAAAAGCATACATTTGAGGAAATTTTCACTCTTGTAATTCATTTAAAAAATCAGCACGTGTTGCTTTCTAACAAATGAATTCCAGAGATGCATGAGTTGTTTCTCATGAGTTGTCACATCCACAAAATCATCAAGCATCCTCCGGTCTTCAAAGTCTGCAATTCGAGCATGATCCACCACTAAGCTCTTTATTTGACGCCTTTCACATGGCAACACTCTTTCTCTACTGGCAAGCATTTTTAGTTTCTTACTCTCTTCATTATTAACACTTTCAATTGGATTATTAAGCTGGAAATTATCCTTCATAGTAGGAGATTCCTACAGGAGATAATCATCTTGCACCTGCTCACCACGATTTTTTCCTTCTGAGATTATCCTATCTGAAGATTGGGTATGAAAAATATTCAACGAAGAGGGTTCTTTAGATGGAATGGCGCCAATTGGAAAATTTTCAGTGGAGGTCTGTTGTTGATTGGCTTCAATAGAATTTGTGTTCAACTTAGATTCTTCTTCCTAGAGATCAGGAAAGCCGGATCATGAAATCTCTCAACTAATTACCAAGAATTAAATTCAAAAACTGTTTTTTTTCTCACGCAGACAGCGACACAGGGCTCTGAAGAACCGGAAAATTCTCTCAAACCGCCACGAATTTCTTAAAACTATTTCTGGGTTATTAAATTGCCCATGTTCTGAGAAAAACCCACGCCTCAGTTTTTCAAAATTCATTTCGGTTTGATCAGAAAGCGTGTTTAAAAATCACGTGTCAATAGTAGTTACGTTTTTCTGGCAATGGAATACGACTTCTGGTGAATGAAATTATTCGCTGATTGCCACATGCATCAATCAATTGAATTCAATTCGAAACCAACTTGGCTTCCTGAAGAACGGTCTCTCTAAATCACGGATTTGTTAAATGATTATGACTTCAGTTTTGCTGTAAATTTCTCGTTTCCCTTGGCTTTCCTCTCTGCTTCTCTTTATTTGCTTCTTTGACAGCAGATTCTTGTTCAATTTCCTGGCCACTTCACCCCAAAACCCTTTGTGAAACTTGAAACGTAATGCAACTGCTGCAGAATTCACACCATCTAAACCACAATTCACAGCGTCTCTTACAAAAGAAGCAACAACAATTTCATCTTTCAAATCCCATTTCAACCTTTTAACACCAGACCCAGTTGCTAAACTATCCAAACCAACTTCTTTTCTGATGCTCCCAGCATATGCATCGTGTGCCTCTTTGCCATCTTCTGAAAAACCTTTATTATGAGACAGCATGCAAGCGTCTCGTCCATCATCTTGTTTGGGAGTTCTTTCACCCTGCAAAATCCTTTCATTCCAGTTGCTCCTAACGCTAGTAAATTTCACTGCAGGAGACAAAGTTGACATGAACGGGCAAACCAACCATGTGGCCAGTCTATTTGCAAAAAATTCAAAGCCAAGCAAGGGTATATTGCAGTGTTGTTGTGTCTTCTGGTACAGTCTCAGCATTGGAGAAAACATATAAAGAAAACATCAGAATGGAAGTGACGTTCGTGAGGTTGCAGTTGCTGGTGTTGAGAGAGAACAAAGACAATTGCTACAAGTTTCATAGGATGACTTTTGGAGTGAATCAATCAAAATGTTTTGACAGTTTCAATTAGTCATGATCAGCAGGGTTGGCTTGGATGTTTTGTTTTTGTTTTTTTTTTTTAATTTTCTTTATTAAAATTTATTAATAGAGAAAAATAAGACAAGTTTTTATTTTTGTTCCTCTTTTTTTTTTAAATGATTTGTTATTGAAATTATATATATATTTTTAAAAATTTAAAAATATACATATATATTTTAGTAACAAAACAATAATTTTTTTTTTTAATTGATTTGTTTAATAAAATAATGTATGTTATATTTTCAAAAATTTTAAAAATACACATATATATTTCATTTAACAAAACAATGTATTGGAATTTTTTTCATTTTTTTTTTTTTTTAAAGTCAAATAAAATGATGAAAACAATTTTTTATTTTTATTTTTTTGAATCAATTGAAATGATGAAGTTTATTTTGTCTCCCTTTTTTTTCTTTTTTCTTTTTCTTTTTTTACATAGCAATTATTTTTCTAATCCTCCAGTTCACACAAAGTGCAAGAGGAGAACATACTCAAGAATTATTAAAAAAAAAAAAAATTTACATAACAATCATTTTCCTGATCCTCCAGATCACACAAAGTGCAGGAGGAGAGCATACTCAAGAATTATTAATTTTTTTAGATGTAAGAAATAAGGTCTCCTAATTACACTTCCCCGGCAACGGCGCCAAAATGTGTAGTCAATTTAGTGTCCTAAATTGCTAACATAAATTATCAACCAGGGCTAGTAAACTGATGAAGTGTGGTGCACTATATGTGCTTAAGTGACCTCTTCCTTACTTCGTTGTATGTATTTTATTGATGTTTTTGGGGATTTTGTATTTTTAGTACTTATGTTCAAAAGATGAAATCAAATCTATGTCAAAAAGAAAAGAAAAGGAAACCTTAGACTCAAAACATAGTGTAACTGTAAATTCTATCCCTAATTAAGAAAATGGTGAAAACAGAACATTCTAATCCATGGATATCCTAGCTTGCAAATGAACATGAAATGTAACTCAACATAATACAACCAAGTCTCTTTCATCTAATATTGATATGTTGGAAGAGATTTTTAAGAAAAAGAATGGTTGTAAGATAATGAGGATCTTTTAATCTAATTGCAAAACAGAAAATGCTAATTAACTCAACATGATACAACCAAATCTCTTTCATCTAATATTGATATGTTAGAATAGCGTTTTAAGAAAAATAATGATTGTAAGATAATGAGGATCTTTTAATCTAATTGCAAAACAGAAAATGCTAATTAACTCAACATGATACAATCAAATCTCTTTCATCTAATATTAATATGTTGGAAGAGCGTTTTAAGAAAAAGAATGATTGTAAGATAATGAGGATCTTTTAATCTAATTGCAAAACAGAAAATGTTAATTAACTCAACATAATACAACCAAATCTCTTTCATCTAATATTAATATGTTGGAAGAGTGTTTTAAGAAAAAGAATGATTGTAAGATAATGAGGATCTTTTAATCTAATTGCAAAACAGAAAATGCTAATTAACTCAACATGATACAACCAAATCTCTTTCATCTAATATTGATATGTTGGAAGAGCGTTTTAAGAAAAAGAATGATTGTAAGATAATGAGGATCTTTTAATTAAACAAATAGTGCAAGACATGAATTAAAAGCTACTTATCTAGAAAGCATGTAAAAGCCTCCTTGGATAGCAGGAGCCCTCTGCTACCAATTTGGTGAAATCCTTAACTTCAGCTCCTTAAAATTGTAATCAAAACAGCATCAAAGAACTGAATTTCTTTATTGAAAACCTCACAAATCTACATCTCATCCCGTTTTAAGCTTTGTTACAAAAGACTCTATATTCCTTTCTCTCATTCTCCTATTTTTCACTACTTTTTTATTACTTCTTCATTACCCTTGATAGGAGAAAGCTTCTCCTATTTATACAAAATATGAGGAGTTATCTCATTAATGGGAGTCCATGAATCTCTACCTCCATCTCTAGAGTTACAATCAAAATGGGAAATGATAAGACACATGTTTTTCTAGAGTTTCAACACAACTAAGAAATGACACACATATCCTCTTAGAGTTTCAATACAACAAGGAAATGAGACACATATCCTCTTGATCTCATAATCTTCTCCAACCAAATTCGAATTTGGCCTTAAAGTGCCACATAAGGGTCTTCTAGAAGTCTCCTTTTGACCTACACATGTCACAAAACTCATAACACATATATAGATATATAAAACTATGTTAATTTTCTAGTTTCTAATCATGAATTCACTTTAAATACATAAAATAAATAACTTTGGAAAACAAGGATCCTAACCCATATATTTATGAAAATGGTTACTTGATGTAGGGTTTTAGGTCAGATGGCTATGAAATAAGAACTAAATGGTTATGACATAATGGAAATATGTATGAATATAGAAAACACTTTTGAGACTCAACATACCCCCCAACTGAAGTTATTGCATGTCCTCATGCAACTATTGCAATGATTCATTTGTCCATGAGTTAATCTTTTATGAGTTTTGACTCATATAGATTCGTTCCAAACTTTGCTTCTTGATATTTTCTTTTTGGCAAAGTATAATACATTTGATTGCAACATTTTTTTTTTCTTTTTTTTAATGGTTGGTTTTTGTGTGACAACCAATTTTTTTTTTAGCAATGGTTCTTGTGTAACAATGCTTTATTTTCTTTGTTGCATCAAATTTCATGAAAACATTTAGATTCAATTACTTCATCAATGAATTCTTCAATCAATGATTCGTTCAAAGAATACAGAAGTGCACTAATAGTAATTCAACAAAATGATATTTAAAACTGAAAAAGGTCGTGTTCCATTACTTCATCAAGGCATCCACAAACTTACTTAGAAATAAGCATTCTTTGCAAATGTTCTTAACAAAATCTTGGACCCTTCTCTAAATGCATGAGAAGGTTTTAAATACTAAAATTAACTACAAACTAAATTAAATTATTTACAAAAATGTAGAGGTTTCAAACAACCTTTCTCTAAAAACTTAAACAAAAATATAGGAATTTAGAACTAACAATCCTGACTTGATGGATTCTGCATTTCTTTCCGAGTGTGATCACTAAGTTGGCAAATATCTAGCATTGCCTTAAGCTGAGTTGGTTGCGCTATCCGTGATCGAATTTGCCCCTTGAAGATAGAATTTGAGATTATCGACTAAGACCTTTTTGCTGACTCTGTAAGGAACATAAGAGTTTTCTACTGATGGTAAGGTTTGATCATAAAATTCCAGTAATTTTCTTGATCAAACTTATTAACTTTCTTGATCATTTCTTCCTGTTGTTCTGCTCTCTGTGTCCATTTTAATTCTACTTCTTTTGTTCCTGAAAACACATCAGACGTGTTTTCTTTAAGAAGTCTTGTTCTAAACAATTGGTCACATAAGAGCTGAATAACCTCATTTGATTTGTTGGTTGTCTTGGTCGCTGCCTTTTCTGCTCAGATGATTTGTGCTTTCCATTCTGTAAATAACAATTCTTTGTGAAGCTTATCTATTTGTGGTAGATTAGCTTGTCTTCCTGCATCAGAATTTTGCCACTGAATGTGTTCCTCAATTTTATTTTTGAATCTCTCACATTCTAGTTTTTTAATTTCTATTTGCTGAATCATTATCTTATTAGAATCAAAATAAGAATCAATCATAGAAACTTGATGACAAAATACTTTTTTCTCTTTTTTTATCATAGTATTTATATCAAGTGCTTCTCTGATGAATTTCTCTAATTGTGATCGATTATGTAGCTTTGCCATTGTTCTTTCTAGATGTACCTGCTTCTCATTAAGCTCTGTTTGATCTGCTCAATGGACTTGGCTTTTTCTTCCTTTAACAACTGATCCAATTCTTGTATTCTGGTTTCCTTCTGTTTCAACAATATTCTAACTTCAGTTGCCTTATCAATAGTGGCTGTGGCATATGCTCCTGCATATTGTGACAACTTAGTTAGATGATCAATGGGATCGTCTGAGGAGGCTTTCCAGAGTAAATCAACTGATTCATCTGTTGATTTTAGGGTTGTCTCATCAATCCTTTTTCTTTTATTCCTTTTTTACTACAGCCTTGTAGCTAGGACTGTAGAAAATATCCAATGATGGAATGTCTTCAATCTGTAGGATGATTTGATCTATAGAGTAAGTCGGTATGATTTCTTTGTCATGTATTATTGGGATTCCCTGTAGAGGATTGATGGTTTCAACTATCTTATGAGAAGGCTCTGGCGTTTGAAAACTTGATGTTTGATCAGTGTCGATTTTTTCCTTACGAGTATTTATTGCTTGGGAAAATTGTTCCCATTCATTTACCAGGTATTTTCCTTGAGATGATTTAGACTGATCTAACGTGTTCTGATCCTTTTGAATTGCTTCTGAATTTGATTTCGTGCCATTGTTCTTTGATTTCTCTTGCAACTCTATTTCTTGAAGAATTTTGTCGATTTCTAAATTTGATTTCTTAGATTTAGATTCATCCTCAGATTGATCTGACTTATCAGATGGCTGATGTGATTGACCAGATTCATTTTCAGAGCCATCTTTCATTTCTTCATCGACACTGACACTTGGAGTGTGTTTTTCATCTTCAATAACTAGCAAATTCAAAGGGATATTTTTCAATCTTTTATTTCTATATACTTGAAAAGTTTCAGTGTTTTCGTGACTGGAAACCCTTTTGAAAATATCAGAAAAATTTTTGACACCTTGGAAGAAGTCATCAAATTTGTCTTCTTCTTTTATGAAAGGCTTTGTTTTGAGTTTTGCCATGTAATTTTTAATTACATCGTCGGGGTCATATAATCTTCCTGGCATGAATGCTAACTTCAACAACTGATTGTTAGGAACCTCTTTGTATAAATGGTCGATATTAGCCAAAGAAAAGGTGATGCATTGTAGAGGGAAAGAAGGCCAAATAGCCTTTTTACATCTTTTAGTTGCTTTGTGACACCATTGATGTGTTGATAAGATATTTCCCTTGCAAGCAATTTATCTGGAACATAGTAGGGTAAAACATGTGGAAAAGCAGAACTTCCAAATACTCAGATATATTGGAACTTTTCTTTAACGAACCATCTGGCTATAGGAAGGATATCTTCATTGGCTTCTTTGGAAACCCTAGGAGCCTTTTCATTGAAAATCATCTAATACATAGGTAACATAACTTTATAGCAGATTTTATAAAAATGTAAGTGGAATTTAGAGTCCCAGAGTTCTTCATGATAAATATGAATTGGGATAGGGTATTTAATGGTCCATTTCCAACCCATGATTGGAAATGTAGAAGTAAAACAGATGGAATCCATGACATAGTCAGATATGTAAAAGGGCAAAGTTTCTTGGGATGAAGCACTCCTTTTATTCCTATATTCAGTGATATGTTTGGCTAGGTAGTTGGATAAAAAGTCTACCCAATTTAAGATAGATGAATTGATGATTGCGTCAATTAGGGGAACCCAATCTCTTGAGAACCTAATACTATCAGGTTTGGAAAATATTCTACATAACATACCAGCGGCATAACAATAAGGATTAGGAATTTGTGTAATCGAGTACGTACCGGATTTATCCTGCTTCAATTTTCCTTCATTGTCTTTCCATTTGTGGATAACTTTGATAAGATCTAGATGTTTTGCTCCAAACATTTGCACATATCTATTATCATATTTCTACTGCAGAGTTGGAAAATGGTACATGGCTGCTAAGTCTTCCGCTTTGAAAGAACCCATAATCTCTCCTCTGGAATTCTTGAAAACTCTATCTTCAATATTTAAATTTTCGACTGCCCACCTAATCATTTCTGTATAAGGTTGAATCTTCGGTCTCGCAGCTATTCTATGAATATGCGAGCATGCAACGTCGAAAAGAGTTGCTATTGAGATTGCAACAAGATGATGAGCTTAGTGAAAAGAGTCGCCTTCACTAAGTGGGCCCGTAGGCTATTTTTGGCGCAAGTCTATTTTTAGACTATGTCTATTTTTAGACATGTCGATCATATTCTATGAGTTGCAGGATGCTATTTGTGGATGGTTGGTCAAGTTGAAAAAATAGATGGACTTCTATTTTTAGACATATTGGGCGGAATCTATTTTTAGATTGCCAGTCTAAAAATAGATATGTCGAATATTATTAGCTCTTAACAATATTTGGACTATAAACATTATCTTATTCTCTTGGAGCACTTCAGTTAAGTGCACAGATGTGGCACAGGAGCTGACAGAAGGAATTACGTTATTCCTGAGGGTTAAGTGGAGCTATTGCATGGAGGACTTTAGTTAGAACTCATGTGACAGAGTTTGGTGGAGTTGTATTTAGTTTAACTCAGTTAGACTCAGTTGAGCTAGTTGTATCTAGTCTAACCGATTGATACACTAGTGAGAGTGGTGTGAATTAATTAGTTAATTAATTCACTAAATAATAACTCATTAATCAACTGAAGAATACATCACACAATTCACAAAATAAGGCGAGATAGCCAGAAGGAGACCAAAGGAGAGATAGGTAGAAAGGACAAGATTACTACCTGGCCAGACTATAGATTATAGTGTTTATGATTTTGCACCACACATCGATGGAGACAATGAGGATTAAAAATACAAGGTTGGATCAATTCGAGCCCATTCGCAGCCATTCTTCAACAGGGATTGCGCAAAAGAGAGCAAAGCACAGTGAAAATATCGGCAAAGGATTTGCAAGATCGGGCCTAATTAGTGTGTAGTGATTGGATTGTACTGAGAGCTTGTGAGAAGCTTTGTATGAGGATTGTTACATGATCTCTATGACATATATTATATACAGATATTTGGGGTTTTTAGCTTCAGGATTTCCCGTAAATCACTGTGTTAATGTGTGTGAATTTTTATGGTTTTAATGTGTGCATGCAATTGATTTAATTTCTGCATATGATGATCAATGGTGGAATAGATTATGTATTGTGCATGAAGTCAAATAGTGTATGATCAGAAGAATCTTAGACATATAACATATCAGTTATATAATTTCTACATGGTATCTAAGCGTTGATCATTGGAGTAATTGCAAATCATTGAAGCGGTTGAGTTTTGTGCTGGTGGAATTTGAATTTGCAGCAGTGTTTTCTTGGTGTCGAAGTTGAGATGTCTTTCAATGGATTGTGATTGGAGTATGCCCTAGAGGGCAGCTCTAATTATATTTTATGGAAGGACAGGATGGAGGCGGTGCTGGAGGATAATGGGTTGAAGGAGTTCATAGATGCAGAAATTCAAAAACCTACTTCTAGCAATGTTGCCGCACTTGACGCATGGCAAAAGAAGACAGCAAAATGTCGAAGGATTCTGTTGGAAGGTGTGAAGGATCACATAGTGTTCAGCCTTCATGGTAAATCTTCTCCATTCTTGATGTGGAAATCTTTGACAGACTTTTTCCAAAGCAAGAGCGACCAGAGGAAGTTGGCGCTCAAAGACAAAATCGGGAAAATAAAAATGGAGAAGGGCGAAAGTATACCCAAGTACCTCATGAAGTTTGTCCAGTGCAGGGATGAGCTGGGAAGTGTGGGGGTTACTGTAGATGAAGAGGACTTGGTGAGCTTGGCTCTCCTTGGGCTTCCGAAGAGTTGGCATTCCTATGGGGACTCTGTCAATGGTTGGGAGAAACTGTCGGGATGGGAGCGACTTTGCTCGGATCTTGTGCAGGAGGAGATAAGGAAGAGTACCACAGATGGGTCTTCATCGAAGAATGAAGATGAAGAAAATTGCGCTTTGGCTTCCAAAGCAAGGAAAGGGAAGGGAAAGAAAAATCCTTCTCAATCCGGTGCGAAAGGCAAGAAGCAGGACATGTCCAAGGTGAAGTGCTTTCACTGTCACCAACACGGAAATTATGCCACTAATTGTCCACAAAAGAAGAAAAATAAGCAGGTTGCTAGATCTGCAGCTGGAGAGGCCTTAGCCTCGCAGTTTGAGCTGGATTTTTCGCTAATCACATGCTTGGTTTCAAGTGTGATGGGTTCAGTGTGGTTTCTTGACAGTGGTGCGTCTTTTCATATGACCGGAGACAAATATTTGTTCACTGATCTGGATGAGAAAGATCTTGGAGTGCACATCGAGATGGGTGATGATGGTAGATACAGTGAGACTGGTATCGGGACCATTTCCTTTAAGAGGGAGTCTGGAAAACATTTCATCTTGAAGGATTTCATGCATGTTCCAGGATTTAAGAAGAATCTGATCTCTGTGGCAATGTTGGAAGACAAGGGATATGATGTTGTCTTTAGCGAGGGAAAGGCTTTCCTGTGCATTAAGACAACTGGTGAAACCCAGAGGATAGGGGTTCAAGTTAAGAACCTTTATAAATTGCAGGTAGATGGCTGCACAGCAATGGCAGGCAAAGCAGAAGGAGTGGTGAGCCGGGATGAGGGCGAATTTTGGCACAGGAGATTGGGCCATCTTCACTATGGCGCTTTGAAAATTTGCAGCAGATTTCTACTGGGCTTCCCAAAGGTACACTTGTGCAGTCAGATTAGTGCAAGGGATGTACTTTGGGAAAATTTGTGAAAGCCACCTTTCATGAGAAGGATAGTCACGCCACGATGATCCTTGAGAGAATTCACACAGATGTGTGTGGACCTTTCTCAGTAGCTTCGACAGCAAAGCACAGGTATTATGTGATATTTATTGATGACTTTTATCGTAAGTGTTGGATCTTCTTCATGCAGAAGAAGAGCAAGACATTCTCAAAGTTCTGTGAGTTCAAGGCACTGGTGGAGAAAGAATCGGGGAAGCAGGTGAAGGCTCTAAGGAGCGATAATGGTGGTGAATTCATCTCTGGTGAATTCAAAGACTTTTGCAGTGTAGAAGGAATTCGAAGAGAGCTCATAGCACCTCATAACCCACAGCAGAATGGGGTTGTAGAGCGAAAGAACAGAACGATCGTGGGTCCTGCACGGGCGATGTTGCATGATCGAGGCCTTCCCATACACTTATGGGCTGAGGCATGAAATACTGCAGTTTATGTGCAAAACCGTTGTCCTCATAGAGTAATTGGCATGAGTACACCCAAAGAGGCATTTTTTGGTAAGAAGCCTGATATTTCTCATTTGACGATTTTTGACTCACCTGTTTACATTCATGTGACGAAGGATGCCAGGAAGAAGCTGGAGCCGACCGCAGAGTTTGGGATATTTGTGGGGTACACAGAAACACCCCACAACTATTGTGTGTATTTTCTAGACAGTCGGAAGATTGTTGTGCGACGGGATATCAAATTTCATGAAGAGAAAGCCATGAAGTTGTCGCTTGAGAGGGAGCTACACTTGCATGCAGATGAGGAGCTATTAGTTCCTAAGGATGAGCCTCAGGATGTGGATCAGCCACAAGAGGAGGTTCATGGAGTGGAAGAAACCACTCATGCAGCGCCAAATATCAGAGGGCGGAAGCGCACTACAGAAGCTGAGTGACTGAATCTTGATGCAGAGAAGATTGTAGGAGCACTCACATCACGCATTTACGTAGACATTTATCACCCGATCGTATATACTGATACATGGCTCGATGAGCAAGTGTATCGTGATTGCAGCGATCTTTCGAAGTCGGAGGACCCTGCATGGGTAGATGCCATGGTGGAAGAGTATGATTCGATTGTCAGAAACAGTGCATGGGAGATTGTCCCAAGGCCGGAAGGGAAATCAGTGGTAGGTTCGAGATGGATCTACAAAGTGAAGCAAGTTGCTGACGGGAGCGTCGAGAAGTACAAGGCAAGATTTGTTGCCCGGGGCTTCTCACAGATCGAGGGGATCGACTATGAAGAAACCTTTGCACCTAGGTATTCTTCCATACGGAGCATCCTTGCTCTCTCAACGCAGATGGGTTGGCACATTCATCAGATGGATGTGAAGACTGTGTTCCTCAACGGAGTCATTGAGGAGGAGGTGTACATACAGCAGCCTGAAGGATTCGAAATCTTTAGCAGCGAGTCACATGTGTGCAGGCTCAAAAGAGCGTTGTATGGGTTGAAACAAGCACCTCATGCTTGGTACACACAAATAGACAGTTATTTCACCGGTCTTGGATTCACCAAAAGTGAGGCAGATCCGAACCTATACCAGATTGTGGTGGAGGGTAAGTTTCTGATCATTGTACTTTATGTAGATGATTTGATATTGACAAGTGAGGAACAGTTGATACTCTCATGCAAGGCTGATCTTGCAAAAGAGTTTGAGATGAAGGACTTGGGCCTCCTTCATTATTTCCTGGGATTGGAAATTTGGCAACGCAGTGATGGACTGTTTGTGTCTCAAGGCAAGACAATGAGATACCGGAGAAGTTTCACATGCAAAGCCGCAAGCCTATCGACACCTTCCCGGTGGTCTGGAGGAAAGAGGATGCTACATCTAAGAGAGGTAGTGGATGCCACCGTTTATCTACGTTGGTTGGTTCAAGCCATGTATCTAGTCAATACACGACCGGACATAAGCTATGTTGTTAACCAGCTTTCACAAGCTATGGTTAAGCCTACCAAGCTCTTTTGGAAGGCGGGGAAGCATGTATTGAGATATCTCAGAGGCACATCGGGATATGGATTTTGGTACGGACAGTCGGATGAGGTGAAGCTGCATAGCTTCACGGATGCAGATTGGGAAGGGAGCCCAACGAACAGAAAGAGCACATGTGGAGGGATTTTTAGTATCGAGTCAACAGCAATTTCTTGGTACAGAAAGAAATAGAGATCTGTGGCACTCAGTTCAGCGGAGGCCGAGTACATGGCAGCAAGTTTGGCTGCATGCGAGGCTATATAGATGAGGAAGATCCTGGTCAGGTTGTTCGGTTCACACTTAGATCCTTCTGTGATATATTGTGATAATCAAAGTTGCATTAAACTCTTGGTTAATCCAGTATTTCATGATAGATCTAAACACATTGACATCCGGTATCATCATATCATAGATTGTGTGCAGCAGAAGATCATGTTACTTTCTTACATTCCTACGGAGGATCAGGATTTTGATACCTTAACGAAGGCACTCACCAAGAGAAAATTTGAATACCATAGAGGCAGGATCGGGGTGGCAAATAATCCCTATCTTGTGTAGAGGGAGTGTTGAGATTGAAACAAGATGATGAGCTTAGTGAAAAGAGCCGCCTTCACTAAGTGGGCCCGCAGGCTATTTTTGGGGCAAGTCTATTTTTAGACTATGTCTATTTTTAGACTTGTCGATCATATTCTATGAGTTGCAGGATACTATTTGTGGATGGTTGGTCAAGTTGGAAAAAATACATGGACTTCTATTTTTAGACATATTGGGTGGAATCTATTTTTAGATTGCCAGTCTAAAAATAGATATGTCGAATATTATTAGCTCTTAGTAATATTTGGACTCTAAACATTATCTTATTCTCTTGGAGCACTTCAGTTAAGTGCACAGATGTGGCACAGGAGCTGACAGAAGGAATTACGCCATTCCTGAGGGTTTAGTAGAGCTATTACATGGAGGACTTCAGTTATAACTCATGTGACAAAGTTTGGTGGAGTTGGAGAAGTAGTTGGTGAAGTTGTGTTCAGTTTAACTCAGTTAGACACAGTTGAGCTAGTTGTATCTAGTCTAACCGATTGATACACTAGTGAGAGTGGTGTGAATTAATTCACTAAATATTAACTCATTAATCAATTGAAGAATACATCAGTTAACTACAGTGCATGGACAGTTTCAGTGGAGACCAGTGGAGAGATAGGTGAAAGGGCAAGATGACTATCAGTTGTGACTATAGTGTTGCATGATTTTGCACCACACATTGATGGAGATGCCAATGAGGATTGCATGTGAAAGGCTGGACCAATTCGAATTAATTCAGAGCCATTCTTTAGCAGGGATTGCGCAGTAGAGGCAGGCTAGCAGGTGGCAAAGATCGGTGCATGGATTTGCAAGATCTAGCCTGATTAGTGTGTAGCGATTGGATTGTACTGAGAGCTTGTGAGAAGCTTTGTATGAGGATTGTTACATGATCTCTATGACATATATTATATACAGATAGTTGGGGTTTTTAGCTTCAGGCTTTTCCGTAAATCACTGTGTTAATGTGTGTGAATTTTTATGGTTTTAATGTGTGCATGCAATTGATTTAATTTTCGCATATGATGATCAATGGTGGAATAGATTATGTATTGTGCATGAAGTCAAATAGTGTATGATCAGGAGAATCTTAGACATATAACATATCAGTTATATAATTTCTACAGTTGCATCCGAAGTAGAATCAATGCCTGTTGCAGAAAGGTTATTTATCACTCTTGGTTCTTCATCTTCAAAAAAATTGTACATTGCTTCCCATGATGAACTACCACAGTCTTTGTTGTAGACAGTGTTTGAGAACAATGAAGACATGTATGTGTCTTCGGCGGATGGTACTTGAGACACCTCTTTACCCTTTTTACTCATTTCTGATTTCTTCAACTCGATAATTGATTTCATTAGAGCAAAGTGAAATTATCATATAAGGAGTATCATAAAGATATATCAGTGATTTATTTCAAACTCATGCGAAAAGTTATCAATCTATCAATCATCTCTCCATAATTCCTTATTGAATGTTTCACATGGCTTCGCATGCACTATCCATTACTAGTTTTAAAGTCGTTAAGATCTTAAATCCAATCTGATATGACATAAGCTGCTTTCACACGCTGAGCTTTATTAAATGTGCAAATCGTAATGATTCATCATAATATTTCGTGATTGTCTCATAAAAGTTGCAAAATGCGATGTGCGCAAATTGCATATCGCAACATTTATAAGATACGTTTAAAGTCTTATAAGATACATTTAAAGTCTATATTATAATTTGTGCGCGATGCGATTTACGAAAACTTAAAGTGGACGCGATAGTGAAAAGGATTTATACTTTTTAGTTTATTTGCTTGTCGAGTCCACGGCTGTCGCAACTTATATTACTTGTTTCTTAAGTCTTTACTAAATAAAGTGCGATGCGAACAAAACATTTTATTTCTTTGGAAGGATATTTTAAGAGCGCATTTCGCAATTCGCCGATTTTATGTTTTATGATTCTTTTTTGAAAATAAAATATGTGATAAGTGATGTTCTTTTCAAAGAAAAAGCAAAAAAAAATATTTTCCAAGTTTTTATTGTAAGAATTTAAAACAAAATTTCTTATTTATTTCTAAAGGGTCCCTATTTATAAGAATAAATGGGGGGTTGTTTTTCAGCACAACAGAAGGGAGGTATCATATGGTTTATTCTTACCACTTCAGGCTTCTGCTTCATTTTTTTGGTAAGAAATATCTTGATCTACCTTTTTACTTATACAAAAGCTTAGAAAAAATGCCATATAAAGTTCAAGCTAAATTTGAAGAAAATGAAACCTCACTCTTTCATCATGGTTTAATCAATTCGTTGGTTTTAGAGGAGTTAAAAATATTAGGTAGAGACTGGTATTATTTTCTGTTTGTCAGTGGTTTTGAAGTAGATGCCATCACTCCTAAAAGAAATCCTAAACCTAGAGGTATACCATCACCTTCAGTGGCAGAGAAAAGTGAGCCTTTGGTAGTAGAGCAAAGTGAACCAGTAATCATGGAAACAGATACATTGCAGAAAGTTGATACACCTGTTGTTTCACCTACAAAACAAAATCCAACTGTGAGCAAACCTGCAAAACAAGAGCCAACTGTGAGCAAACATGGAAGCAAAAGGATTACAAGAAGCCAAACAGTGGTTAAGGGAAACTTAGAAGACATTCTGCATGCTATTGATATTTAGGAAACTCCCATAGTCCAAGCTAAAGATATAGATGAGGGAGCAAAGAAGCTCAAGAAAGCCAAAATAGCCAAGAAGTTGGATTTTGAAGGTGAGGATGCAGGATTCATGTTTCAAGATAGGAAACAAATGAAAAGACATGCCAAAAAGGTCTTGGAAAGCATTAAAGAATTTCAGAAGGTCACTGAATTTGTCCAGCCACCACCAAGCATCATTGACCTCTCATCACCTGCAAAAGAAGATCTAGTCATCAAGCAAAAGAAAGGAAAGGAGAAAATCATTCAAAAAAATAAGAGATTGAGGTCCTTAAGGAGCAGTTGAAGTTAGAAAATCATGAAATAGCAGTCTTGAAGAAAGAGGCAAGGAAACATAATCTTCAGAAGGTGTGGTTTGAGAAAATGAAAGAAGTTTGGGAAGAGCAGGTTAATAGTGAGTCAAAGACTTTATATAACACACAACGATTGATCAAATGGACTCATCCATTGAGAGGAGAAGTGAAGCATATCAGAAAAATGAACTTGCACTTGAAATATAGAAACATAAAACTGAAGGACCAAGTCAAAGACCTCCAAGAGCAGTTAGAATTGATCCATGAGGAGCTGGAGAAGAAAGGCTTAAAGATTACTGTGATTGAAGAGCCCATAGCTCAACTCATCATTAATGAAGAGTAAACACCTCAAGAGTCTTAAGTTGAGTTTTATTATGTTTTAGAAGGCTTATGGAATGTTTAAGACCAAGTTTCTACAGCTAGAGGTTACCCTTTTAAGGTAGGGTTAAAATCTGGAAATTTCACAGTTTTTCACAGTTTCGTAGTGTTTCCTAGGTTTAAAGCTAGGAAAATGCTACGAAAATTTCTGTAGCTGTCTTTTTGCTTCTAAATACCCTTTTTGCAGCTTTCAAGGAGGGAAAATGGTGGTGATGATGTTTCATGTCATGATGGACGCCATGGAACAGCATAGAAGCAGAAATTTTGAGTGCAAAGGCCATTTTTTGGATGCTACGAAACTGCCCTGTTTTCGTAGCACGTTGTTTTTGAAGGTTTCTGAGAAGTTTAAAATAATTTTTGGATAGGGAGACACATCCAACAGGTCAAGGGACCTTACCACCTGACATTTATGACTTTAAGACAATGTAGTAAAGACAAATCATCAACTAAAGTTTTCGTTGAAGATAAGGATCATGTTTTCCTGAAAAATATGGTTTGGTTCCATATGTTTAGGAGGGTCTTTAATATGTCAAGTAGTGATGAATCAAGTCATAGCCTATTCGAACATGTGATGTTTAATCTTAACTGATATGTAATTGTTTTAAAGATAAGATAGACTAATGTAATAAATAGGAGTTTGAGTCCTATTAGGAAAAGGTCATCTTTAGAGTGTAGCTATCATTTTCTTATTAAAAGACATGTTTTTATGTTATACGAGGTGTCATAGGAAGAGTTCGATGAATCTAGCCAAGAGGCAGATCATCCTTGCTCTAAGAATGTCTATCTAAAGGAAAATTATCGAAGTTGTAAAGGGTTGGAGATTTTTTGCACCATATTGTTGCTTTATCTAATTTGACTGATATCAGTAATACAAAGGACTTCTTCTTGACAGACCTGAGATTCTCATGGATTTTTTAATGTCTTTATGATATATATCTTTATGTGTACTACATGCAGTATATTTCATCTTTATTACTCAGAATTCATATATGTATGCTTTGAATTCCTTTATTGATGAAATGGTTGTGTTTCCCTATGTTCTATGTGTGATTTTCCTTTGTTAAAGACTCTTATCTGCCTCAGATTCCATGTCAATAAACCTTTCCACTGAATCTACTGATTTGTTGACTCCATAAGCCCAATGGTTGCAAACCTACATTCTTTTCAACCTACATAAACAAAAATCAAGTTACTTTTCAAATAGATTTAGCCATCTAGTCCTATCATTATCTAATATCATAAACCCCTTTGAGATAGCCCTCTCAAATTGAAGAGGCTAAGCTTCAGTCAAAATCTGGTTTGAAACAGTTACATAGAGTTGTCTCATCAGCAGCCAATCAAGTACAATTTTGTGATAATAGGCAGGAAGGACTTGGGAAAATTTTTTGTTTTGGGGAGGATTTGAAATTCAAACTACAAAACCAAAAAGGGGTAGAAATAAAGGAAGCAAAAATAAATCGAAACAACCCCAAAACTTAGAATAGGCGACCTCATTAATGCAAACCAGGAGTCATCAAAAAGTAGAACCGGTTCCTCCTTTAGTTCCTGAATTACCAAAGGTTTATACCATAAAGAGTGAGAGGCTGAGAAAAAAAAACGCCCCTTCTTCTAGTATACCTCTACCTACATACATAGAAGTCAGCAAACAAACAAAGAAGGGAAAGGGAAAAATTATTAAGCCTAAAACATAGCAAACGCAAACTGACAAGAACCCACCTTAGTAGAAATCTTCAAAGGTGTAAAGAGACCATGTAATAAGATGAGATTGAACTTCAAACTTAATAAGAACCCTGAGTTGGAAAAATAAGTCATTGATGCAGACGGAACCACTTAGAAGGACTTAATTATAAATAGGGAGGAGTCCACAAGCTCAAAGAAACCCAAGAAGACAAAAGGCTCAAGGAAATGGGTTGCTACAGAGGACCAAAGTACTAAGAAATAAAGAAAAACTAATGTAGTCATCCTACTAAAGGCAATTAGCACACTCAGCTAGTTATTTTCACAGCTCAGCTTTGATTACCAACATTTTAGATAAAATTTTGATTAAAGGCCGATAACTAGCATGTCAACAATTTTCAAGGTTAAAATTGTGATCAACGCTAACAATTTCAGTGTCAACGATTTGCACTGTGAAATTTCAATAAGCATTGATAGTTTCAATGTCAGCGCAATTTTGTATCGATTTTTATAAAAGCGCTAACAACCAGCCCATCACAGATTTTGGCCCTTATTTGGTTTTGAAAGAAAATTTGTGGATTGGTCAGCATTGGCATATCAAGAAATCCCGAAAGGAGGAGCAACATAACAGATGCCATTTTTTCCATGGGGACGAGGCACAAGTTCTAGGAAACCACGAAGAATATCAGCCAAAAATTTTGACCCCAAATTCTAGCCAATATTTTAGCAAAATATTATAGTTTAGATACATATATTTATGTGTTTATGTAGTATATTCATGTATTCGATATACACTCTTTATGTTTAGAAATTTGTAATTAAGGACATATGAGAAACCTGCTTTTTAGTTTGTATTTTTTCCTATAAGGACACGCTATTTAGAATGAAGAAGGCTTGATTTTTTATCAAAAGACTTATTGTGCATTGTATATTTCTGAAAGTTTAATGAAGAAATCCTAATTGTGCAACAGAGATTCTTGTTTTGGGAAATCTGGATATGTTTTCTCTTGTTTATATTTTCCTTTCTATGTTGTCATATGTATGCTCTTTTGTGACTAATAAGAGTGAATGAACTAAATTCATATGTACTATGCTTTGTTTATATTTTCAGTCATCTATATATTTCTGAGTTATGTTTTGTAGAATTCATCCTTGTGATTCTCTTATAAGTATATTGTTGCCCTCATATTCTGCATTCCATCTCAACAATCTAAAATCTCAAAGTATCTCAACTACCCTGCCTCTATGAATGTTTTAGTTTGTTTTATTGTTAAGCTAAATATTTGACTCCATCGCCCAATGGAATTATATCAAACCCTGCCACATTTTTGAAAGCCTTGTTACAGTAGATCTAGTCATTGTTTTAAGTACATAACCAGTCGTATAGACTAATTTATAGAAGGGATCCCCCTTCGAAATTGAAAGGGATAGTTTTCAATTCAAAGCTGTTAAAGGTTCCCTTAGATTTTTCCCCCAAAACTAGTGTTTTATCTAAGTGATAACACTTTCTATGCATTCTATTTAAATTATAAGACTTCCATGTTATTTCCTTTGCGACTTTCAACCCTTATCCCTGGAGGGAACATTCCTCGAGTGTCCGTAGCATGCACACTTTCCCTTGAATTGAGCATATGAATGTTCCAAGTGTTGGAATTAGTTTGTTTGTTTACTGCACTTGTTCCATACTTTGTGTTAAAGAATTCTTTCATTGCTATTCATGCATTTTATAATATGAAAAAGACAAAAAAAAATCAAATATTGAAAAAAGAGGGGATGAAAAGAAATTTTCTTTGTCTTTCTATGCCAGCAATGTCAATCACATCGCCCTTAAGAAAAGGACCAATTTATGAATCTTATTATCATCGGGATGGTTAGAATGGCCTTTTAAAAACTAAACCTTGAGTTTGAGTTTTTTACTTCTCAAATAGGTTACTCTTCCAATCACATGGAGAGTCTATTGATGCCTCATGTGTCACAGACTTACAAATTGTTCATTCTTGAGTATGTGCATCCAAGTCACAAAAATGTGTCGTGCATATGTTCAAGGGAAGTCAACTATGTGTTTTTCATTCTCTAGTGTCTCTTATCTCATTATGTTACCCATCCCTGGTTGTCAAGTCACTTTCAGTATCAACATTATCTTATTCATATAGTGATGTTAGTATGGAAGGTTCCCATTGACTTCCCACTCACAGGTCTTCTCTTATCTGCTTCATCAAATTTATCTAATATTAGACCTAAAGTAGCACCCTGGCCTTATTTAAATTATTGAGAGGTGACCTTCTTCCCATTATGTATATTCATCATCATTCTTTGACGAAGTGGCTTCCCTTATCTTTTATATCATCTTACATTATCATACATTGGGATTTATGTGGTACCTTAGTGTCCATTTGACCCTATTGGTGGATTCCTCGCCTTTGTAAGTAGTTCTCATCACTGGTTGTTATTCAAAATTTATCTCCTATGTGATATTCCATCTAGTACATGTGAGAGTCGTACTCATTTATGATTCATTCATTACTTCTTTTGAGTTCCTCCAAATTATTGTCCTTGAGGTTACGCTCGTGTTGGTTAATGGGGGATGCCTTAATGCCATCCTTCCATCAAATCCCTTCCTATTGAATATAGCTCATTTCTCTAAGAATATGGTCTACAATCCCTTTTTAGTACCTTGGGTTTACAGTCATTTGTGGTAGATTCCCTCACTATTAATAGTGGGAATACATCAATGTCCCCTAGTTGATATATTATTTCAAGTATTCAACTTCAACACCTTTATTCACTCTTGTTAGATTGTATTAGTTACCTTGACACTCATTATCATTATCAGTTTATGTCTCATGTTTGTTAATGGTATACATCAATGAGCGATAATAAAATGATTTCTCACTTGGTCTACTTTATCTCATCTCTTCCCATTGTGTTTAAATGTACCTTCAGTGGTTGGTTTTGAAGACCTTGGGTTGTGTCAGCATCTTTTTTCACGTGCGAATCTTCCAGTTCTTTATAATAACACCCATATTGTTATGTCAATTCTCAGTTTAGTGGCATCTTATATGTTGGCACCCGAGTTGTTGGACAATACCACTCCTCTATACATGACTTTGGTACTTCTTTGGAGGATCAATTATTCAGTTTAGTATGTTCTATATTTTTTCCATGTTTATATAATGAGGCATCAGTCTCTTGTGTATTGTTCGTGGCTATGATCTATTTTACATGGCTCCACTGCATATTTGTTCATGACCATGTTTGTCACTTACATGTACGTGGATGCATAATGTACTTGACTTGGTGGTCGTGCTTTCACTCCTCTAAGCATGGGTATTCCCACCCTGGCAGATGAGTTGTATTTATTATCATCTCACGTAGGTATTGTCCAGTTTACTAGTTAGTGAACTCCTTTGGCTCCTTGCAACATCCTCTTGATTTGTCACAATGTGCATACCAAATATAAAATATAATCATTAAATGTAGAATATTATCATGATATATGTATAAATACAATCACAAATTACCTTTGGGTTATCCTTCCAAGGTCCCTTGTACTCCCAGTGAGGGTTCACATTCCTCCACACCAACGCTAATGGATTAGGTGTCCAAAATTTCCCCGCTTAATTTGAAAGGGTGTGTGTGAGTCCAAGATGAGAACTGAAATACAAAGGTGTATAATATTCTATAGTTTTATGTGATCTATAAAATGGTGGTTTAAGGAAGACCAGAAATCAAATGAGGTAGAAACACTTGAAATCTTCTACAAATGGTGTTTAGTTGACCACCAACTTGAAAATTATAGTATAAGTCGAAGTATTCTACCAATGGTGGTTTAAGGTTGACAACCAACAATGGAACTTGGCTCGAAGTATTTCCTTGAACAATTTTGAGTCTATCTAGAAGTTGAAATCTTCTACAAAGTGGTAATGCTCCTTGATGATGGTTTAAAGATGACCACGAACTAATGAAATGGGTAGTATAAGACAAATTATTCTACCAATGGTGGTTTAAGGCATACTACCAAAGAAATCATTCTCACGGAACATGAATCTCTCTTTGGCTACAATTATGACTCTTGCTCTAGACTCTAGAAGCTAGCTCAAGTTCATGTTGTGCCTCAGGCTCGTCTGATGTGACTTTGAAGCTAGTAGTTGACTATCAATTCCTCCCCTGGAAGATACAAGGTGAGAAAATGAAGATATATCCAGGACAAGACATGTCAATTTTTGAGAATTAACTCTAAGGTATGAACAATATATATTTTTTGCTATTGAAGACCATTACTAAGAAGCAATACATCCAAGGTGAATCTTTTCTCTTGCAAGAGTCTTGTGTCTATAACATATGCCTGAATGATGAGTATGTTTTCTACAATGCACACAAGGGTGAAGATTGAAACATTGATATTTCATATGACAAACTCAGTCACAATGTTAACATATGAGAATCTAAAGTGGCTATGGAAGAGGAGAAGGATGTGGATTAGTTGAAGATGAATTGTTCTGAAGGAACCAAACACTCTAAAACTAGATTTATTTGGATAATATTGAATGTGAAAGGACACATTGTTTTCATATCCCATATTGGTTCTATTCTTGTTGTTGGTAAGTTATTTCGAAGTTCTAATGATGGGCTTGGGAAGTACAAGTTGAACCTCTGCATATTCATGAAAATATGCTCCTAAAATGGCCTCATTGATATGATCAAGTGTTGGTTGTTGATGGGGGTCTTTATTTAACTCAAAAGAGAATTTTTATGAACAAGAACAAGTTCAAAATGATGACTCTTCGAGTTGTAGAAAATCAATCTTGTCTTGTGCGTTTTGAAAACAAGTTTGAATATTAGTGGGAGAGGCCTTATTAATTTTGACTCTACCGTCAACAGTATAATGTGTCAAAGTATTCAGTAACTCTAATACATTATATTATTTGAGCCATTTTCTCAATAAATAAAACTATATAAATGAATTGAGTCCTTTTTTTCTCCAAATGTGGTTGGAGAAGTGTTTGATGAAAGGTGTGAGCAACCTTTTCTCATGTACCCTAGTTACCTGAGCTATGTATCATTGGGGGAATGAGAAATTTTGAGGTAGAATCCCCTCATACAAAATATGCTTGTGCACCCCATGGTATATAATGTTATGGATGACGACTTGTGTATGAAGGATTACTCAATGAATTACATGCTAAAAACAACCCTATAGAAATAATGCATTCACAATGTTGGTTTATAAGATTGGCTTTACAAGTTTACATTAAAATTAATGCTATATATTAAGTTCAACCATATCAATGAATAAGAGTTTATACAACAACTTGTGGGGTATTGTATACAAGCAACTTGGAGCCTGTGTAACAAAAACAATATTCTATCTTTACACATCTCTTATACAACTAGAAAGGATAGATTTGTTTCACATATTGTATTCTTGGAAACCCCTTAGTTGTTATAAACATTTAGACTAACATTGAATAGGAAGGTTAATCGCCTTGATGTTTCCCTCTTCAACCATATTAGTCAACATTAACTCAACCTCATGTGCACCATTTTGACCTACTTTTTCAAGGATCCAAAAGGATCTATCAAGGCCTCAACAAAAACATCTACAACATTGACCTTGCCTTCTTCACCACTAACACTGACAACCATCTCCTTTGTTTTCCCAACCTTTCAATTTCTACAAGTCTATATTTATCTAGGGGATTAAGTAAAATTGGTGGTGGCATCAGGATAATCCTCAATTATATTTGATGAATATCAACCACATTGACCTTGTCCTCTTTGGTAGAAGGTCAAATTCAAGGGATTTTTCTCAATAATGAAGGAACAATTGATCAAGTTTCTAAAAGTGCAAGGAAAATGAGAATAGCATTGAATCATGATGTTGAAGCCATTATGGTGGGTGAAACTTATGATAATTTCACAATTATTGTGCATGTGAAGATTTTGTCAACGAATGAAGCTTCTAAGGAACGAAATTATGAAATCTATGAAGGCCATATAGTAAAATATACAGGATCTCATGAGCCAATAAATCTTGTTATAATTCTCAACATTTTCATAAGCTTTCTATTACGTGTTTTCCATCATCCAAATGTTGTCATAACTAAAACATCGACATATACAATGGGAACACAAAGCATCAAGAGATCTCAAACAATCACATATATGAGCATGATAAGATTCTAGACATGAGAAAAGCGGGTTGCATAAGGAGAGAAATAGTGATCAATTGGTCATAGATCATTTTATCCATCACTCGGTGCCTCGCCCACAATACCATGCCAACACTTTGTTGGAATTTTTTCAGAAGCTCTCAACGTGATGGTGGTTGAAAGGACCAATGTGCCAATTAGAGGTAAGGATTCCAATGGATGAAGAATATCCTCCTTGGTTGACCATTTGAACTCGTGAAATTTTTTATAATGGTCCCATAATCAACCAATAAAGTAGCAATCAATTTCAATGACACTATTTTACCAATATTTAGCAATCACTGATGGAGGTGGAGTAATTGAAGTCCAATAATTTCAAATCTAAAATGAATAAAATGCAGATGTTTATGAGTGCCTCCCTCCAAACCAAGAATCATGCCTCAACGAATTTCAAGATGTGAAAGAGTTGGGGAATATTAGTATGGTGGTGAAATTCTGTGTGCAAAAGGAGTCATAATTGATCAACGATACTATAGATATCCTTAATTCATTGTCACTAGAGGTGATAATTGTATCCATGTGTGAAGAAAATATGGAGCTACAATCCTCTTTGATATTCAAATATTCTTTGATGGGCCACAGATAGGTACTCAGAGTGGAAGAGTTATCAGATTCATTGAGACTATAGATAAGGGAAAATAAAATGGAAACGTTGAATGGTTAGAATGGTAGACCTATTATGCAAAGGGGATAGGAAAAAAGGAAAATTATTTAACCAACAATGGAGTTGTTCTAGTAAAGAATAACACCGACATTAACGAAAAAATGCCACAGACTGATCTAGGAGGATCTCACAGTTACAAGTACAAGTGGCATTAGTAATGACTCAAAAATAAAATTGGTCAGATTACTCTCAAACCAGGTCCAGATCGAAGTGTTCGTCGCCCTGATTCCAAGAGTGCGAACGACACTCCAATTTGAGTCTGTATGGAGAAGTTAGAGAAAGTCAAAGTTGCGATCAAATTTGGGTAGTGGGCCACATTTAAGTGTCCTACAATTTCACTATCAACCAGCAGTGAACCCAGCACCCGACAAGTGGGCAAATTTGAACCCTCCACCGTAATGGAATGAATAACGGGATGCAGTTGGGTCGGGTCATGTAGAGCGAACCCACCCACTGCCCAAAATATAATTTATACAACAGATAACTAAAATGGGAGGGGAGGGATTTGATCCCCCGACCTATCATCAACCAATGACAGATTTAACCACTGTACCAGTGGAGGTACTTTGTACACTCCACCCAGAAGTTTATATAAAAACCTCATTTCCACAGTGCGCCCAGGCAGAGCAGCGGAGCAAAGCGGAACCACCAACGAGACAGAGGGGAGGAACCATGCCCATGGAATATTGAGGGGCATCATAAAGATTCCCTAGGGTGCAGAACTTGCCAGTGTCAGTTTTGGACAAATTTTATGTTGATTTTACACCTCTCGGCAACAGGAACTCAACGGTGATTTTCGTTTCTGCATCGAGCTCTCCATTTTTCAGCCATTTTTCATATTGGAAGTATAAGGGTGCTTTATGTAATTTTACTTGTACTTATTCTTCTTCTTTCCACTTAAATAATGAAGGCCTCCCCACTGTTGAGCAGGGCCCGAAGACGTAGTCCAAATTGGATGAACTCTATTATCAACTCTTGTTGTCATATTTTTATGATTTCATGTTCTTGTTCTCTTCTTTCATGTGCACTTTAAGTTTGTATGGTTAACATGTCATGTTTCATGTAATCCTTTATACATCTACAAGTAAAAGATCATGGATCAATTGGTATCATAGTAGGTCTTTGTTGATGTGAATTGCATGAGTACATGCTAACAAGAAACAAGATTCAAAGAGGTGAAGGAAAGCTTAAGTCCTTTGGTTCTGAAGCATGACATGCACCACGAAGAAGAAACATGGCAGATGAGGAAGCTTGTTGGGAAGAAGAGCAGAATTATCGAAAGACATTCTACAACATGGTAGACAAATTAGACAAACTGTTTGCAGAGTATGAGAAGACCGTCAAGCCCGAGAAGAAATATGCAGATGATCACGGATCAGTAAATCATGGAGATGGTGGAGAATATCCCCCTCCCTCTCCATCTTCTAGTGATAGTTCCTCTTCTTCTTCTCATCATTCTCGCAGACATTATAGACATACATCTAAGAAACCTTTTCATAAACTATATGTAAAGTTTTACTTTCCTATGTATACTGGAGAATGTAATGCGGAAAAGCTCAACAATTAGATTAGACATATTGAGTTCTACTGTCGAATTCAACAGATCAAGAAAGATGAGGAAAATATCCAGTTGGCATCCCTCTGACTGGGTGGCACTGCTATCGTTTGGTGGGAGAGAAAATTGCAAGGCAGCAAAAATATGGGTAACCTTCTCTCCTCATGGTTAAATTTTATTTCTGCATTGAAACATTGGTTTTACCCATTGGGTTATAATAAAAAGGCATTAATGGAATGGCAACACCTAAAGCAAGGCAAAGGTCAAAATGTACAAAATTCACTGAATAATTTAGAAAACAAGCATTGAACTTAGAAATTTCACTAGATTCAACAAATATTGTAACTAACTACATCAGTTCCTTTACATAGTTACATAAGGCATTCATTATTATTTTTTGAGCCTGCTACTATTGATGAGGCCAGTGTGAAGGCCATGCATCTTGAAATCAGGGGGACGCATGAACAACATGACCACCAAAAAAGAGCCGCAACATCCAAGAGAAGAGGAGAAAACACCTCTTGTACACATTGTGAGAAAGAGGGACACGACGAAGAGAATTGTTGGAAATTGCACCCTGAGCTGAGACCTAAGAAGGATGACAAAAAGGAGTCGAGGCAGAAGAGAGTTGCCACCATGCAACAAGATCAAAATTCTGAATCGGAGGAAGATGAGAAGGTCACGGTTGCGAGAGTTACACGAGATAGACCAATTGACTTGGGATCAGATTCTTATGATGAAAGGATGATTGTGGCTCTTGGAATCGCAACAGATGGACCCATCGATTTGGGTTCAGATTCGGGCGATGAAACAAAAATTTCAATAGATAGTGTACCAAATATGAAAAGTTTGCCCAATGTGGCATGGCTCCAGGAACTTGAGGAGATCAATCAAAGAATTAAAGCAGAGAATATTGAGCTAAGGAGACTCCTACAGAAAGCAGAAAAGGAGAAATAAAGGTTGCTACACCAATTGCAAGCTAAGGACGAGGCCTTGGAAAAGTTGCAGCATAACCACCTTAAGTTAAAAAGTGATTCTTAGATTTCTTATAATTTTCATGATTATGCTTTCACTAATTTTGAAAAAAATACTACAGGTATCAAATCCAAACTGTTAAATAAAATGGGGTATTAGGGAAAGGGCCTTGGCATTAATGACCAGGGCATCATAAACCCCATCAAAGTAGAAGAATTACCCTGTCATGCAGGACTTGGGTATGTCAAGAAGGAGGTTGGGGAATGCTCCAAAACAGCCAGCGACCCACCAATGACAGATGATAAGAGCACCTCATCATATTCCAGTGACAGTGAGGGATCCATGAACACTTATCAGAGGCACATCGGGAGGAAGCGTTCCAAGACAATCCTGAAAGTCTGGAAGAGGAAGAATCATTGCAACAAGGATGAACACCAGAAATCTGCATGTCAATCCCTTCAGGCCCAAAAATCACCCATGAAGAATCTAGTCATCGAAAATATTCCACAAGAAAATTCGCCACAGGGAGATGAACCATTTACTTTATTAAGTAAAAGATGGTTTTTTTAGAGGTGGTAGCTTGTTATGGCTATAAATCATGCGTTGCAACTAAATGTAAAAGTGATTATGTGTTTTCCATCACTTCAAAATGCAACGATGATGTTTTGGCTTTTTCTTATGAGTAGTTGAGGTATTGGTTTTTATTATGTAATCCTTGACCAATGAGTGTGTGCAATAAACTCTTGGCAAGTGAGGAGTTATTTGAGTCATGTGTGGTTTGTATGTGATTGCAAAGGATGTACCAGATTTGTGTGCAGGTGATTGAAAGTGTGCTTTGGTGAGGACACAAGCAGTGTGATGGATGTGTTAATGCTCTTGATGGTCCAAAAGCTCCTTAGTGGGGAGGAAATATCCAGGAGGATCTCACAGGTACAAGTGTTGAAGATTGCAACAAGAAACAGTGAAGGAGGCATCCTGAAACATCATTCCTGATCCTAGTTGGAAAATGATCACCTAAACTAGGTGGGGACCACACAGGTGATTTTTGTCGCAAAGTCTATTTTTAGACTATGTCTATTTTTAGACATGTCGATCATATTCTATGAGTTGCAGGATGATATTTGTGGATGGTTGGTCAAGTTGGAAAAATAGATGGATTTCTATTTTTAGACATATTGGGCGGAATCTATTTTTAGATTGCCAGTCTAAAAATAGATATGTCGAATATTATTAGCTCTTAATAATATTTGGACTATAAACATTATCTTATTCTCTTGGAGCACTTCAGCTAAGTGCACAGATGTGACACAAGAGCTGACAGAAGGAATTATGCTATTCCTGAGGGTTATGTGGAGCTATTGCATGGATACTTCAGTTAGAACTCATGTGACAGAGTTTGGTGGAGTTGATTGAGGAAGTTAATGGAGTTGTGTTCAGTTTAACTAATCTAAACATAGTTGAGCTATTTGTATCTAGTTTAACTGATTGATATAATTAGTGAGAGTGGTGTGAATTAATTATTAATTAATTCACTAATTATAAACTCATTAATCAACTAAAGAATACATCAGTTAACTTCAGTGCATGGACAGTTTCAGTGGAGACCAGTGCAGAGATAAGTGAAAGGGCAAGTGTGACTATCAGTTGTGACTATAAGTGATGCATGGTTTGCATCCAACACTCAGTAGAGATGCCTATAAATACTGCGTGAGCAAGGCTGGGGTAATCAATTCTCATCAAGAGGCATTCTTCAACAGGGATTGCGCAGTAGAGGCAGGATATCAAGTGGCAGAGATTGGAGCATGTGTTTTGCTAGATCTAGCTTGATTAGTGTGTAGCAAGTGGAGATTATACCGAGAGCTTGTGAGGAGCTTTGTATGATGATTGTTACATGATCTCTATGACATATATAATATACAGATAGTTGGGGGTTTTCAGCTTTAATCTTTCCCATTACATACTGTGTTCATATGTGTGAATTTTTATGGTTTTAATGTGTGCATGCAATTGATTTTATTTCCGCATGTGATGATCAATGGTAGAAGAGATTATGTATTGTGCATGAAGTCAAATAGTGTGTGATCAGAAGAATCTCGGTGAATAATATATCAGCTATTCAAATTTCTACATGGTATCAAAGCGATATTGATCATTGGAGCAATTGCAAAGCATTGAAGTGGTTGAGTTTTAGGATAAACTCAAGAAAATAAAAATGGAGAAGAATGACACTATTCCGGTATATTTGACAAATTTTGTCCACTGCAGGGATGAGATTTGGAGTGTAGGAGTTAGTGTGGATGAGGAAGGACAAGTCAAGAAGGTTGGGATTTGAGCAAAGAATCTCTACAAACTTGAAGTAGATGGGATGTCTACAGAGCTTCCTAATGTTGGGAAGTGCGAGAAAGACATGCAATTGATGCTTGAGAGGGGAGCTAAACAAAGGTGGTGTGAAGAGTGAACCTCAAGATGTGGAGCAGCCACAAGATGAGGATCATGGAGTGGGAGAAACCACTCATGTAGAAACATTTCGTGCTAGATGGGCAGAGGGAGTGCATGCGGCTATACCACTAGGTGAGAGGTGGGGCGACATACATGAGTAATCCTAAGAAGAGATTTTTGGGCAAGATTCACTGAGATGGTGTGGATCTCATGAATTGAACCTGGCTAAGAGGCGCCCATAGAGCAGCAGTAGCATGATTAGTTGGATTGATGCAGCATCGAAGTGACGTCTGACACTGAGATAATCGTAGTTGACAAAGAAGTGCAGGCAGTGAGTTCAACAGCGCAGTGGTTCCTGATGACATGTGTAGTTGGTACTAGCATAAGTCGAAGACTTTGATGATAGATGCATCAAACTGATTGAGTTTTTTGGAGCCTATTCAATTTCAGAGGAGTTGCAGAGCAGATGCATGGAGTTGCATGGCGCTTGTGAAGGTTGCAGGGCAAATGCATGGAGTTGCATGTCGCATGCAAAGACAGTCCTTTCTTGTTGAAAGGGAGTGTTGAAGATTGCAACAAGAAACAGTGAAGGAGGCATCCTGAAACATCATTCCTGATCCTATTTGGAAAATGATCACCTAAACTAGGTGGGGACCACACAGGTGATTTTTGTCGCAAAGTCTAATTTTAGACATATGGATCATGTTCTATAAGTTGCGGGATTCTATTTGTGGATGGTTGGTCAAGTTGGAAAAATAGATGGATTTCTATTTTTAGACATATTGGGAGGAATCTATTTTTAGATTGCTAGTCTAAAAATAGATATGTCGAATATTATTAGCTCTTAATAATATTTGGACTCTAAACATTATCTTATTCTCTTGGAGCACTTCAGTGAAGTGCACAGATGTGGCACAGGAGCTGACAGAAGGAATTACGCTATTCCTAAGGGTTAAGTGGAGCTATTGCATGAATACTTCAGTTAGAACTCATGTGACAGAGTTTGGTGGAGTTGATTGAGGAAGTTAATGGAGTTGTGTTCAATTTAACTAATCTAACCATAGTTGAGCTAGTTGTATCTAGTCTAACTGATTGATACAATTAGTGAGAGTGGTGTGAATTAATGATTAATTAATTCACTAATTATAAACCCATTAATCAACTAAAGAATACATCAGTTAACTTCAGTGCATGGACAGTTTCAGTGGAGACCAATGCAAAGATAGGTGAAAGGGCAAGTGTGACTATAAGTGATGCATGGTTTGCATCCAACACTTAGTAGATATGCCTATAAATACTGCGTGAGCAAGGCTAGGGTAATTAATTCTCATCAAGAGGCATTCTTCAGCAGGGATTGCGCAGTAGAGGCCGGCTAAAGGCTGGCAAAGATCAGTGCATGGGATTTGCAAGATCGGGTCTGATTAGTGTGTAGCAAGTGGAGATTATACTGAGAGATTGTGAGGAGCTTTGTATGATGATTTTTACATGATCTCTATTACATATATAATATACAGATAGTTGGGGGTTTTCAGCTTTAAGCTTTCCCATTACATACTGTGTTCATATGTGTGAATTTTTATGGTTTTAATGTGCGCATGCAATTGATTTTATTTCCGCATGTGATGATCAATGGTAGAAGAGATTTTGTATTGTGCATGAAGATAAAATAGTGTGTGATCAGGAGAATATCGGTGGATAACATATCAGTTATTCAAATTTCTACAACAAGTACAAGTGGCATTAGGAATGGCTCAAGATAAAAGTGGTCAGATTGCTCTCAAACTAGGTTCAGATCGAACTGTTCGTCGCCCTGATTCCAACGGTGCGAACGGAACTCCAATCCAAGCCCGTATGGAGAAGTCAGAACAAGTCAAAGTTGTGGTCAAAGTTGTGCAATGGGCCAGGTTTAAGTGTCCTACAATTTCACCATCAACCTGCAGGGAATCCAGCACCCGAGAAGTGGGAAAATTTTTTGGGTACTTTATTTTCGTAATAACCTCTGGTTTCGAGAATTTTCAAAAAAATGATATGGTTAAGAAAATCAATATATATATATATATATATATATAAATGGGTGGCGGGCCATCAACCCTGCCACCCTCGGAACTGCCACCGAAATGGAATGAATAGCGGGGTGTGGTTAGGTTGGGCCGCGTGGAACAGACCCGCCCACCACCCACACTATAATTTATACATCAAATAACTAAAATGGGAGGGGCGAGATTTGATCCCCCGACCTCTCCTCAACCAATGACAGATTTAACCACTGCGTTAGTGGAGGCACTTTGTAGACTCTGCCCAAAAATTATAAAAAAAAAAACCTCATGTCCATAGTGCACCCAGGCAGAGCAGTAGAGCGGAGCGGAACCACGAGTGGGCCAAAGGGGTGGAACCATGCCCAGGGAATATCAAGGGGCATCAAAAATATTCCCTGGGGTGCAGAACTTTCCAGTGTCATTTTCGACAAATTTTATGTCGATTTTACAACTATTGGCGACAGGAACTCAATGGTGATGTCCGTTTCTACATCAGAGCTCTCCATTTTTCGGCCATTTTCCATATTGGAGGTATAAGGTTGCTTTATGTAATTTTACTTGTACTTCTTCTTCTTCTTGCCACTTAATGAATGAAGGCCTCCCCACTGTTGAGCAGGGCCCGGAGACATAGTCCAAATTGAATGAACTCTGTGATCAACTCTTGTTGTCATATTTTCATGATTTCATGTTATTCTTCTCTTCTTTCATGTGCACTTTAAGTTTATATGGTTAAAATTTCATGTTTCATGTAATCCTTTATACATCTACAAGTAAAAGATCTTAGATCACGGATCGTGGCACAAACTTGTGGTAGCTTTGATGCAACTATTAGAATGCACAAACCAGATATAAAAAAGGATTGAATGCATAATATTAACGAGATATGCATAAAAATACAATTACAAATTGCCTTTGGATTATCCTTCCAAGGTCCCTTGGACTCTTAGTGATGGTTCACATTCCTCTACCCCAACCCTAATTGATTAGGCGGAAAACATGATTATAAATAATCCATATCGGTTATCAGTCATCCTTATAACCTTATGCATTATGGGAGATCTATTATAGCATCTTTTGTCACACCTTAATTTGAGATGTAGTATTGGCCTATTTATTGCCCCCATTCTTGATGGAAAATTTGATGTTCCCTAAAATTCATTAAAAAGTACCTTTTAAAATCCATACACACTTATTGTAGTGACATCATATGTATGTCCATGACTATAATCAAATCATTTTGTGTATATACACGAGTCTCCTAAAAAACTCACATATGCCCACAAAATGCACCCCAAAAAATTAAATGTACGATTTTTTTCACATTTTCTAGTGAGGTTTATGAGTTAGAATGGAAGCTGCTTGCTACAACTTGTCCCTTAACCACCCCAACCAATTTTCCGTGGTATAAATGGATGCCTTTGGTATGAGAAAATCCATTGCTTTCTATAATAGCCTAACTTTGGAAAAATTCCTTATGATATGAGTTTGTATCCTTATGATTTTAAGTCTTTCCCCTTGGGAAACCTTAGTTTCCTTATCTTCCTCATATCTCCCCCATATTATGATTGATCCTTCATCACTTTTCAAAGTGGAATACTAGAGGAGGAGACCTTCAGTGGCCTAAGTAATGTTGGGACGCAAAATTGGTATTCTTTATGTACATATTTCCCCTATCTTTTCTTACCATTTGACTTTAAAAGTTATGCCTTGTCAGTTTGCTAGTCATTATTGACTAAAGTATGTTCCCTTTCTGCATGTCATTCTTATTATCTATTTTTACTTGTAATTTGACATAAAAGCTAACTACTTTTGGCTATTTTATTAATGAATTGGTGAAGGGTAATTTTAGGTGGTATGTCTTGTTGAGATGTTACAGGATGATATCTCCCCAGTTTTGTCTCACTAAAGATGGAACAAATATTCTGTTGACGTTGTTGTTACAGTGCCAAGATTATTTTGGATACTCTAATATTCTATTATTAATAACAAAGGCCAACATGGACAAACACATGGTTAGATCTAGTTTGACTGTTGAAAGGAGATATTCATGGACAATGTCGTTGACTTAGTTGAAAGAATTGGGATTCTAAATGATAAATCATTGTAATTTGGAAAGTTGTTACAACTTTGTTAAGACAATTTTGTATTATCTTGATTTGGATCACATGAGAATCAAGATATTCTCATGAGGATCCTGCTTTTCAAAAATAGGAATGCAATATTAAATTATAAAAGAATGTACTCTTTATCTGCGAGGCATGCATAGATAGAGATCAAATAAGGGAGAAACATTATCATTGTAATCATGTACTGCAACTCTTTACCATTAATGGATCCATATCTCTTTCCTTATTAGTGTGTGCATTGTGTGATTCACTAGCCCTTGCTAAGGAGGAAGGTCCCTCTTTCTTAGCTAGGATCACTAGTTAGAGAGGTGTGCAGTACATTTATTTCCTCTAAGTTGTGAGTTATGTGTTATTTACTATCATAGTTTCAGGTCTTTTTCATGAATTGAATAGTTGCATGATTGTAGCCTCTATCATTGTGTAACGACATAGGTCCCGAATCAGTCCCTTCATTAGGTGTGATGGTTGTTTGAATATTGTTACAATTATTTGGTTTGTTTAATTGATTGAATGGGTGTTACAAAAATTGTTTGAGTGTTCAATGGTTTCCAGGAGTGTTATTTCTTATGAATAAGAGTGATCATGTGATAGAGCGTGATTTATTTTGTAATGTGTATTATTTTAAGTGTGAGCAGGTTTGGAGTGTGACAACAAGTGTTCTTGAACTGTTGAGAGTGACATTTACAATGATTGGTTATGATATTTTATTAGTGCTAGTTGCCATTGTTAATACATATATTTTGTACAATAGCCTTGAAACAAAAATAGTTCCCAGAATGACAATTTATGTGTGAGTCAGATCGATTGTTCTAATTTAAAAGGACATTTGGTCCACCCAACTGGTATGAGGAATCCAGAGGATGATTCCATCCAGTACATGTGACGAGAAGCACATATATGTGTCTCTATAATTTTTTCTTATAAATAATAAAGAAATTGATCTTCTCATTCTTATTTCATTGTTATATGAGGTTAATTTCCATTTTATGCATTGACAATCGATTGAACTAACATCATGAATGCATGTATGCTTTGATTCTTCTTCGTTTGTTTTCTTTCCATCTATGTTGGTTGCGGGCTTGAATATCAAGAGCAATGGAAGAAGAAAGGGAAAATGGATATACTATAATTGTCAAACCTATGATTAGGACTTATATCTAGTATATTGTTAATTGCCTTATTTGCATGTGTTTTGGGGTTGGTTTCTTGAATATCTCTTGTCCACTCTGCAAAGGTTCTCAACCTTAGCCTTAGGGGAATATTTCCTTCAACACTACCATGCCCTCATCTGTAGGAAGAGGTAACCTCGACAAAAAAATTACAACAACATTCTTCTTTGTAGGTTTAATAATGATTGTTAAAGTCAAATTGTTGCAATAAAAACAACCATCTAATAATTTTAGCACTGACATTAGGTTTTTTCATTAAGTGTGACAACATGGTCAGTATGTACAAAACTTGGTAACCAATGATATAATGTTTAAATTTATTCAGAGTTGATTAAGTGGAGTTTCCCGTTGGAAGAAAACCCATTGGAAACAAATGGGTGCTTAAGAAGAATTTGAATGCAGAAGGGAGGGTGGACAAATGCATTGCTCACTTAGTAGCAAAAGGTTATTCCTAAGTAGAGGGAATTGACTTTAGTGAGACTTTTTTCTCTTGATTCCAAGTCAACTTCTACTAGATTTCTTTTATTTGTTGCTACTACCTTTGATTTTTAAAGTATAATGTATGGATGCAAAGACAAGATTCATACATTGGGATTTCGAAAAATAAATCTACATGAAGCAACTAGAGGATTTTGTTGTTAAACGAAAAAAAGAGATGTCATACAAGTTGGAAAATTCCATGTATGTGTTAATGCAATCCCCAAGGATGTGGTCTAAAAAATTGGATACTTATTTAATGGGACTTGGCTTCACAAGCAGCAAATTGGATCATTGTGTGTATTTCAAATTAGTTGGTGGTCATCTTATTAATATTTCAGATTAGTTGGTGTTGTATATAGATGATATGTTTTCAATTGGATATAATAGAGAAATCACCCAAGAAGTGAAAACTCGGTTGTCCTCTAAATTTGAGCTAAAGGATCTCGGTTTTGTAAATTTCATTTTGGGCATGGAAATTAAAAGAGATTGGGAAAACAAGAAATTTTGGTTAAATTAGAGGAAATATGTCCATATAATTTTGTAGATGTTTAATATGCAAGAATGTAAACCAATAAAGGTCTCTATTCCTATAGGTGCAAAGTTATCTGCAAAATAGTGTCCCAAGACATAGGGGGAGGAAAAGGACATGGTTGGAAGTTTAATGTATGCAATGGTTTGTAATAAATCATAAATTGCACATGCAATGGGAGTGTTGAGCAGGTTTATGTCAAAAGCAAGCAAGGAGTATTTAACAATAGTAAAGAGTTTTTAAGGTATTTTTAGGGCACTACTAGTTATGGATTGTGCTACCAAGGAATACTAGGATTAGACAAAGAGTTGAACATAATAGAAGTTAATAATTTAGCTAGAGATTTGGATTGAAGATTCATGGTTGGTGAAGGTCTAACTTGATGAGAATGAATCAATGGTAATATGTAGCTGATTGTAGGGGGAATCAGAATTTATGTTGAATACATAGCAGCCACTCATGCAACCAAGGAAGCAGTTTGGTTGCAAAGATTGTGTTCAAGTATGGGGTTGGTACAGCAAGCTATAAGGATAGACTGTGATAGCCAAAGTGCAATTTTCTTGGCTAAGAACCCTGCTTATCATTCAAAGACAAAGCACATTGATGTTCAATATCACTTTGTGAGAGATATGGTTAAAGAAAAGAAGGTGTTGTTGGTGAAGGTGGACAGTTTGAATAATGTTGAGATTCATTTAACAAATGAGCATTGAGAGGTTCTCTTGGTGTAGAGAAACAATGGGTATTATTGCCTAGATTTTTGATTACTTCTACAACTCCTTATGTTCAAATAATGGTGGTTACGTGTTATATTATTTGCATGACTTTTTTCATGCATTGTACATTGTGCTAGGAAACGTTAGGGGGGTCATAAGAGGTGGAAATCCTATACCTAGTGATTCGAGGGAAATGAAACCCCCTCCGCCCCCCCCCCCCCCCATCCCCCACACACACACATATAGTATTGTGATATAATACATACATACACACAGACACACACACACACATATATATAGAGAGGGAGAGAAACTGTATATTTGTTTAAATCATATACAAGGAGAATAATTGATCATTGAATTCAAGGAATTAGTTCCTTAAAAACCAATAAATGTTTAAGTGCAAGTACATATATGAATATTTTTCCAACTAAATAATTCTTTGAAAAATATTAGAACATACTCTTGTATGTAATAAAAAATCAATTGAATAAATAGTTGAAGCATGAAAGAAATTTCACATATGAAAATGAAAATATAAATTGCAAAACTTATAGAAATGTATATTGAACAATCATATGTTCACACATGGAATTTTTGCAAAAGGTATGTGACCTTCAACTACTTAATAAAGTTGATAAGAATATACAGATTCAATATAGTGTTTTGCAACACCATTCTTCCTTGAAGGAACCTTATTTTCAACTATTTCCTCTACGCAATATATTCAATCTCTTCTTGCTTTTGTTACAACTTCTCGTTACAAGTTGATATTTAGATCAAATCAAGTGGTTATTCCTTTTGAGCAATAATTTTCCAATTCAAGGCATTTTTGTTGTATACCATGATATAATTTGTTATACATGTAATCGTGTTTTATTTAGGATATTTAATGTGTTTTATCTTTATTTTTCATTGAACATGCTATTCCCTATATTTTTCTATTTCTTCCTTTATCCTCTTGGTTTTCTTGTTTTCCTAGTTATCAAGAATGTTCCTCATTGTTATAAATCTATAAAAATGTACAAAGATAATTATCAACCTGCAGACTAAGAATAAATTTATTACACAAATTTCTAATCAAACAAATAAAGCATTTTTGCTCAATCATTTATCCCTTTGATTTTACTTACTCCAATCCAATTTCCAAGAATGTAACTTTTAGTTTAAAATAATTTTAGAGATGTGAAATACTATTTTCATCGAAAGACAATCATTTAATTCTTACCTAGTGATGAGAATTAATCCCACATTCATTGTGTAAACTCATGGTAAATAGTTTATAAGTGTCTTATTACATAATTTTTTCACATATATAAAAGTATATAGTGTACATTATATTATTGTGTAATATTTTAGCCTTAACCATATAGCACATCCATATATTTTGTTTCCTTAAAGAGCCTTAACCATATAGCATATCCATATATGAAAATATGGTATTTGAGACCTTAAAGAGTGATCATAGAGAAATAGAATCTGGATCCAAATGATAAATCCTTAAAAACACATGGGTACTAATTGGATGGCACATAAGCTAATTCCAAAGGCCACTTGGGTTTATCCCTATACAAGTAAGCACTAAGATATGTCATGGGAAACTAATGGTGGAAATTTAAAAAAAAAAAAAAAATGATCCAAATATGAGTGATAAAGCTAGATAATATGGGATTCAAGACCATGGAAAACTAATGGTGGACATAAAAAAATGATCTAAATATGAGTGATAAAGCTAGATATCCAAGTATTTAGAAATCTAAGGGGGTTTAATGAAAACTTTGCAAATTACACTTGGATCGTGATATAATGACATATGTAAAAACAATTTTGGAAACTTTGCAAATTACACTTGGATCCTGATCTAATGACATACGTAAAAACAAGTTTGGAATCCACAAGATCTGGGAGATTCAAATGATAATGAAAATCCCATATACATTTGGATAAATCATCCAAAATGTAAAATATTTCAAAAGTGTTCTATAACACCTTTCTAGATCCAAATACAAATGAAAACTTGTTAATTTAACTAACTTGTCGAGATGATATCCTATATAGAGGGATTCAATGATTGCAAGCAAGAATTAAATGAATTTTATTCAGATCAAGATAAGTTAAATTTGGAACTCAACCATAAACGAATAGGCTTGGGTAATTGCATCCTAATCTAGATATAAGGATATTGAAATATCGATTTACAAGATTCTATTGATTCTAATGTTTTATTAGGATTTTGATACTTGCATTTGGATGTCTAAAGTCTACGAAGAATACTTTTAGAAAATAAAAAAAAATTCAAGTTCTTTGACCTTGAACTTGTAAGTAAGATTTTTTCTATGAGTTTATGACATCCTACAAAATCATAAGAAATCAAATTAGGGTAAGGATAGGAAGAAGTTGTTTTCAAAGGAAATCGTTGAAACAAATTATTTGATTTTTTTTTAATGACCTTGAAAATTAATTCAATGATTTTAAACAAATAATAATTAAAATATGTATTCCACGGGGTCTTGGATAGACGGTGATCGGGTGCTCTATTAAGGCACTCCTTGATGTGAAGTCATTGGTTCAATTCCCCGCCCTAATAGGGGTGATATGTATTGGACATGATGATGAATATGTAGTCATGCCCGGCTTACAAAAACAAAAATTAATGAAAATATGTACAAAGTAACATAAAATAAATAAATAAATAGCATAGTCTCCTACATCAAAACTTCTCTCGCTGCGATGTTGATCTGCCCATTGTTTAATTCAATTTTGTGCTAAATTTAGGTTATTCTTTAAGAGTTGGAGACCTTTTTGTTTATGCTCGATGTGATCTTCCACTGCTTGAACCTTATAATTTTCTCTTAAAGGTGATGTGATGGATGGTGGATGATATCCATAAAGTGCCATAAATGGGGTCATTTTTGCTGCAGTATGGAAGGAAGTGTTAAACCACCATTCAGCCAAAGGTAACTACTTGACCCATTGTGTTTGTTTATCATATACAAATCAATGAAGATATCCTTCCAAACATTTGTTCACTATCTCAGTTTGCTCATCGGATTGAGGATGATAAGATGAGCTATGGGCTAGTTGAGTACCCAAACAAGAAAATAATTACGTCCAAAAATTTCCAGTGAAATTGGGATCTCCGTCGCTTACAATAATCTTTGGGTTTCAATGTAGCTTTTGAATTGTTTCCATAAATGCAGTAGCAACTGTATTTGCTTTAAATGGATGAGATAAAGCACAAAAGTGTGCATACTTGGTAAGTCTATCAACTACCACCATGATGACACTCTTTCCATCAGACTTAGGTAAACTTGTCATAAAATCCTTTGAAACCTCCTCCCAACGTTGACTTGGAATGGGTAAAGGTTGTAGAAAACTCGGGGTCTTAATTGTCTCAACTTTATTTTTCTCGCAAACCAAACATTCTGCCACAAACTTTTGAATATCAAATTTAATCCCATCCGAACAAAATTATTTCTTCGCCTTGTGGTAAGTTTTTAAAAATCCAGAGTGTCCTCCAACAGGAGAGGTGTGAAATTCCAAAAGAATATTTTTTTTTAGTTGGGAATTATTACAAATCTATACGCGATCTTTGTACCATAAGGAATCATTTTTCCAAGTAAATGTATCAGATGTACTAGGATATTGCTGCAATTTTTGAATGAGTGTCCACACTTCTTCATCATTCTTCCATTCCTCCCTTGCTTCGGTTATCCAATCTGTTTGGATAATAGAAATGGTGAAAAGCAATGCTTCCACCTCCTCATCCTTTCTTGAGAGTGCATCTGCAACAACATTTAGCTTCCCTTTTTTGTAGATGATTTCAAATTCATAACCCAACATTTTTTAGACCCATTTTTGTTGATCTTCTGAATATAGTCTTTGTTCCAAAAAGTATTTAAGACTATCATGGTCAGTTTTTACCTTGAAGTATCTTCCCATTAGGTAAGGTTGTCATTTCTTTAGTGCATGTAGTACTGCCAACATTTCCTTCTCATAAATAGCTTTTTGTAAATACTTTCCTTTGATTGCACGACTTTAAAAATAAATGGGTCTTCCTTATTGCATTAAAGTAGCACCGATTCCATTTCCTGAGGTATCACATTCCACAATAAAAGTTTTTGTGAATTCTAGCGTAGCTAAGACTGGTGCTAGGCACATTGCCTCTTTAAGATGTTCAAAGGCCTTAGTTGCTTCAGGAGTCCATGAAAATGCATCTTTATTCAATAATGTTGTTAAAGGTGTTGCTATTATCCCATAATTCTTAAAAAACTTGTGATAATACCCTATTAACCTGAGAAATCCTCGCAACTGCTTTATGGTTGTGGGGACTTTCCATTCCTTAATGGCTTTAATTTTTTTTGGGTCTACCTTAACACCCTCCTGAGTTACAATATGACCCAAATATTCCACCTCTTGTACTCCAAAGAAACATTTGGACGTTTTTGCATATAGTTGTTTCTCCTTCAACAGTTTGAGTACCATGTCAACATGTTGAACATGATCCTTCCAAGACCTGCTGTAGATTAGTATATCATCAAAAAATACTAACACAAATTTTCTAAGGAAGCATTTAAAAATGGAATTCATCAACCCTTGAAATGTAGAAGGTGCATTGGTAAGGCCAAAAGGCATGAGAAAAAATTCATAATGACCCTCGTGAGTTCAAAATGTTGTTTTTGGAATATCTCCAGGCTTCATTCTAATTTGATGATATCCTGGACGAAGATCCAACTTGGTAAAATAAATTTCTCCATGTAATTTATCCAATAATTCATCAATCCTAAGAATGGGAAATTTATCTTTAATAGTGAACTTATTGAGCTCCCTATAATTCGGGCACATGTGCCATGATCTATCCTTCTTGTGCACCAATACTACTGGAGCAGAGAAAGAACCTTGACTAGGTTGAATTATACCAGCCTCTAACATTTCTGCAATCATACGTTCAATTTTTCTCTTTTGGACATAAGGATATTTGTAAGGCCTAGTGTTCGGAGGAACACCTCCTGGAATCAAATGAATAGCGTGATCATGATCACGAATAGGTGGGAATCCTTTGGGAGTTTTAAACACCCTAGAATGATTATCCAAGACTTTTTGGAGATATGGAGAAATAGATGACTTTGATGTTGGAACTTCTAGTGAGCATAATTGTGAAATTATGCCTCGTTTTTCTTTCTTCAAAAGATTTGTCATGATATTAGAGCTCATTATATTTCTCGGATTCCCTGCGATACCCCGTAATTCAACTTCCTTTCCTTCCGAAAAAAATTTCAAGAAAATCTCTTGAAAATTAAAAGCTATCGTCCCCAAAGATTGTAACATTGTACTCCTAGTACAACATCAGCACCTCCCATTGGAATGGAAAGCATTGGACTATTCAATACATATTCCCCCATGGTTAGCTTGATATTGTGGCATTTTCTAGAGCAATTTATATTCCCTCCATTTTCAACCATCACTTGACACTTTGGTGTTGGCTATAGGAATCAATTCAATTCCTTGGCTACCTTGCAATGAATAAAATTATGGGTACTACCTGAATCAATCAACATTATTACATTTTTCTTCTTGATATGTCCTTCTATCTTGAGAGTTTGAGGAGTGGTAACTCTTGCCAATGCATTACAGGATATGGTCGGACTCATTTCTTCTTTCTCTAGGGTTGGTTCTTGGTGTATATCCTCTTCTTTTGAAGTTTCTTGTTCATTTTCTTCCTCCTCTTCACAATCTATGTAAACAAATTTATTCTCGGCGCACTTATGACCTTTAGTGTATTTTCTATCACAACTGTAGCAAAGCCCTTTTGATCTTTTTTTTTCCAATTGTTGTGGTGTAAACCTTGTAGGTTGTGGAAGTCTATGAGTAACAACACTTCCATCTTTATAGATGTTAGTGGTAGGCTTCCTTGTCGCCATAAATTTACTTTCAATTTTTCTTGCCAACCTGAATTCCTTCTCCAATGAATCGGGTTCCCAAGGTGAATCTCATGTTGGATGTTATCCTTTAAAGTCCCTATGAAGACATCAATCTTGTGTTCCTCTAGAATATCAGTTACCTTATATTCAATTTTTGGAAGTCCTTAATGTGATCCACCAATGAACCCTTTTGTTTGAGATTTATCAATTAGCTAAAGAAGGTGTTGCTCTTTGTATCCTCATAATGTGCTATCATTTCCTCTGTAAAAATTGACTAAGTGACAATGTTTTTACAAGAGAAAAGCCATCGATACCATACAAATTTATTTTGTTCTAAATGTAAAGTTGCAATCCGTACCTTTTGTGTGTTTTGCACATTATGGAGATCAAAATATTGCTCCATCTATAGTATCCATGTTACGATATCCTTGTCATCAAACTTCCTCATATCCATATTTGGAATATGGTGGGTCTTCAGTCCAACATTAGAGTTTATGAAATCACGATTAACATTTATTTTTTTCTCATCATGAGTTTCTTGTACTACCTTTTCGCGATTAGGAATCATTTCTTGTATCAACTTTGTCAAACCTTCCATGTTTGCTTTTGTATCATTCTTCTTGTCTTCCATGTTAGCTTCCATGCCATCCATATTAGCTTCCATGCCTTTTTTCAAAACATCTGTATTAGCTTCCATGCCTTTCTTCAAACCATCCATCTTGGCTTCCATGCCTTTCTTCAAAACTTCCATTTCATTTTTTGTTGCTCTTTGCAAGAGCGAAATTTGGTGCACTTGCTCTTGTAATTTTGATATATCATGTTGCACTTCTTCCTCTTCATGAGTCATAGTAGAGCCTTCTGAGGGCATAATGGGTGTGGAATTCTTTTTATGGGGAATTTTAGAACCCAATACTGATATATATGCTTCAATATGCCCTTTGAATCACTTCAAACAGATTTTTCAAACAAGACTTATGCAATTTGAAAAAAAAAATACACACATTTTTCTTGCTTTTGAGGAGCTCAATATTGAAATTGATGTATCTATGTAATTTTGGATCCCTAAGATTTAATCTTCAATCCTGTAATACCCCTCTAATTCTTCTTTCCAATGCCACAGGTATGACCTGATTTGGATTCTTCAAGCCAAAGTTATTCCCAATCTCCCACAATGACCTAATTATGGATTGGTTCAGTAGAGCTAACTTGTATCGCATGCCACGTGTCATTGTTTCCTCCTTCAGATCTGAAATTGATATACATAAAACTACATTCTGTTTGATTTCGGCCACTTTTTACATAATTCTAATCTGATGCTCAGAGAGAGAGTTATGACAATTTTCCCAAGGTCACCTCTTTAAGATGAAATTTGGGAGCCTGCAAAAACCCTAACTTCCACATATCATATTTCCGAAAATGTTGTGAACCAAGATCTGAAATTTTTACATGAACTTCCTTAGGATTTATTCACAAATGGATTTTTTTTTAGCATTGGATGCTTCGTAGAAAAAAAAAATTATAGAGAAAATTTCACGATGACCTGTTTGAAGCAGCAAAACCCTAGAATCCAAAGCTCTAATACCAAATGTTATGAAACCAACTCCAAAAATATAAGAAACAGAGAGATTAATGCCTTTTAAATAAGCCACTTCGAGGGGGCAACCTCCTTTACATCACATAAATGAACAATTCTTGGATGATTCAAATGACAAAACCTCCTTTCTATATATAGGATTCCATGGGGTCACAATATAATCCAGTCGACCTAACAATAATAATATAAGGGCCAACAATAGCAATAGTGGGGTTTTATCGGGCACAATAATAACAATATGGAGACTTCAGGGGTACAATAATAACAATAGGGGGGATACACTACAACAATAAGGGACTACACTTGCAATATAGGGACTTAACAAAAAAATGAAGGGTACCCATTATTTTACGAAGAAAACATATACTACTGGGGGTTGTGTGGGCTACAACTATTGGTGACATGTTGAAAGAACCAATTATTGCTATCATCATTGATATAGGGTAATAGTAATTCATCTAAAATTTTATAAATTAGCCTTTTACTTCAAAAGTTTTCAAAATTTATATGAATATGTTATCTTCAATACTTGTAAAGGATAAGTTTTAAATTTCAAGTACTCGTAACCCAACATTGCTTTTTTGGAGCTCACCATATTACTTAAATTCTAAAATATATTATGAAAACAAGTCAACAGGTTAAAGCTTTTGTATCAACCAACATTTACAAACTTGTTTTACTTTTCTCCTCGTAACTTAGCATCGCTTCGTTGCTACCCTTGAGCATCCATAGTCCCAACAAAGATGTCTTAATATCATAAATGCATGGCCCTGCTACGAGAGAGCATCCATAGCCCTAACATGTTTGCTTGTACCTCCCACACTACTTTAAGTGCTTTCAACTCTCTGTTTATCTAAAAAAAATTATTTCACCCTTTTGATTTATGTATAAAAATTGGATGATAAGAAGTAGGATCATGCATGAGTTACTTTGATTAATTAAAGTATAAAAATTTATTCTAAAAATTTGATAGTTTTTTTTTTTTGTTTTTTTTAATAAACAATTAAAGTTGACATAAAAATCAATGAATAATAAATTTTCCAAGAAATTCAGAAAGTATTAGTTGAATATAAAGATTCCTTTAAGCAGAATATACTTATATATGAAGTTTCAAACTATCATAAAAATATTTCACATAAAAAACCCTTGACAGACTATGACGAGAATATTATTGTCAATTGTACAACCAAAATTAATTTCCACAACAGCCGGGAATCAAATAAGACTTATACAATCAATTTGAAAATTAAACTAAAAACATTATAACCAAGAAAAATTGCAATTAAGATAAATGTAATTTATAAAAAAAATAAATTAAATTTTCCATTAAAATGTCCACCATGGCCATGATGTAGTTCAAACATTACCTTTTCAACGTCTTCTTTCTCTAAGCATCTCAAGAAGACATCAAAATAATTATTGGAGAACAACACTCCATCAATCAATCGATAATTAGTAGATTTTAATCTTAAGACTTTTGTTTTTTGGATCTATATATTGTGGATACTCTAGGATCTAAGATTTAAATGATAACAAAAACCTCGAATTCAGATACATTTGCAAATAAAGAAATATGGATCTAGATATACGCAACTTTAGGATAGATCATTTGAAATCCAAAAGATTTCAAAATTTGTTCGATCGAACTTCTTCCGAATTCAAATGCAACAAAAACCTCGAATTCAGATACATTTGCAAATAAAGAAATATGGATCTAGATATACGCAACTTTAGGATAGATCATTTGAAATCCAAAAGATTTCAAAATTTGTTCCATCGAACTTCTTCCGAATTCAAATGCAACAAAAACCTCGAATTCAGATACATTTGCAAATAAAGAAATATGGATCTAGATATACGCAACTTTAGGATAGATCATTTGAAATCCAAAAGATTTCAAAATTTGTTCCATCGAACTTCTTCCGAATTCAAATGCAACAAAAAAACTAGTTAATTAAAATGACCCATGAGGATGATATGTAGTATTCAAGCATCCAATGATTGCAAGTAACAATTAAACGGATTTCATCTCGTTTTGGATAAGTTACATTTGTGACTTAGTCTAAAGTGAGTAGGTTTGGGTAATAGCATCCGAATTTGGATATATAAGGATATCTAAAATCAGATATCTGGATGTTCGAGATTCTATTGATTTTGATGTTTGATCTAAATTGGGATACCTAAGTTTGGACGTCTAAACGCTCAGAAGATTAATTTGAGAAGATATAAATAATTCAAGTTTTTTGGCTCGAAAATTGTAACTAAGATTTTTTCTTCGAGTCTTTTGATATTTATCTTTTTAAGCATCACTCATGCAATGAGTGTTAAGTGGACTATTCAAAAATTATGATAAATTTGTCAATTATGACTAGCTCTCATGGAAATGGTCATAAATGAATGACTTACTTAACGCGCTTGAATCGCAAAAATGATATCTAATATAATGCAATGCAGAAACTCCTCATACTTAAATTATATGAAGTTAAAGAATGGAAATAATTGTTTTCAAGGGAAATCACTGAAACAAATTAGCTAAAAACACTTTTTTTCTTATGATCTTTAAAATTAATCCAATTATTTTAAACAAATCATAATGAAAATATTTACTAACATAAAATTAAAAACAAATAATAATACGTCATAAAATAAGGAATCAACAAAAAAATTGAAGGGCCCCCATTATTTTATGAAGAAAACATATAATAATCAAGGATTGTTGTATTGGCTACAACAGGTTGTAAGACCTTTGTAAGAAAAAAATTCTTCTTGATCCCATGGTCAGTTTTAAAAATCCCTAAGTGTGCCTCTATACGAGAGGGATGTAGTTCCAAGATGACCTTATTTTTTAGTTTGGGAATCCTTACATAAGTATAAATTGTCCCTATACTAAAGTGAATCATTCTTCGATGTGAATTTATTTGATGTGATGAGGCCAAGAATTCCTAGATAATAGTTGCAATTGATCCTTTGATATCTTAAATAAAAAGTTGAAGTACAAGCTACAAGTGTTCCACCCTCTGATGTCCAACAACTATCAAAATGACTAAGAAATCCATACATATAGACAAAAAACCATTTCCCCTCTCCCAGGGGTCGAATCCTAGAGTGGAGGAATAGTTCACGTGATTTCCTCACCTAAAACGTAAACAGTAGGGAGGTTAACAAAACTCTCCTCAAGATAGAAAAACTGATACATTTGACCATGAAAAGTATTTATAGGCATGAATCTGCCTATTTGCACTCTAATTGGCCTATTTACCATTGATTACATCATTACAACTCAAAAAATGACAAATTACATCAGGTGAAACTGAGTTTGACTGTTCAAAATGAGAAAACAAACTTCCACACAAAACCACAGCGATTTATCGGAAAAGTGCGGCGTGTCAAGAGAAAGTGCAACGTGTTGGGTGTAAGTGGATTTTGGAGGCTTTTCCGAGGTCCAAATCAATATCTGAAAGATGTTGGAGAAACATATGCATGTATAATACACCATAGAACCCTCAAGCACTGAAAAATAGTGCTCATGTACCTCCAAAAATCAATTCTCCCACAACTACTTCAAAAGTGCAACGAGATTCTGAAAAAACATGGCAGAAAGGTGATTTTTAGGTGGTTTTTTTACCTTTTCACCCACCATAATCTGCTGAAATTTCTCTCCCAAGTGCCGAAGTTGATGTACAGGTCAAGAGAAAACCAAAAATGTAAATATTTTGGCATTTGGATGCCCCCAGCAAAAGCACAGCGTGAGGCTCGCTACGCTTTTGAACCAAAGCCTGTGCAAAAATTGCCAAAATGTCCAAAAACTTCAAAATTTGTCAAAATTTCTCCAAATTTGCTCAAAATTCTTCCACACTTGCTCCATGGAGACCTATGATGGTAAGTTATGCTATGAGGGAGGCATCAGCAAGTAAATCCAACTTACCCTTCTTTTTTTCCTTCATTACCGTTGAATGATTGAATCTCCTTTTTGTTCCTTGGGAAGTCCAATTTTTGAATTGCTTTGATCATGGAGGGATCAATGCGAATGCCATCTTTTGAGATAATGTGCCCAAATAGTTTTCCCTCCTCCATGGAAAATAATGTTTTCTTAATATTCAGCGAGATGTCGAATTTTCTGCATTTTTGAAACACTATTCTCAAGTGGTGTAGGTGCTCATCATCTGAGTGTGAGAAGACAGTAACATATTCAAGGTAAACTACAAGAAATACATCCTTCTCATTCGAGAAAGCGATGTCCATAGCCCACAGAAATGTAGCCCCTACATTCTTGAGCCCAAATGGCATTTTGGTGTACATGAAGGTACCCCATGGCGTTGTAAATGTTGTTTTCTCTTGGTCATATTCATGCACCAAAATCTAGTTGTATCTTGAATATCCGGCGATAAGTGAAATCCTTGAAGCTCTAACAACCCTCTGCAAGATGTGGTCCATCTTCGGCAAAGGATAATTGTTCTTTAAGGACGCCTTATTCATATTTCTGAAATCTATGCAAATATTAATCTCTCATGTCTTCTTCCTTACCGACACAAGATTAGACATCCAATTTTAAAATCGAATGGGAACTATAATACCAACCTTGTAAGGTCTATTTACCTCTTTTTCGATCGATGGCAACAGCTTGGGGTTGATTCTCCTCAACTTCTGGCCAAATGGCTTTTGATCCGGCTTGATTGGGATTGTGTGTTGGATGATGTCTTTGTTGCACACCTTTAAATCCAAATACTTCCAAACGAAAACATCAAAAAACTCACTTAATAGATTTGTATATTTACCTTCAACTCAGGGGATAAAGACCTTGATAACTTGACCAGCTTGGGGTTATCCGTTGTACCAATGTTTAAATCTTAACCAGCTGCTTCTTTGGGGACCATAGTTAGCTTTTTTGCGACATCATCATGATCAAACAACTCTTCCAAAGGTACTAGACCTTGTGGAATGTTTTTGTCCTTCAGCTACAGCACCTCAACTTCAGTAGCTTCAATTACCTGATCATCTCCATTGTACACTTCGTCAATGTGGGAGTTAGCAAACTCCTCCTCCATCTGCAGAAAGTTATTTATCTTTTTATCATCCCAAAATACTTTCTAGTATCTGAGATTGTCAGGGACAGTCAAGCGATGCTTCACATGAATTTCAAAATTTTTAGTTGCATGAATAGGAATCTTAAAATTGTTGGTCGATGTGGCAAGTGAATCAACCATAAATTTCTGACTTCTAGGAATCATAGGCAATGTATATTCTGCAAAAATTTTAAGAATATCAAGAACAGCATTTCGATAAGCTCTCATCAAGATGTTTGGCCTTGTACTCCCCTTTTACCTGTTTTATCACCAACTCAGATTCGCCATATACTGTAATTCTTTTCGCGCCTGGCCTTTTCAAAATTCAGAGACCAGTGATCAAGGCCTCGTATTTAGCCCCATTGTTTGAGAAGTCAAAGGCTAGTTTATAAGGTCATAATATTACATTTTGTGTGACTTTAGATGACCGATGTATAGGGCTATGGATCCATATTTGAATACCAGCTCCGTCTTTTCCTAAGGCACCATCGAAATCCATGGTCCAAAGACCCTCCTCATCATCGGGAAGCTAAGATTTTGTGGGCTAAAATTTTTCTTCTTTCTGATCTGCTATCTCAATTTGATCTTTACCTTTCTCTGACTCAACTGATCTTTATTGTGACTCTACTGAATTTTTCTCCGAAGTGCTTGGCTGCAAGCTTTCAGAATTTTGATTTCTGTTTTCTGCATTCAAGACCGCTTGGACACTATTTGAAATTTCTAAAATTTCTTCACCTTCTACAAGCTGACTATCTAAATCATCAGTACCTTATCATTATACAATATGAAGGATTATAAATCAGTATGTACAGAGTGAATTGGGTGATTCTTGGTTTTATCTTTGCTAGTGATCATGTATTTCATTTTCACTTCTGGGTATAGCTTCCTAAGTTGGCCAAATAATAGAATTGTGGCATATGAAAAACCAAGTTGTAAAGTACCCCTTAATTTGGCTCCCCAAGACCATGAAAGCAGCATGTCATACCTTGGAGGTATGTCAGAAACTACAAAATCCATCAACACATTTTTGGTAGGAATCTGAACCAAAGAGACAACTAAGTCTTTGATAAGACCAAGGCATCAGACTCTACCAGAATAAAAAGAATAGAGGTCATGATAGGATCGGGTTATGTCCAGCCCCAACTTATCCATGATAGCCTTCAGAATTAGATTATGAGAAGCCTCGAAATCCATCATGGCATTATGGAGAATATAATCATGAATCCTCAAGCTAAGATAAAAGGGATAGACTTCACTATCTTCAAGATTTCCATCTACGGTTGGACCATATAGAAGTTCAGGATGGTCATCACTGACATTGACCATGTCTGACATGTGATCTACTTTCAACATCTTGGAAATTTGAGATTTATATATATATATCGTTCTTTGCAAGCTTAGTGAGTGGAATAGACACCTTTAACTTAGAAATTTCACTCTCTAAGCTAAACAAGTTAGATTGTTTCTATACCTCTTTCACAATGGTATCTCACTTTTCAGGCTGCTCTTTTGCTAGATATTCCTTCCTTTGTAATTCCTTATCTTTCTTTGATGTACTTGTAGATAGTTCATTGTTCTTGCTCTGATTTATGGCAGCAGGCTCCTTCTCCTTGTTTGGACTAGCTTGGGAAGTTTGTTTGGGCTGAGTATCTTTATGTTGAGTTGTCCTCTTTTGAGTAGAAGTAATAGGAAAATTTTGGTTTCTCAAACTGTATTGTCTTTGCACCGAGCTAAGAGCATTTAGGTTCCCCCTTTGATAGACTTCAGATTAGACTGCCAACCCGTCATCGTTTGCAAGTACAAGTTCATGGTCATCTGGCACATATGTTTATTCAGTATACTCATCATCCTTTGTATGATAAATAGGTCCCTGGTCTTTTGAAAAGAGAAATTTTTCTTCAACAATGTCATCTTCATCTTTAGGTGCTTGGGCATGGTTCCGTTGTAATGGAGTGCTTATTTGTTGTAGAGCTTGTTGATCTGGGGCTCTATGTTCTCTTTACTTAATCATGAATTGTGGTTGCTACTACTGTCCTCACAAATTGGGATTTTTAACTTGATTGTCTCGCTGCCTTTCATAAATGGACATTTTGTTTACCATCTTCTCTACAATTCTAATCAAACTATCCAGCTTTTCTTCGGATGAACTTGATCGCTCTTCCTTAATTATGACTCACTTTTCAACTTTTCTTTTTGATTTCTTGATAAAAAGGTTGGCTTCAATTTCTCTGCATCTCCTCCAATGAGGTAGGATTTCTTTCTCTAAGTTGATATGCCATATCAGGATCAAAGGCATATTGATAGTGCAACAAGGCCAAATCGGGTGGAGGTTTGATATTGACGGGAATGGAATTGTACACCTTATTGAAGTGGATGGTATAGTCTTGGACAGATTCATTAGGTTGTCTTTTCAATGAGTTATACTCGGCCAATATCTGAAGAGGATTTTTCTTTTCCTCCCACTTAGCAAGGAAAATATCTGTCAACTGCTGTGAATTCTACACTGAACCATATGCGAGAGCTCTAAACCATTTTTCCACTTCTCCCGAGAAACTCTGAGCAATGATTCTCATCTTCACATCATCATTTTCTACTTCTTCTAAATCTATGAAATTTGTGATCTTGTTATTGTGTTGCCTTCTTGTAACATCGGTGGTTCCATCAAAAAGAGGAAGTATTTGTCCATAGTTCTGAGGTAAATCAATGGGCTTTCCCGGAGAAACTAATGGAGAAAATCTAGCCATAGTAATTCTAGGAGGTAAGCTTGTAGTCACAACAGGGAGTGTTGGTATGAGAGGTGCTTGTGTAGGAGGAAGTGTGGATGATGAAGAAAAAATGGTATGAATAGATGACATTGAAAGAGGATTAGCAGACAAGAGCTCCTGTTGATATTGTATGAAAGCCTTCTCGGAGGTATATTGAAGATGGTTTGCTAGTTTTTGAAGCTTATCAAATTGATTACAAACCTTCCTATCAAAATCTGACTCTGAATTAGATTCTTCGGATGATAAAATAGTTTCAGGATTTAAAGAGTCGAATACAACTTCGGATAGAGATGTTACTTTAGATAACCTTAAAGGATCAAATACAATTTTGGACAAATATGTCTCTAATTTGGATCTATACAGTGATAACTCGAATTTCATATCAAAAGGAATATCTTCAAGTGAAATAAATTATGAAGGAAAATATGTAGACCTTACCAAAGTAGATGAACTTAACTGAATCTCTGAATGTCGAGGTCTTTGTTTTCTGATCAGTCTCTCTGGACCTTCAACGGGAGATGCTGGATGTGGATCAGGATTTGATCGTGTGTGCCTTTTAGGAGCCAGTGTATTCTTGTTTCTGCACTTTGGCTCTCTGCAACTTGAATCAGCCTTCTCAAAAGCTAGGTACTATCACCAATAGGCCTAGAATTTGATGAAAAAGTAATAATACAACCAGGGAAGATCTGTCACTTTTCTCCTCGGTAACGGCGCCAGAAATGTTAGCCTCCACAATGTCCCAAGACTGAGAGAGGATATCGATGGAGGTAACCTCAAACCAAGATTTTAGTTTGGTAGTTAGCCCTATCAAACCAAAGAGCGCTCTCTCTATGAAAATCGCGGCCAAAGGGTTTGGCTGGAGGAAAAATGGACTTTAGGCTAGATGGCTCAGCTCTAGGGTTTTGAAAAATTGATGGTTTTTCTATTGGATTAGGGATGAAACCAGGTAACTAGATCAAAGTATCAAAGGGTTTCAGTTGAAAAGATATGGAGGAGCAAGATAGCTATGCTTTTGTGATGGGCTTAGGATTTTTTCGGTGTACTGTAGGGTTTGAAAATGAAATAATATCTTAATGAGCATGGGTCATGAATTCGTTAAACAGGAAGGAAGATTACATAAAACGATATTCCCAAACAAAACAGAGATTTCATGAAAGAATTATGCTTATAAAACTTTTAGGAAAATCACTGAAGAAAGTAGATATGGAAAGGAGACATGTATATCATCTATATAAAACTATAACAAAGAAAATACAACATCACAAACTCACAACACGAGAACTCCTAGATAATAGTTGCAATTGTTCCTTTGATTTCCTGAATAAAAATTTGAAGTACAAGCTACAAGTGTTCCACCCTTTGATGTCACAACATAAAAATTACTAAGAAATCCATACATATAGACAAAAAATAATTTCTCCTCTCCCAGGGGCTGAATCCTAAAGTGGAGGAACAGTTCACATGATTTCCTCACCTAAAACCTAAAGACTAAGGAGGTTAACAAAACTCTCCTCAAGATAGAAAAACTGATACATTTGACCATGAAAAGTATTTACGGGCATCAATCCACCTATTTTTCACTCTAAATAGTATATTTACCATTGATTACATCATTACAAATCAAAAAATGACAATTTACATCAAGCAAACCTAAGTTTGACTGTTGAAACTGAGAAAACGGGCTTCTAGGCAAAAGCGCAGGGAATTATTAGAAATGTGCAGCGTGTCAGGAGAAAGCGCAGCATGCTGGGTGTAAGTGGCTTTTTGAGGCCTTCCTGAGGTACAAATCAAGATATGAAATATGCTAGAGAAATATTTGCATGTATACTACACCATATAATCGTCAAGCACTGAAAAAGACTGCTCCTAGCCCTCCAAAAATCAATTCTCCCACAACTACTCCAAAAGCACAACGAGCTTCTAAAAAACATGGCAGAAAGGTGGTTTTTAGGTGGTTTTTTGACCTTTTCACCCACCAGAATCTGTTGACATGGCTCTCCCAAGGGTTGAATTTTATGTACAGGTCGAGAGAAAACAAAAAATTTAAAGAGTTTGGAATTTGGATGCCCCCAACAAAAGCGCAATGTGAGGCTCGCTATGCTTTTGGACCAAAGACTGTGCAAAAATTGCCAGAATGTCCAAAAACTTCAAAATTTATCAAAATTTCTCCAAATTTGCTCAAAATTCTTCCATACTTTCTCCATAGAGACCTGTGATGGTAAATTATGCTATGAGGGAGGCATCAACAATTAAATCCAACTTACCCTTTTCCTTTTCCTTCATTAGGTCTTCCTTGAGTTTTTCCTTCAATTGCTTGATTCTTACCTTAGAGACCTGATTTCTTGTGTAGTAATGCATGGCCATGTGCCTTTGTATGTTGTTGTTCTTATTTTCCCTCTTCGAGAGTTTCTCCAAGTGACCATTGGTTCTATCAAGCCAATATTCCCTATCCTTGTCAATTTCTACCAATATGAGCTCATTAACTGTCGTTTGGGTCCTTGGTGGTGTTACTTCTCTCTATTGCTGAAGCGACCTTTTGAGGCCTCTAGTCCTTGGCCTGTTTCTTCTTACCTTCTCTTCTTGACCATCTCACTCATCTATGTCAACTACTACTTTTCCCTTTACATCTTCTTTGTTCAAATTAACTTTAGGCCTATTCAAGAGTAGTTGGTTTACCTTTAATTACATATTTTCTTGTTCCAGGAATGAAATCAAGAAGTTGGCCTTTGAAAAGTTGTCCTTAAGTTCTATGATCTTAGCATATTTCTCCATGATGATCTGCTATGTTGTTTTGTGCTCTTCATGCATCTTCATTTTTTCCATGTCAGTGTCAATATGGAATGCCTCCTCATCTTGCAAGGTTGCCTCATGTTGTGATGATAATCCATGTTCAACTGATGTAGGCTTGGCCCTTTCAACAATGTTTGAAGCAAAAACAAGCCTTCTTCCTCTTTGATATGTTTGGGTCACCTCTACCCTAGGTGTCCTCTTGACTGAAATTATACTAAATGGGCCAATCTCCCTTGGCTTGGATGGTGTTGATGGTGTAATTTATATAGCAGGTTGACTAGCAGGGGGAAAAAAGATAGTGGACTACATGAATGTCTCCCAAGAGATGTTCATCTGTGTGAGCTGGTGTAAGACAATGATTTTGATGAGTTCGTGGTGAAAAATACTAGCTTGGTGATCATTCTCTTTATGTTTCACTTTATCTGCAATTTTAGCCAAGATTTTGTAGAGATAGTAGGGTAGGTTGACAGTTTTTACCCCTGTGAAGTTCATTAGAAATCTGACATGATATTTGTACAACCTTGAAAATCTACCCTCACGTTTGAAATACCTCATTATGGCCTTCATCAATGGAGCAAACTTATCAAGCAGTTGTCAAAAAAGAAAAATTGTCTTGATGGCTTCTTTGTAATGAATTTTAATGAAAGCTTTGTAATTTTGAACACCCAAGTCTGAGTTCTTGAACCAATTTTCCCCACTGTTTGGTATGCCTGTAGCTATAGATATGGCCTCAGTTGAGATTGTGAAACTCACTCTTGCAATTATGACCTTATCTCTCCTAAGGTTTGTGGCAAACAGGGTTGTTAACTTGGCATGATATCCCACTTGTTTTTGCTCACAAAACCCTAAACATCCTACACCCTAAACCCTTTAAAAAGACTTTATTGATCATTTTCCATATTACTACTCCTTCAATGCCAGATTTACTGGTGAAATGACAATTTTTTTATGAATTTGACCCTAAGACCTAATGGTGACACTATAATGAAATGAGTTGAATGGTGACCATGGTGGTATGAATGAAATGATAATGGAGACATTTCAGTGGTGAATCATCCAACTTAGTGATGTCAATGATAGTGCTATGAAATTTTTGAAAGGAGTAGTAACAGACCTAGACACACTAGCCAATGACCAAATTTTTATTTGAAGACCTACTGAAACCATAAAAATTTGACTTAAGACCCTAACAAAAACTTTTTAAGAGCACAATTGATCACTGGTGACAGGCAGAACTAACTGACACTAACAGGCATCACCCAAAAAACCTTGGATTTTTAATAAATGGAGAGTTTCTCTATTTGATATTCTGGTGAAAACAATCATGCAATTATACCATGGTGTCTCATTTTTAACAATTTTTTCATGTTGCTTGAGCTTATCACTTTGGACGACTTCCTTTGGATGAATCTAAGTTCAAATTACTTTCCTTTAGAAGAAAACTCATGAAATGTTCCTAAAAACTTAGAACCATAAATCCCAATTATTGCAACCATTGGATCCCTAATGCAACATCATTTGGACTTCTATCATTGAACTATCCAATAAATACTCCCTGTGGTGAGGTTAATTCTAAGGCACTTCCCTAAACAATCTATGGTACCTCCATATATGGTCATTACTTGAAATGTTTCTCTTGGATAGATAAAGCAATTCAGAAGTTTGGATAATTTGTAGTTAATGAAGTTACTGATACACTACAATCAATCAATGTTGTTACCTTTTTATTTTTTATATACCTTCTATATTGAGTAGTGTTAATGTTGACCAAGGCATGAAAAGATATGGTGGAAGTACTCTCTTCTATTTCTATATATTATTCCAATTCGTGTTCTTCTTCCTCTTCAAAATATATAGAATAACTTATTCTCACCACACTTATGCCACTTTACTATACTTATTATCACAATTGGAACATAGCCATTTTGTTCTTATTTCATTCATTTGTTGAGGTGTCAGCCTTATCAATTGATTAAGATTAGGGGTAGTAACATAGACCTCTGTATAGGTGTTTAGGGTAACCACTATAGTGGCCATATTCTTACTTTAAACTTTCCTTTCCATAATAAAAACATTTTCTAATGACTTGGGTTCGAAGAGACATGCCTCATGTTGAAGGCTCTACTCTAAACCACCCATAAAGAGATTCATCAAATTATCCTTTAGAGTGTTCTTCACTCTCGAACATGAATTTTGTAATTGTTAAATGTGCTTTATAAGTGGACTTATTTGCTTAAGTTTTTTCATTTGTCTTAAGATGACGTTGATCATAATATTCCCACATTGTATTAATAGTTTACTCTATAAAATTGGACCAAAAGACAACCTAGTCATTTCTATGATCATAAAGAAATTCCTTCACACATATTGATAAGGTTCTAAATATGATATTTCAATAATTAAATTTTGCAATGTTGGCACTTGGTGTAAATCAAATAATTGCTCCATTTGGAATATCCATGTTATTGGATCATTACCATAAAACTTTCTCATGTATTATTAGGAATGGAGTAGTTCCTTGGTTGATAGTTGAACACTCCATGGTGTGGATCTTAAAGTGATGAATGATCATGTATCAAGAACTTTGGCATCTTGTCCTCCACTCATGTTTCAATTTTCACACTACACCACTATGACTTAACCCTATTATTTTCATTATCCTCTTCTTATGGAGGCAAATTAAGCACACCGGCAAGTCTTAACTCATTCAAATTCCGCCATTCGTGTCTTTGAGATTATCTTTGATGTTTTCTTTCATATCTCTTTTTAGATCTTCAAAATATATGTGTCTTATCAAATATATCATGTTAACATTCCTTACCATTATATTTTGTATGCCTTCCATTTTCCTTTCACCTTGGACAACCTAAATTCCATGTTTTGTAGTTCACCTAGTGCCATTAATGTGTTCTCTAGAGGTTTAATAGGTGTATAATTATTTGCAAGAAAAACTAATAATACTCCTCTTTGTCTCTTTATCATAAATTTTGAATAACCATAAATATAACTTCCAATCAAAAGTTATTCTAATTTCAAGTTAACATACTTTAACAACCTTGTTTTTCAAATTATCTTGCTACATGACCTTTCTCCTTAAGTATCTCTAAAATTTTAACTTATCTAAGTCTAAAATGACAACCTATGGTAGCTTGATCTATTTTCTCCACAATTCCATATGTTTGACTAAATTTTGATGTGCCAAAAAAAAAGTCATGATAACTTTCCCAAAACTTTTTGTTTTTTGTCCCTTTCATGAGTGTAAACTTGTATGGCCTACCACATGTTAAATTTATAATTTCTACTTTTAACATTTTGAACTAAAATACTATGGTTTGTACTTTATTCAATACAACTAATGGCACTCAATTTGGATCTTTCTAAAATCAAATATGACTATTTATCAAGAACACTTGTTTGAGACTAGTAAGAAAATCCCTAACTTACACAACATGTAACTTGAAAAATATAGTGAACCAATTTATGAAATTTTACCATAGGTGCTTCACTATGTCTCCTTGTGAACCCAAAAAAATCACCATCTAAAACTTCCAATAATATAGTTTAGCGAAAATACAAAAATGACCCTTTTGAAGGAGCCAAACTTGGGAATGGTATGATTTAAAACCAAATATCATGCACCATGTTATGGTCCTATATTTTATACGATGACTTGATTGTAGCTGTAATTTTGTATATGAGATGCTATAAATAATGTTCCATTCTGAAATTTATTTCTAAAAGAAAATAAACAAAAAAGGGGATAATATATATATATATATGAAAATATGAAAATAACAAAAAATCAAAAAACATGAGAAAAAAGGAAAAAGAATGAAATACCCCATAAAAAATTAAGTTTATAGAAGTGAGCAAGCCTAAATGCCACTCAAAAAATGAAAAAATGCATCAATATTACTTAGAATTTTTTTTTAATAATGCGTTGCTAGTTAAAATGCCACATTGAATTTGGACAAGTAGAGTAGTTAGTTTAATCACACTGTTTAAACGTGATTAGGTTGAAGTAAATAAATTTAGTTTAGGTTAGTGAATAATCAATCACATAGTATAATCATGATTTAATTAGTCTGGTTAAAATAAAGATGAGTTAACCACACTGTTTAAACGTGGTTAATTGATAAATCAAAAGAAAATATCAAAAAATTGTTTGCAAATCAAAATGCGGCACGAGAGGATAATTAAATAGGTTTAGAGGATAATTAAGTATGTTTTAGATTATTTTAATCACAACATTTAAATTGTGATTATGATCATTGTAATAAAGTTTTGACATGATGTTTTATTTTATGTAATAACATTGGATCACTTTCAACGGCCACAATCCACCTCGCCCGGATCAATGGCGGAGGATATTCTTCGCCCCCCCCCCCCCCCCCCTCGCCCAAGCTAGTTCATTGTTCAATCATCAGGGGGGTCTGAATGGGCGAAAATAAATTTATACGTGGCAAATCCTTAGTACTTCGCACCCCCCCCCCAACCATTTCTGCTCACCACTCCATCCCCCCTCTGAAAACCTCCATTCCACTCCCCTTGCGTTAATTGTTGACCCCTCCGCTCCCGCGCCAATAACCTCCTACCATGTGGTCCTCTTGTCCCCACCATTTCTCCCCTATTATCCATCTCCCCTCCACTACCTGTTCGGAACCTCACCCTTGCAAGCCCCACTTCCCTTCCATCAAAGAAAATGCTCGTCACTTTTCTCCCCCAAAACTATACCGCCATCTGTAATTCCTCCCTCCACATCAGCCAACCATTTTATAAATAAATGCTTCCCACTCCCGTGATAATGGATCTGCTCCGTTTAACGGTAACTGAAAAAATGGTAAACACGTTTTTCCCATATAAACCACCAGAAACCCATTTCAACCCCTTCGTTTACTATTACAGGATCATCAACAAATCCAAGCGCACAGTCGAGCGAAAATATTTTCCCCAGCATAGAGCCAGTGGTCCATGCCATCACTGTGACCATTCAACATAACCAGTCCTTGCAACTAAGCGCCTAGCGGTGAAACTTGTGTCAAATTACCAGTCTTCACCTGTTGTCCGAGTAATTCTAAACCTTATTCTTCTTTCTATAATGGCACCTAAAGGAAAAACTCCTAAGAACAAATTCAAGGCCTCTAAATTCAATCCTATGCTTCCCCCTACCGTAGATCTAGATCACCAACCATTAGTAGACCACTAATACGAGATCACTGATACCAATTGCGATTTTAACCTGTGTGAACTTCACAAGTGGTTGAAGCAGAATTATCTCAACCAAAGTGATGAATCATGTCTATGGGAATCCACCCTGCCCCAATTCATTTTTCCACGGACCTATCACTTCCCTGATTTCGTGTCTTGGTGACAATTTCGTTACATCACCAACCAAAGTGTAGTTGTGACCCAAAAAATATACATCCTCTTCACCATCACTCTTCAGTCTATCTCCCAGATGCTTCAACTACAAAATGTTGACTCCCTGAAGCCATTTTCAGTAGATTGCCTCACGGAATTCTACAAAAACCTGACCTTCCAACCAAGAGCCAAGATTAATGAAGTTTTTCTTCCTGGGGATGCATAATTACCCAAGAATAATCCCCCATACTCATCCTTTGTGTTCCTTGAGATGACTAGACAAGTAATTTCCATTATTTCATGCATACTTGGCTATCACTTCGACCAGTGGGTGGATGAGGCCATTGTTGGTTTCTTATCAGTTTTTACAACTGGTGAAAACCCCCCCACTTTTAATTACAATGAGATCATTGCAAAATCAATTAATGATCAGTTCCTTAAGTTCTCTACTGAGGGAACTTTCAGGTATACTTCAGTGTTATTTTATTTGTTTCTTTACCATCAAGCAGACAAGTTTTCATTTTCGTTGCAGAAATTAAATGAGCAGGGTAATCCATAGTCATCTATACATTGGACCTCTTTGGTGAGGAAAAAATCTACTGAATACACCTTCTCGGATTATTTTGATCAATTCCTATATACAGTTACCTGCTTACTAAACAGTGAGGTAGATCCTATAATAGGACTAGAGATACAAAGAATTCTACATCTAAATGAACAAACGAAGATAAGGGATTGGTATTTATACCAATACTATATCGATATAAAAATTTATGTGTGTGAATTTCCACCCTACAGGCTCCCAAATTTTATTCCTATGAGGATATTCTCCCTGGAGTATATAAGGCAGATGATACACATGGATGATCTCCATTTTGTTGCGGCCAAGAAAAAGTCTCAGTTCAAGATTAAAGCATGAATCAGATCATTTATTTGTAACACTAGAACACTAGGTAAAGAGGCAGATTTTATACTCAAGCAAATGAACTTCAAGTTGAGTTTCACCTGGTCGTATGACACTTTTGGCATCATTTCTAAGTTAAGAGTGAAGCATAACACCACTCCCTACAACCACACTCCAAGATCAGAGATAGAAAAAATCATGAATCAGTCATTGGGAGGAGAATACACTACAAGAGGTAGAATAACAGGTGATATCTACAACTACTTCACAAACTCCATTACCCAAAGAGAAGCAGGATAAAAGGCTGAGGAGGATTCTCCTTCAGTGACAAAGATTGGCAGCAAAGAATTTCCGATATACAAGAAGAAGCAAAAGAATAATTAAACACTCGACTTTTTGTAGGGAAGTGAGGAATAGGCTACCATACTCCTAACAGGCTCTCATGTTTCTATAAGGAAAGAAGATATTTTCACAGGATCTCCCTCTTCCTCAACCTCCCAAGATCTCCCAAATGCAGCTCAAAGAAAAGAAGTGGCTCAGGACACAATTAAACCAAACATTTTTTCCAAGTACAAAGAAATTAAACAGAGAAATGAAATGCTCAATGCCACAACATACTCCCAGATATGGAAGGAAACATCTCCCTCGTAGCATAGGCTCATTTTAGGCATTGACACAGAGAAAGGGAAAATGCAAATTATATTTTTTAGAGCACAAGTTCCAGTTCCAAAGACACCATCAAATTATAAAGAGTCCACATTTTCCTTTGATGCAAACCAGATTCACCCCATTGACCAAATGGACATGCACAAGCAAACCAATGAAATGATTTATTCTACTTTGACAATAATTGTCATGACAATGTCCAAGTTGTATCATGACAATGTCCAAGTTGTAGGCCTCAATTAGCAACATACAAACACAATTGAAGCTGGAAAATATTTCATCTTTGGCAAAGAATACAAAGATAAAATCACTGGAAGACTTGGTGATCAAGTTGGGCTACAATCCCAGTGATGTAAAAGAAGCAAAAGAGATCGTGAAGAGAAAGAATGCAGACTTAGCAACGTTGAGGAAACAACTTAAGCTAACTTCTACAGAAGACCCACAGGCCAAGGAATTTGGGGAATTGGAAAAACTAAATGAAGACATGTTCAAAATCATATTTGAACAGAATAGCCAGATCAGGGATATGGAAATATAAATGGAGAAATTCTCAAGGAAAAGGAGCAATCATCACAACTAGCCATATTTCCATTAACAACAATTCCTATTTCTGTTACAACAATAGTAACATCTACATCAACAATGACACAAGCACAGACCACTGATTCTTCAAATGTTTTGGTCAGAGCCATGGAAGACTTGTCCATCCAGGGCAAGGAAATTGAAAAATTGAAGACCCAGCTTAAAACTTTGAAAGATAAAAGGTTGAAAATAGATCATTATTATGTAGCAGAATTGCAAAAAACTCACAAGCTCACTCAGAGGATTGAATAGTTAGAAATTGAATCAGCAATGGCACAGAATTTGGCACAGCCAAAAGAAAATATATGGATAGAGACAAATGAGTCCATTACTCAAATATGGCCCTCAATTCAGATCATTTTTTAGTAGGAGGAGTTGATACAAAGATCCAAATAATTGTTGAAAGAAATAAAAGAAAATTTGGGTAGAAACCTAGTGAAGCAACAACTCTGATAAGAATCTTGAATTCTAAGACTAAGGAGAAATTGGAAGAATCTGGAATTCAAGATAGGACAAAGACAATTTTGGAGGTAAGAAAGCTCATTACCAAGAAGAACCTTATGATGTAGCTAGAGAACAAATGTCACAACATAGAATCTAGCATTCAAAGGTTTCATCAAAAGTTTGATATACTCAATAAAAAAGGACTGCTAGGATTAATAGGAATGGAAAATAAGCTAATTAGCTTCGAATATTATAACCACAAATTATTCACCATTGCACGAGATAAATCAAAGTTTGCAGGCATAAAAGGGAACATCACAGGGAAGCCTTTTGAAGACATGAGATCAAACACCTATTTGTCCAAAAGTATAAAAAAGTCAATGAGACTTACAGGAAGTTGATAAATTTTCTATCCCAAAAGAAGATCGATTGGATACACTATGTGAAATTATTGGGTAAAATATTTTCACCTCTAATTGCCAGACAACATGGAAACACTTTTTTCGGGTTCAATCATCAACATCCATCCTTGAGAATAGAGTCAGCAGCTACAACAGTTTCAGATCTCCTATATTTTTGTTCTATCTTTGTAAAATAGTTTTGGATATTTTGTAAAATATCTTGAGATTTTCACTCAAGATATTTTTTGATAATTTTGCATAAATACTTCAAAATTCAAAGTATTATTGTTGGGACTTGTAAGAAGAAATACACTTATGAATGTAAATATGTTTCTTAAGCTCAAGTGGACAAATGTTTAGTAATACAGAAAGCTTTTTCAGGATTCCTATGTCGAACTTATTGGTGAGGTTATCTTCTCTTGTTAATGTGTTTTTCTCTGTGAATTCAGATGTTTCTCTTCTCTATTTTGTTCAATGAAAAATAAGAATATGAATTTGTTTAAGTACACTCAATTCTAGCTTATGAACAAAGTTGATATTTTCAACTGAAATTAAACAATAGAATTATTAATTTCTCTATGTTTAATGGATCATTAATCTTTTATTATTTACCATCTCATAAAGCTTTTTAAGATATAATAGGTTTTCCTACCTTACCCTATTAAACTTATCTGTAATTGTTGTAATTGATCAACTTGAAACTTAAATTGACTCCATTTCCCAATGGCTTTCTCTTGATGTTCCAACAAAACCATTTTAAAAACCAAACTCTGAAACTTTCACATCTAGCCTAAAATCCTAAAGCAACAAATCTAAATTTGACAGAGAGATCCCTCTATGAGTTTAGAAGGGCTAGCTTCTCAACTTAAAAGCGATTATGTGGTTACCTCTAGATTTTTTTCACAACCTTAAGAAATTACAGAGTGCTAACACATCAAACACCCTAATAGAATAAAAATAGAGAGATAAGTAACTCCACATCCTGAGAATGAGAGAGAAAAATGAATGAAAAGCCTCTTTGAGGGGACAACCTATTTTTACAATATAATATTTTTTCGAGATGAGATGATGTCTAAAATTGAATCGCCTTGGTATATTTGAATACTAATGATAAAATTTATCATTAAGAGACCCACCTGACTCACAAATATAATGCTATAATTGTAATGTCTCGATATCTAGGACTTAACATCATGAGATCCATGTATCTTCCCTCTTCCTTATTCTCATATACTTCATTATCTTTAGGTAAATAAGGAATGGAACAAACAACTCAGCATAAAACTACATATTTGATTTGCAATAACATAAAATATATTTACAAAACTTGAAAAGCCTTCATTATAATCTATGTCCATGCCCAAATCATCATCCTTAGAAAGACATGTCATCCACTAACATAACGCAAATTTTATAAATGAGGAGCCTCAGTTGCCTTGCACCAATATCTAAATATCAACATAACAACATAATAAATTTTACATTGTAATATATGTCGATGTTTTATTTCTTGCAAACCATCATCATCGAGGTCTTCTTCTTAAATATCGTAATTTCTCAAAAGTATTCCATTCTTTCAATGAAAAACAAGACTTGATTTGTCATTTTCTTAAATACTTTTTCCATCTTGTCAAGCATCTCATATTTGGGTCAATATCATATTCTATCTTTATGGTATGCATTTATTTCAAGTTTCCAAGTAAAATTTTATGCTTCAACAATTTTTGCTTACTCTCAACATTAATACAAACAAAATGAAACTTCATTAAAAGGAAACAAGGCTTTATTCCCCACTAGAGTCACTAGATGAGTAGCGAAATATTCAATAAACTTACATGCATCATAATCTTGTATCTTAAATTACTATTCTTTAGGGTCTAGACTTTGTCTTTGACATTGACTCGAATTGTTGGCCCCCAAGCTCATACTTTAAATGTGAGGTCTCTCACTCCATTTAGAGCACGATCAATGATACTTAGGAGCGTAGCCTATTGTTATCGCAACACCCCTCCTCTTACTTTATGATTTTCAAAATAGATTAAAGGACGATATTCATATTTTATCATAGATTTACCATTTTAAGCCCTCATTATACTATATATATGTAATGAGCTAAAAGAAAACATACCAAAATAGACTTTAAAATACATGAATTGAACCAATGAAGATCATTGTCATCCATTGGGCTTAACATTATCTTAGAAAATAGGTATCTTGAATGAATAAAGGTGAAATATAATGGGGAAATTTGATTCTAGAATAAATCTTGTTAAATGAGTCAATCATATTATACCACTGACATAAAATGAAGGTACTACAAGTAAATGATTGAATCTTCACAAACAATCACAAATTAAAGATTCATGTAGAAAGAAAAGCCAAGCATATTATTGATCAAATATTTATTAAACATAATAATCTAGCAACAACTATATTATCATCATATTCACAAAGAACAAGGAACTCTATGTGTTAGCGTAAATTCTTAACACAAGTGTATGAAAAGAGATCACTTTAGCTGTGTGTGACAAACCGCCCTAACAAAAAATATGGGTACTTAAATTCCTTAGATATGCAATAGATAGTCGAAACAAATACAAAAAAAACCCAGATCTATGCAGTAAAATCAGTTAAACAGTAAAAAGAAATAAGAGTTGCTCCAAATATCCAATGGACAAGACAAGATATATAAAGAATTTTATATGTATTGACACCTGGGAGGGGAACAAATAATGATGTTACCAATCCCCCTCAATGGGTTGGGTTCTTGGAAGTCCTCAACTCTTCAGACCCATAAGTTTCTCTCTCTCGATGGTGTAGAAAACCCAAGACGTGTTGAACTCTATGGGAGCTCAAGAAGCAAGAAAATAGTAGCAGCAATGAGAATGATCAAAGCGCGACAATGAAAGTGATCAAAGTGAATAAATAATGGAAAACCCTCCTATTTATAACAAAATATTGATTTATCCTCGATAATGGTGAATAATAAAATATTATTAACCAAGATCTAGATCTAACTGCTTGGAATATTTTATTATATTTTGTTGGAGGGAAAAGGAATTAAAATTGGTTAAATACATTTATTTAGAAATAATAAACAAATAAATGATTTATTTATCATTTCAAGAATGGGGTTAAGGAATAATTTAACAAATAATTATTTGTTTAATTATTTCTAGGTGATTTAGTCAAATTTAACAAAGAATAATAACTAAATAATGATTTAATTAATTATTCCTAAAGAAAAATAAGATAAATAATGATTTATCTAATTATTTCTCATAATTTGGTTAAATATGACCAGGAGTATTATTTAAACAGTGGTTTAATTAATTATTCCTAGAATAAAATCAAATAATTAATGATTTAGTTAATTATTCCTCATGAGGTTTTGTGTTTGAACCATAAATAAATTAATAAAATGTGGTTTAATAAATTATTTTTTATAGTGAAAGCAATTTTACAGTGGTAAAATTGGTCTTGCATGGTGTACATCGATCCATCTAATTGTAAATGGTTAGATGACCAAAAATTGATGTAACAGATTGCCCCCAACGTGCAAGCGTTAGGAGCTAATCATATGACCGAAGTACGTTGTAAGAACACAATCACTAGACACTGAAGGGGAGTCAAAGAGAGAGAGATACAAAGACGGAGTGAAGCGAGAGAGGACAATAACTGAGTGGGCAAGATCTACAAATGATATAAGTATCCTTTAATGTTTGGGTACATGTTCTCAGTGAGGCGGGGGAGGCATACCTATGCCCATCGAGATGACAAAGTACAAAGAATAATGGTGCACTTAGTAAAATGAGACTGAGCAACAAAGTACAGAATATGCTGGCATAGAATGGGCTAGACAAAAATATAATGGATCCCACATACATATTGCGCCTGGGACAACAGCCAGGACTAAATACAATAATATTTGAGTACATGAGACATAATAACAACCAAAGAAGCCTGGATAAATAAAAAAGGGCTATGAAAATATGAATGGATCATCCGAGTGTTACATACATGTTATAGGCGCTGCAAGCGGCTGGAACCGAACCCATCAAATCTGCGGAGCTGCATCTAAGGTTGTACCATAATATGAGGTCATTTTAGAAAGTGAGGGGCTACCTGAAGGGCCAGCCCCTCATGAGGTTTGAAACATCTCACACACACCCCGGAATCACTGGAATAATCTATTGGATCACCGAACCATCAAGTATACGGATCTCGATCATGCTGAAGCTAAGCATATGAGAAACAATCAAGTCAAATGGAAATGAGGAGTCCCTTTTCCTGATCTGAGGCACTGAACAAGAATGGAAGTTGCAACCAAGGTACACTGCCCTCTAAACCTGTCTTATGGAACGAATGTGTTGATGTCGACAAAAGGAGGTCCACCATAGGTGAGGCAATGAGGAATCCTCAAATAAGGCACGAGGGATCATAGGAGAGTGACCGATGGACTAACACCATGGATGATGATGGAAGAGGGGATACTGAATAGCGAACGGACGACTTCCCTTGTCAGAGAATAAAAGCATGGATGACCTGGCAGCGACAGACTTGACTCCAGAGGGGATGGGGGACAATATGACTGGAAGCTGAAATGGATGACACGAGAGAGGTATAAGGAAACAATGGATGGAATAATGTAACAGAAGGTAAAGGGACTCAAGACAAACTCCATGAATGCGATGGTGACTCAACTCGGATGCTCTGAACAAGTGTGACTCGATGAGGCTGCCACATAAGATAGGCCCTGTTATGAAACCAACTCCAAAAATCGAAGAAAATAGAGATAAATGCTTTATAAATAAGCCACTCCGAGGGGGAAACCTCCTTTACATTACATAAATGAACAATTCTTGGATGATACAAATGATAAAACCTCCTTTCTATATATAGGATTCCATGGGGTCACAATATAATCCTAGCCGACATAACAATAATAATGTCAGGGCATAGTAATAACAATATGGGGGTCATAGGGGTATAAAAATAACAATAAGGGGGCTACACTAACAACAATAAGGGGATACACTAGTATTATAGGGACCTAACATGCCCCTCTCCTTCAAACAACTATTGCCCTCAACACTTGATTATTTATGGATGCTTATATATAAAATTCTCATCCTCCCATGTCGAATATTCAACGAGTAAGTTCTTCCACTTGCTGATATACTCTGAAATTGATCGATTTCGTAGTTGTCAAGTTCTTGTTTCTGTGACTGCTTCTTTCGCTGCGATGTTGATCTTCCTGTTGTTTCATTCAATTCTGCAACAAAGTTAGGTTATCCTTTAAGAGTTGGAGAACTTGTTGTTGATGCTCGATGTGATATTCCACTACTTTATCATCCATGTTAGCTTTCATTTGATCCTTCAAACCATCCAAATTAGTCTTCATTTTTTTCTTTTAAACCATCTATGTCATCTTTGATTGCTCTTTGTAAGATCAAAATTTGTTTCACTTGGTACCGTAATTTTGATATATCATACTGCAATTCTTCCTCTTCGTGCGCCATAGTATAATTTTCTAAAGACTTAATAGGTGTAGAATTATTTTTTGGAGGCATTATAGAACCAAATACTGATAACAATGCTTCAATATGCCCTTGGAATCACTTCAACTTCTTTTTCAAACAAACGTTAAGCAAATTTTTAAAATGAATACACACCTTTTTATTTCTTTTGAGCAGCTCGATATTGAAACTAAATTATCTCGATGATTTAGGATCTTCAATATCTGAAATCCGGTGTTGTGGTAACCCTATGAATCTTATTTCTAATTCCATAGGTTTGAACTTATTTGGATTATTCAAGGCAAAGTTATGCCCAATCTCCCGCAATGACCTAATTATGGACTGGTTCAGTAGAGAAAACTTATACGGCATGCCAAATGTCACTGTTTCCTCCTTCGGCTTTGAAATTGATACATAAGAAACTAGAATCTGTGTACTTGCGGCTACGTTTTACAGAATTCCAAACTTCTGCTCAGAGAGAGAATTACGATGATTTTCCCACAGTCACCTCTTTGAGATGAAATTCGGGAGCCTGAAAAAACTCTAACTTCCACAGATCATATCTATGAAAATATTGCGAACAAAGATATGAAATTTGTACTTGATGTTCCTCAAGATTTAAACTTCACTTAATAAAAATTTCAACTTCTGAACCTTCGTAGAAAAAAAATTATAGCGAAAATTCCACGATGACCTGTTTGGAGCAGCGAAACCCTAGAATCCAAAGCTCTAATACCAAATGTTATGAAACCAGCTCCAAAAATAGAAGAAAAGAGAGATCAACACCTTATAAATAATTCAATTCAAGGGGGAAACCTCCTTTACATTACATAAATGAACAATTCTTGGATGATACAAATGATAAAACCTCCTTTCTATATATAGGAGTCCACGGGGTCACAATATAATCCTAGCAGACCTAACAACAATAATGTAAGGGCACAATAATAATAATATGGGGGTCATAGGGGTATAACAATAACAATAAGGGGGCTACACTAACAACAATAAGGAGATACACTAGTATTATAGGGACCTAACAGGCCCGGTGGGGACCGTAAAAGCATGAGAAAAATATGGTTACTCATGACGGAAATCGACACACACGTTGACAAGTATGAAGGCAAAGTGGTATCCCAAGTACAAGTAGTGCAAGTGAAGAAATCTAATTTTGAGAGGCGGTGAAGTGACCCTTCTTGGAAAAATGGCTTCCAGTTGAAGTATCAAATCACAAAAAACAAAAGGATACCCATTTTAGAACTTGGTGAGAGCTCTCCAACGGCATTAACGGTTCGTTAAATCGAGCTACGGTTTGGTCACAATTGACGAAAGAAATTTTAGGGTTTTTCTTTTAATAGGGTGATTTCCCTCCAATTCGATTCATTTGCTAGTGGAGCTCTGGTGAAATTAGGGAGGAGGAGAAGGCCCTAAATATTTCAAAGATTGTAGCATACAAACCGACCATTGGAATCGAGATTCGTCAGTTACAGGTTGGTGGCCTAACCTTACTCTACTTTTTCAATGGACCGGTTTTTCATATTAGGTTCCCAGAGCCCAGGAACAGCACTCTGCCCATCCTCAAGGCGACTCGTACTTCCGGGGCCCTGTACTGCACGTTGGCTCGCAGTTTCCAGAGGGGAAAATTGCGAGCTCGCAGTTACATCGCTGGAAAAGTGCGAGTTGGCAAAAGAGGTGGGTTTGTCTTGTTTTTTGGCTGGGAACTAGGGCTTGATGATTTTGATGCATTTTGTCTTTCTCTAAACTGAAAAATATGATGGGTTTGTGCAGGTATGGCATAGCTAAAGATCAACTGGAGAGAGAGGGATTTGGATGCACTTCATTCCGAGATCCGGGGGGGATCAGGTGGTCTGAGGCACACTTGCGATGTATGGCATTCTCAAGTTGGTTGAGAGCCCACTGATGAGGGCAGGGGAGCCCTTGTTGTCTAGGATATTAAACTACTAGGATCCAAACCAGGAGGCATTTGTAGTGCAGGGGAACCGGATCGAGTTGACCATACAATACATATATTTCTTGACCCGACTTCCGCCACTAGGGGTGGTGGTAGATATACATCTGATGTTACAGCGAGGTTGAAACATATTAGAGTTCATGGAATGCCACCGCAGACCAGATGCTCGTGCTAAGGGAATGACCATACCGATCGATGATCTAGTGAGGCTAGAGACATGGGTTGTCACCGCTGCAGTACTGCGGATCCTGGGATACCAGGCGTTCCACCACATAACCGGAGGGAAGATGATGTCAGTTGAGAGTTTATTGAGTGCGACCTACTATGGGTGGGCCCAGATGATGTTGTCGTCGGTGAAACGACAGTTGTCGCTATGCAAGTGACAAGTGAACCATGACTGTTCTTTTGGTACAATGTTGTGCTCATTCTTCTTCGAGAAAATCCCCACACTTCAACCTCATGTACAGATCGAGGATGGGGGTCCACAGGAGCCCAGGATGCGCCGCAAGGGGCAACTACTGTGTAGAGGAGGAGGCGAGGTAGTCAGGCTGGTGTTCTGACCTGAGTTCTTTGCACATTGGGATCATATGTCGTTGTATATAGATGACTATCCATACACTGCTATGAACTTTCAAGGTGATCTTGACTTGCCACTTCCGTCAGGTCGAGCATGGGGACCAAATGGTAAGTGAAAGGTTTTATATATTATGATGCATTGTAAAGTTTTGGAATATGTATGTGGTACTAATTCATTACTTTTGGTATGCAGATATAGCATTGGTGAAGTAGGCCAAGGTATATGGGACAACCCATTGTGCCAGGGGCTGCACAGTCCAGTAGAGCGAGAGGAGACCAGGGACCCGACTATCAAGCCCTGCTGAAGGATGTCCGTCGTAGATGTGAGTTGATGTTGATCGGTGTATCTGAGCACAAATGGCATGATCTTGAGGACCAAACATCGAGGGATGTATAGGGCTACCCTATGAGTGGCGAGGGGTCATGCGGCGCATGGCGATGGCCGAACAAGCTGTGCGGGATCTGCGGGCTGCAACAGCCGAGCCATTGGCTCAAGACCCTCGAGAAAGTGATTAGATGTAGGGGAATGTGGTGCCCCCAATTTTGATTTTGCAACATGCTATGGGCATGTTAGGTCCCTATATTACTAGTATAGTCCCTTATTGTTGTTAGTGTAACCCCCTTATTGTTATTATTGTACCCTTGTAACCCCCATTTTTTTATTATTGTGCCCTTAAATTATTATTGTTAGGTCGGCTAGGATTACATTGTGGCTCACTAGGATTACATTATGGCCCCATGGACTCCTATATATAGAAAGGAGGTTTTGTAAATTGTATCATCCAAGAATTGTTCATTTATGTAATGTATTGGAGGTTGCCCCTCGAAGTGGCTTATTTCTAAGGCGTTGATATCTCTTTTCTTCTATTTTTGGAGCTGGTTACACAACATTTGGTATCAGAGCTTTGGATTCTAGGGTTTCGCTGCTCCAAACAGGTCATCGTGGAATTTTTGCTATAACGTTTTTTCTAAGAAGTTTCGGGGAGCCAAAATTTAGGTGTGGTCGAAATCCCTTTGAAGCTTGTCTAAAAATTTCGTAGCTTGGTTCAAAAATTTTCAGATATCATCTCATCTGTGGAAGTTAGGTCTTTTTTCAAGCTCCTAAACAGGTCATTGTGGAATTTTCGCTATAAATTTTTTTCTACGAAGGTTCAGAATCTGAAATTCATATGGTGCGAAGCTGAAATCCTGAGGAAATTCGTCAAAAAATTTCAGAGCTTTTTTCGCAATATTTTTGAAGATATGATCTGTGGAAGGTAGTGCTTTTTCAAGCTCCTGAATTGCATCTCAAAGAGGTGATCGTGGGAAAAGTTCAATAACTTTCTCTCTGGGCATCAGATTGGAGTGCCGTAAAAAGTGGTCGCAAGTGCACAGAATGTAGTTTATTGGCTATCAATTTCAGAGACAAATAATGAAACAGTGACACGTGGCAAGTCGTACAAGTTCGCTCTACTGAACCAGTCCATAATTAGGTCATTGTGGGAGATTGGACACAACTTTGTCTTGGAGAATCCAAATCAGGTCATACCTATGGCATTCAAAAGAAAATTCAGAGGGCTACTACAGTGCTGAATTTTAGATATTGAAGATCTGTAATCACAGATATAATACAATTTCAATATCGAGCTCCTCAAAGCAAGAAAAAGGTGTGTATTTTTTTCAAATTGCACAAGTCTTGTTTGAATAATCAAGTTAAATTGATCCCAAGGGCATATTGTAGAATATATATCAGTATTGGATTCTAAAATGGCCCCTAAAAAGAATTCAACACCCATTAAGCCTATAGAAGGCTCTACTATGACTCATGAAGATGAAGAATGGCAACATGACATATCAAAATTACAAGAGCAAATTTCGCTCTCGCAAAGAACAACAAAAAATGAAATGGAAGTTTTTAAGAAAGGCGTGGAAACTAAGATGGATGGTTTGAAGAAAGGCGTGGAAGCTAAGATGATTGGTTTGGAAGCTAAGATGGATGGCATGGAAGTGGGCATGGAAGCTAAGATTGATGACATGGAAGCTAAGATCGATGAGAAAATGGAAAACATGAAGAATTTTCTAAAAGCAGAGATGGAAGGTTTGACAAAGTTTATACAAGAAAGGTTTCCTAATGGTGAAAATATAGTAGAAGAACCTCATGATGAGAACAAAATAAATGTTAATTATGATTTCATAAACTCTAATGTTGGCGGGAAGAACCACCATATTCCAAAGATGGATATGAGGAAGTTTGATGGAAAGGATCCTGTAACATGGATACTACAGATGGAGCAATATTTTGATCTCCATAACGTGCAAAACACACAAAAGGTACGCATTGCAACTTTACATTTATAACAAAATACATTTGTATGGTATCGATGGCTTTGCTCCCGTAAAAAAAAATTCACTTGGTCTATTTTTACGGAGGAAATGATAGCACATTATGAGGATACAAAGAGCAACACCTTCTTTAGCCAATTGATAAATCTCAAACAAAAGGGTTTAGTGGGGCAGCACATTGAGGACTTCCAAAAATTGAATATAAGGGTAACTAATATTCCAGAGGAACACAGGATTGATCTATTCTTAGGTACTCTAAAGGATAACATCGAACATGAAGTTCGTGTTTTGGAACCTGATTCATTGGAGAAGGCATTCAGGTTGGCAAGAAAAGTTGAATGTAAAATTATGGCGACAAGGAAGCCTACCACTCAATTCTATAAAGAAGGAAGTGTTGCTACTTCTAGATTTCCACAACCTACAAGGTTGACACCACAACAATTGGAAGAAAAAAGAGCAAAAGGGCTTTGCTACAGTTGTGATAGCAAATACACTAAAGGTCATAAGTGTGCCGAAAAGAAATTATTTTACATAGATTGTGAAGAAGAAGAAGAAAATGAAAAAGAAGAGGATATACACCAGGAACCAGCCATAGAAGAGGAAGAAATGAATCCGACCATATCATGTAATGCACTGGCCGGAATTACCACTCCTCAAACTCTCAAGATAGTAGGACAGATCAAGAAGAAAAGGGTAATAGTGTTGATTGATTCAGGTAGCACGCATAATTTTATTCATTGTAAGGTAGCCAAGGAATTAAATTGTTTCCTATACCCAGCACCAGAATGTCAAGTGATGGTTGCAAATGGAGGAACTATAAATTGCTCTCGAAAATGCCATAATATTAAGCTAACCATGGGGGAATATGTATTGACTAGTCCAATGCTTTCCATTCCTATGGGAGGTGCTGATGTTGTACTAGGAGTACAATGGTTACAATCTTTGGGGACTGTAGCTTTTAATTTTCAAGAACTTTTCTTGAAAATTTTTTCAGAAGGAAAGGAAGTCAAATTACGGGGTATTGAAGGGAAGCCAGGAAGGATAATAAGCTCTAATGTCATGACAAAGCTTCTAAAGAAATAACAACAAGGCGTAATTGCACAATTATGCTCACTAGAAGTTCCGACATTAAAATCATCTATTTCTGCAGATCTCCAACAAGTCTTGGACAATCATTCCATGGTGTTTGAAACTCCCAAAGGACTCCCACCTATTCGTGATCATGATCATGCTATTCATTTGATTCCAGGAAGTGTTCCTCCAAACATCAGGCCTTATAGATATCATTACTTCCAAAAGAGCGAAATTGAACGTATGATTGCAGAAATGTTAGAGGCGGGTATAATTCAACCTAGTCAAAGTTCTTTCTCTGCTCTCGTAGTATTGGTACACAAGAAGGATGGATCATGGCGAATGTGTCTGGATTATAGGGAGCTCAATAAGCTCACCATTAAAGATAAATTTCCCATTCCTGTGATTGATGAATTATTGGATGAATTACATGGAGCAATTTATTTTAACAAGTTGGATCTTCGTTCAGGATATCATCAAATTAGAATGAAGACTGAAGATATTCCAAAAACAACATTTCGAACTCATGAGGGTCATTATGAATTTTTGGTCATGCCTTTTGGCCTTACCAATGCACCTTCTACATTTCAAGGGTTGATGAATTCCATTTTCAAACCCTTCCTTAGAAAATTTGTGCTAGTATTTTTTGATGACATACTAATCTACAACAGACCTTGGAAGGATCATGTTGAACATGTTGATAGGGTGCTCAAACTATTGCAGGAGAAACAATTATATGCAAAAACATCCAAATGCTTCTTTGGAGTACAAGAGGTGGAATATCTGGGTCATATTGTATCTCACGAGGGTGTTAAAGTAGACCCTAACAAAATTAAAGCCATTAAGGAATCGAAAGTCCCCACAACCATAAAGCAGTTGCAAGGTTTTCTCGGGTTAACAGGGTATTATCGCAAGTTTGTTAAGAATTATGGGAGAATAGCAGCACCTCTAATAACATTATTGAAGAAAGATGCATTTTCATGGACTCCTGAAGCAACTAAGGCCTTTGAACGTCTTAAAGAGGCAATGTGCCTAGTACCAGTCTTAGCTGCACCAGACTTCACAAAAACCTTTATTGTGGAATGCGATGCCTCAGGAAATGGAATTGGTGCAGTTTTAATGCAGGAAGGAAGACCCATTGCTTTTGAAAGTCATCCAATCAAAGGAAAGTATTTACAGAAACCTATTTATGAGAAGGAAATGTTAGCAATACCGCATGCACTAAAGAAATGGAGAACTTACCTAATGGGAAGACACTTCAAGGTAAAAACTGATCATGATAGTCTTAAACACTTTTTGGAACAAAGACTATCTTCAGAAGAGCAACAAAAATGGGTCACAAAGATGTTGGGTTATGACTTTGAAATAATCTAAAAAAAGGAAAGCTTAATGTTGTTGCAGATGCACTCTCAAGAAAGAATGAAGAGGTGGAAGCATTGCTTTGTGCCATTTCTATTATCCAACCAGATTGGATAACTGAAGCAAGAGATGAATGCAAGAAGGACAAAGATGTATGGATACTCATTCAAAAGTTGCAGCAAGATCCTAGTACATCTGATACATTTAGTTGGAAAAATGATTCCTTATGGTACAAAGATCGCTTATATCTTTGTAAGAATTCCCAACTAAAACAAAAGATTCTTCTGAATTGCACACTTCTCCTTTAGGAGGACACTCAGGATTTTTAAAAACTTACCACAGGGTGAAGAAAGAATTTTTTTGGGATGGCCTTAAATCTGATATTCAAAAGTTTGTGGCGGAATGTTTGGTTTGCCAGCAGAATAAAGTGGAAACAATTAAGACCCCTGGACTTCTACAACCTTTATCCATTCCAAGTCAACGTTGGGAGGAGATTTCAATGGATTTTATCACAGGTTTACCTAAGTCTGAAGGAAAGAGTGTCATCATGGTGGTAGTTGATAGACTTACCAAGTATGCACACTTTTGTGCATTATCTCATCCATTTAAAGAAAGTACAGTTGCTACTACATTTATGGACACAATTCAAAAGTTACATGGAAGCCCAAGGGTTATTGTGAGCGATAGAGATCCCATTTATACTGGAAATTTTTGGACAGAGTTATTTTCTTGTTTGGGTACTCAATTAGCTCATAGCTCATCTTATCATCCTCAATCTGATGGTCAAACTGAGATAGTAAATAAATGTTTGGAAGGATATCTTCGTTGTTTTGTATCTGATAAACAAACACAATGGGTCAAGTGGTTACCTCTCACCGAATGGTGGTATAACACTTCCTTCCATACTGCAGCAAAAATGACCCCATTTATGGCACTTTATGGATATCATCCACCATCCATCACATCATCTTTAAGGGAAAATTTGAAGGTTCAAGCAGTGGAAGATCACATCGAGCATCAGCAAGAAGTTCTCCAACTCTTAAAGGATAACCTTAATTTGGCACAAAATCGAATGAAACAACAGGCAGATCAACATCGTAGCGAGAGAAGTTTTGATGTAGGAGATTGGGTATTTTTACTGCTACAACCATACAAACAAATGTCCCTCAAGCAAGCAAAGAAGGATAATAAATTATCGCCAAAGTACTATGGTCCTTACAAGGTGTTGCAAAAGATTGGTACTATGGCATACAAATTGGAGCTTCCTGCTTCTTCGCGAGTACATCCAGTTTTCCATGTTTCATGCTTAAAGAAGGTTATAGGTGAAAATATTCCAGCTCAAACAATATTGCCAGAACTTGATGAGGAAGGAAAAATCATATTGGAACCTGAAGCGGTCACGGAAACAAGAACTCGACAGCTACGGAATCGATCAATTTCAGAGTATCTCATCAAGTGGAAGAACTTACCCACTGAAGATTCTACATGGGAGGATGAGAATTTTATACAGAAGCACCCAGAGCTACTCAAGCTTTGAGGACAACACTTTTTTGAAGGAGAGGGGCATGTTAGGTCCCTATATTACTAGTATAGTCCCTTATTGTTGTTAGTGTAACCCCCTTATTGTTATTATTGTACCCCTGTAACCCCCATATTGTTATTATTGTGCCCTTCAATTATTATTGTTAGGTCGGCTAGGATTACATTGTGGCCCCACTAGGATTACATTGTGGCCCCATGGAATCCTATATATAGAAAGGAGGTTTTGTAATTTGTATCATCCAAGAATTGTTCATTCATGTAATGTATCGGAGGTTGCCCCCTCGAAGTGGCTTATTTCTAAGGCGTTGATATCTCATTTCTTCTATTTTTGGAGTTGGTTACACAATAGGGCATGTCAAATGTATTAGAGTAGAAGACTCCAAAACATTTATGATTTCGTGGACACATATTATGGATATGCATCTTTTTATATATGACGAATATATGGTTCGCCATTTGATTTATGATTATTGTCTTGTGTTAAATGCATGTGATAAGTGTCAATTTAGAATATTGTTTGAAATGATATCTACATAGTGATTATAGGTTCTAGGTACATGACTGAATGTAATGGTTTCAAATTCATGCACCAAGAACATCACTCCTAAATAGCTTTTAAAAAGGACATTCACATGATACACGCCATTTAATTGCATGACAAGCTGCGAGAAATCTAAAAGAACATGAAGATGAAGGATGCAATGATTAAGGGCATCGACTAACAAACCTATCACTACATCATATTCGGCCTGATTATTGGTAGCATATTTAATGCATACGCCGTTGGATAAGACTAACAAATGCATGGGGGTAAACATGGCACAGGATGTCGAGGCTAGATTCAGGGAGAAGTGACTTGCACCATCGACATAACCGATTTTTGGTGTGGACAAAAAAGCGCCACAAGACAATAAATGAGATGACGAATAATGCAAGCTACCTAAATGCATGACATAAATAAAACACGCATCTCGATGGGAGATGCTATGGGTAAAATCTCTTAAGGTAGAGTGCATTACGAGGGTTAGGAAGGAGTTGGCCTTCTAAACCCTCTAGAAGGTGTTAGGGTCCTATAATAATAGGATCCACAATTTTGAATTTGCTATGTTAAAATCTTGTAATATTGTACATACCTTTGCTTTCTGCAAAATTTTTCCCATATTTAAAAAATGAAAAGAGGGTATGTCGTAAAAGAACAATCAAAGGAAAAAAAGAAACAAAGATCAAAAAAGGAATATTAAATATGAACCCCACTAAAATGGATCATGAAAGTGTTGCATGTTCAAATGCCACTACTATTAGTTTACTTTTACAAATAAGATTGTGTGCAGCTTGTCCTAAATGCCACAATTCATGAGGGTCAAATAGCTCAATCTTGAATTTTCATGCTTTAAATTTCATGTTGATAGATAGAGAATAAAGATCTAGCCAAACTGTTTAACCTTGACAGATCAGTAGTTAGGTAGAGAATAAATAAGGAGATCAATAGTTTAATCTGAGCCCTTGGAAGAAATAAGGATAGAATTAGTTAGTTTTTTGATTGAAAGAAAAATGAATAAGGGTTTGCAAGCTCAAATGCACCCACGTAAAAGAAGAAAAAATGTTAGGGTAGTTGATGGGTAGCCAGAAACAGTTTTCACAAGCGTGGATAATAGATAATTGGTCATTTCATTTACTAATTTTCCTACAAAAATCATTTTCCTTGTAAAAATACCCCATCCCTCCATTTTTATTCTTTCCCCTTATTTCACTCTTTTCCCCCTTGCAAACAATCCCTTTTCCTAAGTTAAAAACACTTTTTACTTAAGAAAAGTGAAAGCCCTTTAACTAATTCCCCTTTTATTCAAAAATACCCAAAAAATACTTTTATCCTAAGCATAAATGCTAAAATGTTATATCGGGACCCAATATGAAGAAATCTATCCCCGATATCATGTTTTACACTATTTTTAGTGTATTTGAAACCCCACATCACATTTCATTATTAACACTCTAACCTAATGTATTAATTCCCGTATAAACCTTTTAACCCCGTATTAAATTAATTCCTTTATATGTATATTCCAACCCATATTTTAAATTTAATACATGGTTTAATTTCCCCACATGTGATATATCCCGGTCCCACTTATTATTACCCCGCCTATTATAAAGTTCCACCTTCCTTAAACCTATTGGTTTGTTATTGAACCCTATTGTATATAGCAAACCCCGGCCATTTATATAACTCCAACACATAGTGTAAAGCCCCGGGTCCCACACCTTCAGATCCCGTGACTCCATCGCATCATCTGATCTGTTAGATCATCACTGGCCAGATCTAATGGCCAACAAGCCTTGTCGCACATTTCATTGCCCGATCTTTAATCACACCCCAACCTTGCGATAACCATGGTTTTCGGAGCTCCGCTCCAAGCTACGTGGCACCATTTCATTTGATCGCATCGCCAGAAAAATACCTCCAACCATCTTTTTCTCATGCGAAAACAGCTCAGCAATTTCTCCTACACATTGCGATAAACCGCCTATCCGCTCTTTCCACTATACTAAAAACCACTTGCTCGCTCCCGCAAATGTGCATTGAAACACTAATTGACTATTGCACCAACTATGAGCAACAAAATTCCCAAAGTGTAAGATCCCGTCATTACCTATATCTGTTTAAATTACGAAGATGAATCACTGCCAGCCAAAGATAAAATTCCACAAATCCGGACTCTGTCAACAAAATTCCCAATTCAAATGAAGCCATTATCCTCTCTTTGCAAACCCGTATTTCATTAATAAATTGTTTTAGTTTTTGCAGGTTATTAAAACAGAACATTGAGGAAACAGTTTTAATACTAGTTAAAAACTTGGTTCTTCCATATTCTCGAAATGAAAATTCGAGTGGTTTTCCTTAAAAGAAAAGACAAATATCACAGAGACAGTAATGTTCTAACAGAGATGAAAGGATTTTACTCAGCAGAAGGTTACATACAGGTGAAAGAAGACAAATGGAACAAACAAACAGATGAGAAAGAATTTTCAAAATATGAAAGAGGTTTTTGTTTCTAACATCCTCATATACAAAAACCTCTCTCACTTTTCTAACAGCCATTATGGTTTTGGAAATTTTAAACAATATTTGAAAGCACATTTTACAGAAAATTCTAGTTTAGTCATCATTTTGCAGAGAATATTGTGGCCAATAAGAAATGAATCTTCCAAAACTGGAGGAGGTTTATGTTCCTAATATGCCAACCTAACAAAACCTATCTCACTTTATGCACAGGTATTACATAATGACGCAAACAAAACTGAAATCACCCCTGGGGAGAGCTAGTCTATTGTAGTCGTGGTTCTGTCAGCGTTTTCCTTTCAAACCCCATTCTTTGCCTCCACGTGGTCTACTTATAATTTCCTTGGAAATTTATTTATCAAATTCGTGGAATTTGATAAATAAATGTCATCCACAACCTTTGCAATTTTGCTTATATCTCCAAACCTTATAACAAATGTTTAATCCTTTCGAGCTTTATATTAATACTCCGCGCCTTTTTTGAACAAACGGCTTATAATAAACCATGGCTCCGGGCCCCACCTCTACGATCGATGACCAATCAGACGCACGCCCGTACCAGTTATCTTCCGCACAACTTTATCCAACAACCATCGTCCGATGGTCCCCTCCCAAATCAACGGCTCTCGGCGATATCGCTCGGCTCCCCTGGTCGAACGATAACGTGCGATGTTACGCTTTGAACGATGGTTTTCCGGGGGTCCACCTCGCCACGTGTCGCTTCCCCTATGGAATCGCTCGTGTTCAGAAAATACCGCCTACTCTACAAAAGCGGTGCGATATGGGCAATCCGGGGTTGCGAATCCACTAGTGGTTTTGTACAGTGATATACCAAGGTTTGTCCAGGGTTGTGCTATCCCTTGAATTCAGTTAACTTGGCCTAGCCATGGTTCAGGACTCAATCAATAGCGGGACAGTTCCTCTTCTTATTAGGCGGGGTTTTTATCAATTCGGCTTACTATTATCATTAAACAGAGCTCCACAACCACGGTTTCACACTCACTCTTCGTCTGTGGTTAGGGCTTCCAATTATTCAAGTAATTCAAGGAAACAACGATCATAGAGATAAAAAAATTGTACAATGACGCAATTCAACAAGACAGTGTTCAATCGCCTCACAACTTAAACAAATTTCGCTCGAATAACAAATTAAGACAGTTGGATAACCGACGGAAACGAAATTCACTTAACTGGAAGTGATTGTTCAATACACAGATTTTATTGCAGAATCTCTTTCTCCTTTTTCTTCCTTCTCCTCTGCTCTCCCTATATACATCCGAGGGATTACATTTATATACATGAACATTTGTCTGTGAGGATCGTTTTAGAAAATCAACAGCCTAATTAAAATAATTCAACTAACTGAAATATGACAGATAGACTAATTGAACTATTCGACTTCTACGACTCTAACTGATCTAAATGATACAGTCGGCTGAGGTATTGACACCTAGCTGTTACAATTCAAATATTTTCGACCCCTACTAGCCACAGCATGTGGACAAAACTCCTACATTGCTAGCTAGTGTCTAATGCCCCTGCATCAGACTCTCGAAGGCAATCTTCTTCATGGGCTCCTGTCCATGAGCTCTTCCACTGATCTGCCTATCTTCTGCAACATTCATTCAGTCATCCAAGTGGCATCTTCTTCTGGTTTGTCCTACCATTTGATTAAGTACTAAAATTACTCTCGTCCTCTGGTCCTTTTGAACACTCTTTTGTCCAATATCTCCTCTGGCTGTAATGGTTGTGCTGGAGGTAGCTGCTCTTTCCACTCAATCTGTCCCTTGTCTGTTGATCTTTCTTCTGCACCATCATCTTCATACTTGTACAAATATGCAACATTAAAAATGGGAGATATTCCAACATCAGGAGGTAATTCAATCTCATAAGCATTTGCAGAAAACTTTCTAAGTATCTTGCATGGCCCAATCTTTTTGAACTTCAATTTGTTATACTACTTCTTTGGGAATCTCTCTTTTCTTAGATGTGCCAGAACTAGATCTCCTACTTCAAAATGAACTTATTTTCTGCTCAATTCTACTATGTTTTTGTATTTGATGTTGTTGCCTTGTAGTTGTTGTTTCACTTGTTCATGTATGGCCTGGATCTCTGAAGCAAATTCCTCACCATCTGCACTCCTTAGCTCTGCCTTTCCCAGATTTCTTAACTCTGATATTCCTCTGGGGTGCATTCCATAAACAATATGAAATGGACTCTGCCCTGTGCTTCTGTTTGGCAAGTCATTATATGCATATTCTGCCTGGGGAAAAATATGGCCCCACTGCTTGGGATGCTCTCCTACAAGACTTCTCAACAAATTTCCCAGACTCCTATTTACTACCTCAGTTTGTCCATCAGTCTGAGGATGATAAGCTGAGTTAAAACTCAGTTTAGTACCAAGTTTCTTCCACAATGTCCTCCAAAAATGACCCACAAATCTAGTGTCTCTGTCTGAAACAATACTCTTGGGCAACCCATGCAATCTAACAACTTCCTTGAAAAACAAGTTAGCAACATGGGTGGCATCACTAGTTTTATAGCATGGAATAAAATGTGTCATTTTGGAGAATCTGTCCACCACAAAAAAGACTGCATCATTCCCTCTCTGAGTCTTGGGAAATCCTAGAACAAAATCCATACTCACCATGTCCCAAGGCCTGTCTGGAATAGGCAAGGGAGTGTACAATCCTACATTCTGGCTCCTTCCTTTGGCATATTGACAGATTTTGCAATTCTTCACAAACTTGTCCACTTCTACTCTCATCTTGGGCCATTAATAGAAGTGACTCAGCTTCTCGTAAGTCTTATCAGTACCAAAGTTTTCAGCAAGTCTACCACTATGCTTTTCTTTGATCAAATTTTTCCTCATGGAACATCTTGGTACACACAGTTGGCTTCTTCTGAATAACAAGTCCTCCTGCAGGAAATAATCCAGCCATTGGCTTCTATCTGTTAGTACAGGGTTACTACATGCCTCAAATGCTTCTTTAAAATCTGGATCTTTTTTATACAATTCCTTGAGAAAATCAAATCCTACAACTTCAAAATTTGTTTCTTGAACAAGCATGTGCCTCCTACTCAAAGCATCAGCTACTTTATTGGCTTGGCCACTTATATGTTTCAAAACAAAATTAAAACCTTGGAGATACTCAACCCATTTAGCATGCTTATGTTTCAACTTGGGCTGTTGTACAATATACTGCAAAGCATGATTGTCAGAATACAATACAAATTCCCTAGACATCAAATAATGTCCCCACTTCTTTAGTGCCTGAACAATTGCATAGAACTCCTTCTCATAAGAGGAATACCTTCTCCTAGTGTCATTTAACTTCTCACTGAAATAGGCTACAGGTCTATCATCCTGACTCAACACAGCTCCAATGGCCTCTCCACTGGCATCACACTTTACTTGAAATGGTTTAGTAAAATCAGGCAGGATCAAAACAGGCTTCTCTGTTATCTTTTGCTTCAAAACTTTAAAGTTTCTTTCTGCTTCAGCAGTCCACTTAAATGGTTGTTTGCTCTTCTTTATTGTCTCAATTATGGGTGCATTGATCTTACTGAAGTTTCTTATAAACTTTCTGTAAAAACTAGCAAGTCCATGGAAACTTCTTACCTCAAAAACATTCATGGGTGAAGGCCACTCCACAATTGCCTTAACCTTTTTTGGGTCCATCTTCAATCCTTCTGCAGAAACAACAAAACCCAAATACACCAACTCTTCTTTCATGAATGAGAATTTCTTCAAATTTATCAGCAGTTTCTCTTGGTGCAGCTTCCTCAATACATGATTAAGATGCCTTAAATGTTCCTCTTTAGTTCTGCTGAAAACCAATATATCATCCAGATATACTATCACAAATTTACCAATGAATTCTTTCAATACCTCATTCATAAGTCTCATAAAAGTACTAGGTGCATTTGACAACCCAAAAGGCATTACCATCCATTCATACAGTCCTTCATTTGTTTTAAAGGCAGTTTTCCACTCATCACCCTCTCTTATTCTAATCTGATGGTATCCACTTTTTAAATCTATCTTTGAGAAATATTTAGCACCACTCAAACAGTCCATCAAATCCTCAACTCTGGGCAAAGGGAATCTATACCTGATTGTGATCTTATTGATTGCTCTGGAATCAGTACACATCCTCCAGCCTCCATCTTTCTTTGGGCTCAGTACTGCTGGTACTGCACATGGACTCAAACTCTCTTTGATCAACCCCTTGTCCACCAACTCCTGTACTTGTCTCCTTATTTCCTCATTTTCCTTGGGAGTCATTCTGTAGGTTGCCTTATTTAGCAGATTTGAACCAGGGATAAAAACTATCTGATGGCTGATCTTTCTCACAGGTGGCAGCTCATCAGGTAAATCATCCACAACAATGTCTCAGTAATTCTCTAACATCCCTTGTATTTCTACCGGCAAATCAGAAATTTTTGTAGAAGTAAGAACTACTTTAGGTTTGCAAACTAAAGCAAAACTTACCTCTTCTTCTTCTATTTGCTGCAGATATTCCTTCCCGCTCAGCAACAAGGTCTTTGGATCAATCACTCTGCTGGATGGCTCTCCTTCTTCCATGGGTATCAATGTATGGTGTACCCCATCTTTTAAGAACTTGTAAGTGTTCTTCTTGCCATCATGCACTGCTGCTCTGTCAAACTGCCGAGGTCTACCTAGCAGTATATGACACACATCCATGGGCATTACATCACACAGGACCTTATCTTTATACTTTCCCATTTGCAACTCTATCTCACACTATTCCTTCACAACCAGCTGGTGCCCTTTATGCAACCAGGACACCCTGTAGGGAGTTGGATGCTCCCTTGTCTTCAACTTCAGCTTCTCTATCACCTTAGTGGAAACCAGATTGTCTGTGCTGCCACTATCAATGACTAGCTGGCAGCATTTCCCTTGGACTTTGCATATGCTCCTAAAAAAAGTGTTCCTTTGTGCAGGCTCAGTGACCTCTTTGGCTTGCTTCAACGGGACCTTATTTACCACCAAGGATTCTCCCCTCTCTGGAACAATTTCTTCTTCAATTTGTACCTCTTCTCCAGCCTGGGCAACAACAACATTTCTTGGACCAGCACCCACATTCTCTGGACACTCATAGTTCTTATGTCCCACTTGTTGACATCTATAGCACCTTAATTCTCTACCTCTACCTCCTCTTCCCTTTCCTCTATAAGAACCCCTTCTGCCCCTTGCATCATCCTCTGTAGATGCATTCTGCGGTGAGCTACTGTTAGCTCCATCCCTAGGTGTAGTAGGCTTTCCTCTACCACCCTAACTTCCCTTTCCACGGAAAGTACCTCTCTTCTTGGCAGATTGTTTCCTCAGGAGTTTCTCCTCTGCTTTCATGGCCATCTGGTAGGCCTCTTCCACTGTCTTAGGAGACATAAGACCTATCTCATCTTGGATCTCTAGCTTGAGACCATTCACATATCTGGCAGTATTCTCTAGTGTGTCTTGGAATTGCCCAGCCCTTATGCTTACTCTGTAGAATTCCTCTGTGTATTATTTTACTGTCAGCAACCTCTCTCTCAGGTTGTATATTTGCTTATACAATTTCAGCTGATAATCACTAGGCAAGAATTTACCTTTTAATTTAGCCATCATTCTGGTCCAGCTCTTGATAGGTTGCTTGCCAACTCTCCTCCTTTCTGACTGCACTCCATCCCACCAAAGTGCAACATGTCCTTTCAGCTTTGTCACTATAAACTTAACCTTTTTATCTTTTCTTATTTCTTCATAATCGAAGCACTTGTTCAATTCATTAATCCAGTCTACTAGTTCTTCTGGATTGATTCCCCCTGCATAACTCGACACTTCAATTCTGGGCTTAACTGCAGACCCCAGAACAGTTCTAAGGAGCCTCATGTCAGGAGGAATCTCAACATTTTCTTCCGCTTCTTATGTTTCAGGTTCACTAATGTCTTCAGGATCTCTGGGCTGTCTTTGCTCCATGGCATCCATTCTGGCCTCGACCCTCTGCAACATCCCCAACACCTCTGCGTTGGCAACAGGTCTTCTTCTGCCAGCACCTCTATCCACTTAGATCGCCATGTCAGCTCTCTGCAAGAACAACTCGAAAACAACAGATCTGATACCACTAATGACGCAAACAAAACTGAAATCACCCCTAGGGAGAGCTAGTCTATTGTAGTCGTGGTTCTGTCAGCGTTTTCCTTTCAAATCCCGTTCTTTGCCTCCACATGGTCTACTTATAATTTCCTCGGAAATTTATTTATCAAATTCGTGGAATTTGATAAATAAACGTCATCCACAACCTTTGCAATTTTGCTTATATCTTCGAACCTTATAACAAATTTTTAATCCTTTCGAGCTTTATATTAATACTCTGCGCCTTTTTTGAACAAACGGCTTATAATAAACTGTGGCTCCGGGCCCCACCTCTACGATCGATGACCAATTAGATGCACGCCCGTACCAATTATCTTCCGCGCATCTTTATCCAACGACCACCATCCGATGGTCCCCTCCCAAATCAATGGCTCTCGGCGATATCGCTCGGCTCCCCTGGTCGAACGATAACGTGCAATGGCGCGCTTTGAACGGTGGTTTTCTGGGGGTCCACCTTGCCACGTGTCGCTTCCCCTATCAAATCACTCGCGTTCAGAAAATACCGCCTACTCCGCAAAAGCGGTGCGATATGGGCAATCCAGGGTTGCAAATCCACTAGTGGTTTTGTACAGTGATTTACCAAGGTTTGTTTGGGGTTGCGCTATCCCTTGAATTCAGTTAACTCAGCCTAGCCATGTTTTAGGACTCAATCAACAGCGGGACATTTCCTCTTCTTATTAGGTGGGGTTTTTATCAATTCGGCTTCCTATTATCATTAAACAGAGCTCCACGACCACAGTTTCACACTCACTCTTCGTCTGTGGTTGGGGCTTCCAACTATTCAAGTAATTCAAGGAAACAACGATCACAGAGATACAACAATTGTACAATGACGCAATTCAACAAGACAGTGTTCAATCACCTCACAACTTAAACAAATTTCTCTCGAATAACAAATTAAGACAGTTGGATAACCGACGGAAACGAAATTCACTTAACTGGAAGCGATTGTTCAATAGACAGATTTTATTGCAGAATCTCTTTCTCCTTTTTCTTCCTTCTCCTCTGCTCTCCCTATATACATCCGAGGGATTACATTTATATACATGAACATTTGTCTGTGAGGACCGTTTTAGAAAATCAACAGCCTAATTAAAATAATTCAACTAACTTAAATATGACAGATAGACTAACTGAACTATTCGACTTCTACGACTCTAACTGGTCTAAATGATACAGTCAGCCGAGGTATTGACACCTAGTTGTTACAATTCAAATATTTTTGACCCCTACTAGCCACAACATGTGGACAAAACTCCTACATTGCTGGCTAGTGTCTAATGCCCCTGCATCACATAATGAGAGATACATGCTCATCTTCACAGCCTATTTTTCAAAGAGTGCAAATTTTTGTTTTACACATCTTTTGGCAGAGCCTATTGTGAACAAATGGAGCGGAATTTTAGAAAACTGAGATAGGTGTTCCTTGAAAACATATTTATATATAATAACCTCTTTCATTTTTTGCATATCTATCTCAGATTGAGATATACGAAAGGATTTCGGAACCCTATTTTTCATAAATTCGGAAGGAAAAAGCTCAAAGACAGTTAGTGACTTGGATGCCACCTCATCAAATAAGAGTTGCTATCAAATTCGAATTGCTCTTCTTTGTCACCAAAAATTCACAAAGATATTGCCAAGTAGATTCATTAGTTTTTAATTTCCTATGTTTGAGTTATATTTATGTAACACAGTTGTAGATATTTGTAAGAAATCTTGATATTTTTTCAAAATATTTTAGTTTAGAATTTGTATAAATACTTCATCATTTGAAGTAATAGATCTTGGATTTTGTAACCAGGAACCTCATCATTCAGGGTGATGTAATCCACTAAGTTCAAGTGACTATTTGCATTAATAAAAGAGCAGATGTTTCAGGATTCATGTGCCATATCTACTGGTGAAGTTTTCCTTATTGTATATGTGCTTTCCTTTGTTTCCATTTTATTGTTTTCTTAATTCTGAATTGTCTAACATGAGTATTACTGAAGAATATGTTGAGATCATACACTCTGCTTCTAACTGTTAGTAATTTACATGTTTTCTTCTGATATCCATATTATGGAATTCTTCATTGCTCCCTAGTTTCGATTGAACCTCTATTCTTATATCCAGATTAGGGAATTCTTAAATGCTCCCTAGTTTCGATTAAGTCTCCTTTATTCTTTTATTACTTTTCATCCAAATCTAAAGGATCCAGTAGTAATGTCAACCTTGCCCTATTTCACTTAAGCTTGATACTTCTGCAAATTGATCACCCAAGCCTCTTTGACTCCATTTCCCAATGGCCTTCCTCTGCATTTCCAACCAAACCAATTTAAAAGAAAAACCAACTCTGTACTTATTAACTAGCCTAATATCTATTTCAAATAAAGCTAAATCGTACAGAGAGAGCGCTCTCTGAGTTTAGGAGGGCTAGATCCTACACTCCAAAGTAGGTTTGTGGTTACCTCGGTGAATTCTTTCTTTAACCTTGAGAAATTACTGAGTGATAACAGAAGGCATGCCCACTTGCCCAAGTTCTTACTAATGATGTAAGGTCCTAGACATAATGAGTCAAACTTCCCATGAACAAGGACATCATGAGTCGGGTCATACACTAGAACAAGATCGCCTTCGTGAAAGGTACGAGGGTGGAATTTTCAGTCACATTGAGCTTTGGTGAGCTTCTTGGCCACTTTGATGGTTTGCAATGCAACACAACAGTCTTCAAAAGCACGCTCAAGCATGATAAGTTTTTTCTCTAAAGGTTTTGTGTCAGAGATAATTTTGACAGCTAAGTGAAGGGAGGGGATTTCACACTTGATCGGTAAGATTGCCACCTCACCAAAAACAAGGTGGAAAGGAGTAAACCCAGTGGCGGTTTTAGCTGAAGTTCTATAGGCCTACAAAGCAGGGAAGAGCATAAGGTGCCAGTTGGTTTTGTGCCTATTCACCATTTGTTGAAGCATAGTTTTAAGGATTTTATTGACCGCTTCAACTTTACCATTACCTTGGGGTTAATAGGATGATGAATATTGGTGCTCAAATCCCAACAGAGAGGATAGCTCACGCCATATCTCATCTTCAAAATGTCAGCCATGGTCAAAGACCAATTGTTTCAGAACCCCGAATCGAGCGATAACATGGTTAAAGAAAAAGAGAGGTGTGGTAGCTACCATGTTATTGAACGTTGGTGTTTAGTCAATTCAATGTCCTGAATTAATAGAATAAATTATTGACTAGGTCTTGTAAACTGATGAGGTATAGTTGCACTATATGTGCCTAAATATCCTTATTCTTATTTCATTGTTTTCAGTATTTTGTTGTTGTTTTTGAGTTTTGTTATGTTTAGGTTTTAGTATGCTATTCTATGTTCAAAAGGTGAAATCAAATCTATGAAAAAAAGGAAAGAAAAGAGAACCTTAAACTCAAAACAGAGTGCAATTGTAATTTTTGTCCCTAATTATGAAAATGATGAAAAACAGAGTATTCTAATCCATGGATGTCCTAGCTTGAAAATGAACATAGATGTAACTCAAGACATTATATTTCAACCTGATTCTTTTATTTAGAGGTTTGTTGGAATAGTTTGTGGAAGAGATTGAACTCCAATGTAATGAGGATCTTCCTAAAAACAGACAACAACTTAGAATATTATAGTGCAATCTTATTCATATAATAGAGATATTTTGGAATAGCTTGAGAAGAAAATTTCTACAATATGCTAAGGATCTCCTATGAATATTTGAACTACTTATGACATTATAGCTAGATCTCGTTCATTAGCTAGAGATTTATTGGAAGAGTTTATTGAAGGAGACTAGATATAACGAAACAAGGATCTTCTAAACAACAAGTAACCCATAGTATTACAATTAGGTCTTTTCTGTGATTTAGAGATTTATTGGAACAGTTTTGAGAAAATATTGTTTATAACAATGTGAGGATCTTCTATCTAATTGCAGAACAAAAAATGCTAATTAAATCAACCAAATCTCATTCGCATAATAGTGATATGTTGAAAAAACTTTTAAGAAAAAGAATGACTGTAGGATACTGAGGATCTTTTAATCTAAATGACAGAGCTAAAGTGCTGGTAACTCAAGATGTCACAATTAAATCTATTCATTAAATAGAGCTATGTTGGAAAAGCTTTGAGAAAATACTAATTATAACATCATGAGGATCTGTTAGTTAAACAAACAGTGCAAGACATGATACTAAAAGATATGAACTTAGAAAACTGTCTAAGTGAAAATAATAACAACACAGAATTAAGAGCTACTTATCTAGAAAGCATGTAGAAGCCTCCTTATATAGTAGGGGCCCTCTGCTATCAATTTGGCATGAAAATCTTTAACTCCTCAATTTTGTCTTCAACACAGCATCAAAGTTATGCTTCTTCTTATTATCAAAAATACTTCGAAATAGAGTATCACAGCCTTGGCAAAATAAAAGTTAACTTGTGTTTCTTAGTCTCACCGAGCTAAATTTATAGGCAATTACATAACTGATACTGAATGAAAGTAGGTACAGGTGTATTCTAAATTCAAAATCAAACTAAAACTCCTTTTTAGGACTCGTGATTTGCTGAAAGAAAATCAAGAGTCCTTATCCTTATAGAAATCTGCTTCTCGGACTTTTGGTTTGACCACGTACATAAGCATCTCCAGTTTTTTATTCAGCCTTCGTGGATGACAAGGAATGATGTAGGAAAGATTTAGAATCTAACCATATACTCATTTTCTTCATATGACACCTTTAATATGTTCAAACACCAAAATGGCTACGAAATGTGTAACTGGCTACAGAATGACTGCATTCTATAGCTAAAACTACTCAAAAATCATTAAGACAACAAAACCACAAAAGTACAACAAGTTAGTCATTGCATGTATTCCTTAAGTGATTTTAATCATCTTATTGATCTTTAGGTCTATAAAATGACAAAAGGAATGATAATATGAAGTGGAATTTGGCAAAGGAGAAGACACTTTTAGGGCTCAACATACCCCCACTGCAAAACTTTTGCATGTCCTCATGCAATTTCATTCCATTTGTACTGATACTTCTGCAAGAACATCTAACCTTCTTTTTCTGCTTCTTCTGGTGGTTAATGCCATCTTGGGTTTCCTTATGAGTGTCTTGAACTTCAGGTTAATGAGTGCCATGTTCAATTTCTTGTTCCTTTTCTTGAACTTCTTGTTTGCTTTATATAATCCTTCCATTTTCTGAGAGAGAGTGTTGTTAATGCTACCTTTCAATTTAACCTGATCCCTTAAAATTTCATTTTCATTCTTAATATGGTTATTCAGTATCTCCAATTCATAATTGTCTCTTCTTAATTTTACAATTGGATGTTCTTGTGGACTGGGGGATCTTTCTTTGTTTTCTGAGGCTTTTCTCTCTAATGATTCCACATGGTCATAAAACTGTTGTTGAGCTGGATCTACATCTGGGGTTCTTCTACCAAAGTTTTCTTCATATTGGTATACAGGAGATCTGTCAACTGGGATCTGAATTGGAACTTCTTCTTCTTCAATGTTTATGATTTCAGTTCCTTTAATGCATGTCTTTTTCACCATGCCCTTAAGCCTAGAGCTTCTTCTCAATTTGGGTGGATTTTCATCTTTTACATCCTCTTCTTCAACACATTTATTTTTTAATTCCTCCTTCCTTTTATTCCTGAGTTGTTTCCTGATTTTTACCAACTTCTCAGAGATTATTTCATCATTGTCTTCCTGTGTTGATACATTAGGCCTGACTTCAATAGTTTTAACATATTTTCCTCTCTTACTTCTTCTCACAGGTTTTTCTTTAGACAATGTTTCTCTAGGTTCTTCAAAATGGTTCCTTAGGAGGAATTCATCCCAATTATATCCTATCTTCTTCAAATGAAACTCAAATAAAATTTTAATTAAGCCATGATGATGAAAGGTACTCTCTAAGAACTGAAGCCTTTTCTAGACATTTGAAGACATCCTTTTCAAACTATTAAGTAGGAAAAATGGCAGATTTATTTCTTCATCAAGAAAATTCATCATAAACCTAATGTGATAAACATACAAAGTGCCAAATTTGCATTCACAGGTTATGAAATTTTGTAAAATTAATAGCATATTCCTCCATTTATTCTTTAAAGCTGAACTAGGAATACCTTTCTTAAATATTGCAGTGTCCATACCTGGGTTTTTTAACATTTGTCTCCAAGCCTCATTATGAAATTCTTTGTTTTTAAACCAACGCTCTTCCTGTCTTGGAAACTCTGTTGCTTCTGCTATGAATGCCTCTGTGATGGTGAATTTGATATCCCCAATCTCCACTTCTGCTCCATTGAACGATCTGGCAAATTACTTTGTGATTTCTTTATGAAATCCATTAAACTTCTCTATAAAGCTCAGCCATCCAGCCTGTTGCAATAGCCCTTTAATCTGAGGGTATCCTTTCAAATACTTAGTTCCAATTGGCTCTGACCTTACAATAAGCCCCATTTCTTCTTGATGAAAATTGCTTCCTTTCTCTGGCTTCAATTCACTGCTCTGTTCTTGTTCTTAAAGAAAAAGCAACTGTGAAGGGTTGTCTTGCCCTAAAATGACTTCTCTGCAGATGATGATTTGGCTACATAAAGAAATAGTAGTGACTAGATGTGAACGGAACAGGGTAGTGGTAAATCATGAGGATAATCGGGTATAAGAGTTTTTCATGGAATGAATGACTGCGAAGAAATCTTATGAAGATTTTCAAAAATCATCAATGAATGTCGTGGTCTGATGATGTGACCTAAAAGGTCACTTCTAGGTTCTGGCTGTTAGCTTTCAATTAATGATGGTTTGTTATGGAGCGGGCTGAAAGGGATTTGGTCGAGGAATGTTTATGATAGGGGTTTGATCAATTCGAATCATAAAATAACTTAGGAAAACATATGACCTAACCATATTATACCTTTAACGATTTGCTATCAGAAATAATTTCATACAATTTTACCTTAGCCCTTTTTGAATTTTTGCTGCTTTGATGTGCTTTGTCTTTCAAATGAAAAATATTGATCCTTTAGGCTCCATAATCTTCTTTGACTCGTCCTCTGTTTACTGAAGTGGATTTTACAGAATCAATTGACTGCAGAATGGATCTGGCTGCAGAACAGGTAGCTACAGAATGTACCTGTAATAACTCTGAAATATGAAATGGAATGAAGTGAAATGTGGATGGAATGAAGTATGGAATGGAATGAAGTGAAAATGTGGATGGAGTGAGATGAAATATGGATAAAGTGAGATATGGATGGAACGAATGAAATGGATCATGGAATCATGAGCTTGTAAAGTGAATCTGCAACTTATGATTATATGATACTTAATTGTAGAAAAGAACAATTTTTGAAAATCTAAAGTGTCAGAAGAACTCTGATTTTCACCTTAGATTTTCTGTATAAACATGCCAATCAATGATTGTTTTTCATGTTTATACCTTCTTTTTTTTAATATATATATATATATATTGAAGAAGAAGAAGAAGAATACAATTAAGTTAGTGAAGAAGAAGGGTTCTTCTTCACTAACTTCATATCAATGTTATCTTGAAATTTCATGACAAATTCCTCTCTTGAAAGTGGCTTATGATACAATTTCAGTATATGTCCATTTACAAGAAAGGCTACCTTTCCTTCATCTATTGTCCTGATTTTTATTGCTCCATTTTCAAAGATTTTCACAATCTCATATGGCCCAAGCCAATGAGTCTGAAATTTACCTGAAAAATCCTTGAACTTTGAATCAAATAAGAGACCCCAGTCACCTTTTTTTAATTTCTTTTTCTTGATGTACTTATCATGCCATCTAGTCCTTTGTTGTTGGACTATGCTTGTTCTCTGGACTGCATCTAGTCTGATCTCATCCAATTCATTAATCTTCTCTAGTCTATGCTTCTGTTAAATCAATTCCTAACTGGACTGCCATTTTAAAACTTTGGATCTGAAACTCTATGGGAAACAAGACTTGTTTTCCATAAACAAGTTCACAAGGAGTGTGACCTGTTGTGTTTCTCCATGTAGTTTTGTAGGTCCAGAAGGCTTTAGGAAGCCTTTCTGCCCAATCTCTTCTATGTAAATGAACAGTGTTTGTTAGGATCCCTTCAATGACTTTATTGGTAGATTCCACTTAACCATTTGCTTGTGGATGGTAGGGGGTAGATTTCCTGTGTCTGATTTTGTATTTTTCTACCATTTTCTCCACTAGCTTTGATGTGAATTGAGCTCCTTGATCTGTAAAAATTTCTCTTGGGACACCAAAACAAGTAAAAATATCCTCAAAAAGAAAATTGACTACAGATGCTTCAGTAGCAAAAAGTAATGGTTTGGCCTCTACCCATTCGGTAACATAATCAGTGCAAACTAATATATATTTATTTTGTCGTGATGGAGGATTAATAGGTCCTACAAAATCCAAAGCCCATTTCTCAAAGGGTTCAATGTGTACCTAAGGTTGCAGTGGCATTTCACCTGAAGGAGAAGGTTTCCCTACCCTTTGGCAACTGTCACACGTTTTAACATATTCTTTAGCATCCTTAAAGAGGGATGGCCAATAATATCCTAAATGAAGGATCTTATAAGTTTTCCTCTTATCAGCAAAGTGTCCACCACATGGTTCATCATGACATGCCTTGAGGATCTCAAGCATCTCATCTTCTCGAACACATCTTCTGATAATGAAATCTGGACATGTTTTGTATAACTCATTAGCAATCCATGAATATTTTGCATTGTCATAAATGATCTTTCTTTTATCTCTTGTATTCATAATTGAAGGAAATTTTCCCGAAAGTAGATAGTTAGCAATATCAGCAAACCAAGGAGTTTGAGTGGTAATTGCAAAGAGATATTCATCAGGGAATTTGTCTTCAACTGGAGTATTGTCTTTAATGTTTTGGAGTCTAGACAGGAAATCGGCCACTGTATTTTGTTTCCTAGGCCTATCTAGAATGGTCATGTTAAACTCTTTTAAAAGCAATAACCATCTTGTGACTCTGCAATTAGTAATTGATTTGTTCATTAAGTATCTAATTGTAGAATGGTCTGTGTGAACAAAAGTTTCATAGCCTGTTATATAGTGTCTAAATTTATTTATGGCATGAACAACAACTAAGAACTCTTTTTCAGTTACAGTATAATTCAACTCTGAAGGAGTTAATTTTTTACTTGTATAGTAGATGGAATAAGGAATTAGGTCTTTTTGTCCCAATACAGCTCCTAAAGTTGTATCTAAGGCATCTTTTGAAATATGAAAAGGTAATTTCCAGTTAGGTCCCCTTAAAATAGGTGCTTCAGAGATTTTTGTTTTCAGGGTTTCAAAGGCTAACTGGCAGTCAGAATTCCAATTGAATTCACAGTCTTTGGTAAGTAATTTGAAAAGTGGAGATGTTATCTTGGTGAAGTTTTCTATAAATCTCCTATAATACCCTGTAAATCCTAGAAAACTCTAACATCTTTTTGACAACTTGGAACTAGTAATCTGGAGATGACTTCAACTTTTGACTTATCAACTTTGATCCCCTCTCCTGAAATGTGATGTCCTAGAACAATCCCTTTAGTAAACATCATAAAATACTTTTCATGACTTAATGAAAGATTTGCTTCTTTACATCTCTTTAGAACTTTTTCCAAGTTTGCTAAGGCTTCTTCAAATGTGTTTCCATAGACTGTGAAGTCATCCATGTATACTTCTACACAATCATGTATTCGATCTGAAAAGATTCCTAATACTGCCCTTTGGAATGTTGCAGGTGCATTGCATAATCCAAATCTCAATACTCGGTAGACATAGGTACCCCAAGGATAGGTAAATGTGGTCTTGTCTTGATCCTCAGGTGCTACTTGAATTTGATTATAGCCACTGAACCCATCCAAAAATGAAAAGTACTTCTTGCCTGCTAATGTGTCTAACACCTGATCTATGAAAGGTAAGGGAAAATGGTCTTTAAGAGTAGCTTTGTTCAGTTCTTGGTAATCAACACATACCCTCCATTTTCCATTATTATTGGGTACAATCACCAAAGGAGAGACCCACTGACTATCTGAATTGGGATAAATAAAATTGACATTTAACAATTTCTGTAGTTCTTCCTTAACAATCTCCCTAAGGTTTGGATTCATCCTTCTCTGAGGTTGTCTGATTGGTTTACAATTTTCCTCTATATAGATATGATGAGTGCAAGTCTTAGGATTGATTCCTTTCATGTCAGTGTACTCCCAAGCATATGCAGAAGAATGTCTCTGTAATGTTTTGACTGGCTTTTCTTGTTGAAACTTCTCTAGGTTTTTGTTTATGTTTAAGGTTTTTCCTGGGTATATTTCAATTGTAGAGCTGCCAAATTATTCCATGGAGTAAAGAGACATTTGTCTTGATGATAAGATCTCAATGTTAGATTCTTCTTGAAATTGCTCATTTTGAAATTCTGAAGAAGATTTATAATTTTCCAAAGTATTCAGAATCTGACTATCTTCACTAATTTCTGAAATTGTGAAAAGAGGTTGTATATCTTCTTCATCATCAATCCACTAAGTATCATATAATTATGTGATTGTTCTTGCTGGAGGATACAAGGTAAATTTCTTGGTTGAACTTCCATCAGAGATGTACATATCACCAGATCTACAGCTAATGAAAGCATCAGCTGTAGCTAACCAAGGTCTTCCTAATATAATAGGATGACCTCCTAGATCGTTTTTAGGAGTTAGGATCATGAAATCCACAGGATACTCCCAAGAATCTAAGGACACTGGAATATCTTCTATTATCCCATCTGGTTTGATCACAGATCTATCTACTAATTGTAGCAGTGTAGGTGTAAAAAGAATATTAGGAAGTTTTAGTTTTTCCATGATTTGTCTACTCATGATATTGATTGCTGCTCCTAAATCAATAAGTGTGTTCTGGATTTCAATTCCATTGATGTGTATTCTGACAACTGGATTTCCTGGGTCTAGATACTTAGGAATGGAAATCTTACCCATCATTATATTTGTTATTTTTCCTACCAGTTATATTTTCTTTATCTCTTTTATTCTTTTTCCTATTTTTTTCATACTCAACTCCTTTATTGTTTTTGCTAAGATTGGGATTTCCTTGATAGCTTGTAATAATGGAATCTTAATACAAACATTTCTTAACTCATCTAGGAAATCATAATTAGGCATCATAATTTGTTTTTCTACACCCCTATCAATTTTTAATCTTTCTGGAAAAGGAGGTGTAGAAGTAGATGTTGATGGTTGCTCTAATATAGGAGTTGAAATTATTGGCTCTTTCTATTTTTATTTTTCAATGTTTTGGTCTTGAAAAGATGTGCTTCCCTCAAGACTTTTATTTACCCGTAGAGAATCTTCCTCGGAGTTGTTTTACTCTTGTATAATTACAGAAGGTTTCTTCTTTTCAAGTATTCTTCCAGACCTAAGTTGAACATCATTGAGGTCTAAAGGAGTAATCAAATAGGTTGGGAATTGTTGACCTTCTATCATATATGTATTCTAAGGGTTTTTATTTTTGGGGTTTGGTATTAGCTCGGCAGGCAATTGATTTTATTTTTGAGGAAATGGTAATGGAAGTGGTTGATTTTGATTTTGGTTTTGATGTTGTGGATTTTGTTGAGGATTTTGTTATGGGGGAAAGTTTGAATATGTTGGATATGAGGGATAAGAAGGTGGATATTGATAGTACTGGGAGAACCTTCCATAAGGATTTTGTGTTCCTTGTGCCCAAGGTTGAGATTGATTTTGAAATTGGGGCCAAGGTTGCTGCCAAGAGTTCCAATTTGGTGGGGGTTGATTATACATTTGATTATTAAACCCTTGTGTCTGAGGTCCCTGCCAAGGTCTTCTAGAGACAAAGTTAAGAGATTCTGTGGAATTTGTGGGTGTTTCTTCTTGAAAGACTGCCTTAAGACCAGGGAGTGAAGGACAACTCTTGGTCTCATGTTTTTCTGAACAAATTGCACAAGTCTCTATTACTTTTGCATCTAAAGGGTGCTCTCTCAAGGCATGCTTCTTCCTACATTTGGGACAAAATATTGCTAAGGAATCAACTTCGGCTTTTTGCTTGCTTTGTAACTTAAGGGTGTCTATTTGTTCACTAAGACTCCCTAGAATGTCAGATTTAAATTCATCAAGCATATTACCTATTTCTGCCCTACTTACTGTTCCAGCTGCAGATTTACTTGCCCTTGCAAGAGCAGGGTCTCTTGGTCCTTTTAGAATTTTAGATTTTCCTCTTGAAAGATTGATACATAACTCAGCTATATCAGGTAATGGAAGCTGAGATATGTCCCCTTTTCCCATCATATTGAGGATATCTATCCATTCATCCCTAATTGTTTCAACAAGAGATATTTCAAAGTTTCTTGATCTAGGGTTTCCATTTTTTCCCTCTTAATGTTATTATTGAATCTTTCCAACAATTCTTCTTGATTTTCATCCTCTTTTTGCATCATCTTGAACACTTCTTCCTTATGGTTGACTGGTATACAGTAATCCAAGTATCTCTGTAGAAATGCTCTCTTCATATCATCCCATGTCCTAATAGATCTATTGATTAAACTCATAAACCATTTTAATGCTGCTCCTTTCAATGTTGAAGGGAATAGTTTAAGTTTCTGAGCATCTTGTAGATAATCATAGCTTCTACATAGAACTTCAAATTCAAATAAGAAGGTTTTAGGATCCTCACTTTTTAGTCCATGAGAGTTTGGAAGAATAGAAGGTGACATGTTTTTCATAGTTGCATTAGTCTCTTCATCTACTATAGGGAATCCAAAAGAACTTCCAGTTTCCCTTCTACCTCTTCCTCCTTCCGCATTTCCTCTTCCTCCTTCTACATTTCCTCTACCTCTTCCTCTGTCTCCTCCCCTTCCTCTACCTCCTCCAAATAGTGTATGTTCTCCATTAAAGACTTATCCTTCCCCTTATTCTACCATGATAGAATCTTTTGAACTGATATAGGGTTCAGTTGGAAGAGCTAGTTGTTCTACTGGTTCTTCTATTAAGGGTATATTGAATAAATAGTCCTCTTATTCCTCTTCATTATGAATTTGTAATTCTTCTGCTAGAATATATTCCCCTGTGGAAGTGAAAAAGGTTACCCCTTCTGTAGGAGTCCTTAGATCTTCTTCCTCTAGAATTGCTTCAGTGGATGAAGTGGGGGATCTTCATGATGGGATATCTGATCTTGAGACTTTTAGAAGCCTATGACTAGTATAGTATGGAATGTGAGTTTGGGTTGGAGGTGTGCTACTTCTTGGTCTTGGTGGAGTGAGTGGAGTTGTGGGAATTAAACTTCTGCCTCTTACAAATCTACCCCTAGAATCTCTTTCTCTACGCATATCATTGTTTTTGGGAAATAGGAAATAAGGCTACCTAGTTATACCTCCTCGGCAACGGCGCCAAAATTTTTATTCAATTCAGTGTCCTGAATTGATAGTATAAATTATAGACCAGGGCTTGTAAACTGATGAGGTATAGTTGCACTATATGTGCCTAAATATCCTTATTCTTATTTCATTGTTTTCAGTATTTTGTTGATGTTTTTGAGTTTTGTTATGTTTAGGTTTTAGTATGATATTCTATGTTCAAAAGGTGACATAAAATCTATGACAAAAAGGAAAGAAAAGAGAACCTTAAACTCAAAACAGAGTGCAATTGTAATTTTTGTCCCTAATTAGGAAAATGATGAAAAACAGAGCATTCTAATCCATGGATGTCCTAGCTTGCAAATGAACATAAATGTAGCTCAAGACATTATATTTCAACCTGATCCTTTTAGTTATAGGCTTGTTGGAATAGTTTGTGGAAGAGATTGAACTCCAATGTGATGAGGATCTTCCTAAAAATAGACAGCAACTTAGAATATTATTGTGCAATCTTATTCATATAATAGAGATATTTTGGAACAGCTTGAGAAGAAAATTGCTACAATATGCTAAGGATATCCTATGAATATTTGAACTACTTATGACATTACAGCTAGATCTCGTTCATCAGCTAGAGATTTATTGGAAGAGTTTATTGAAGGAGACTAGATATAACGAAATAAGGATCTTCTAAACAACAAGTAACCCATAGTATTACAATTAGGTCTTTTCTGTGATTTAGAGATTTATTGGAATAGTTTTGAGAAAAGACTGTTTATAACAATGTGAGGATATTCTATCTATTTGCAGAACAGAAAATGCTAATTAACTCAACATAGTACAACCAAATCTCATTCACATAATGGTGATATGTTGGAAAATCTTTTAAGAAAAAGAATGACTGTAGGATACTAAGGATCTTTTAATCTAAATGACAGAGCTAAAGTGTTGGTAACTCAAGATGTCACAATTAAATCTATTCATTAAATAGAGATATGTTGGAAAAGCTTTGAGAAAATACTAATTATAACATCATGAGGATCTGTTAGTTAAACAAATAGTACAATACATGATACTAAAAGATATGAACTCAGAAAATTGTCTAAGTGAAAATAATAACAACATAATTAAAAGCTACTTATCTGGAAAGCATGTAGAAGCCTCCTTAGATAGCAGGGGCCCTCTGCTATAAATTTGGCATGAAAATCTTTAACTCCTCAAGTTTGTCTTCAACACAACATCAAATTTATGCTTCTTCTTATTATAAAAATACTTCGAAACAGAGTATCACAGCCTTGGCAAAATAAAAGTTAACTTGTGTTTCTCAGTCTCACCGAGCTAAATTTATAGGCAATTACATAACTGATATTGAATGAAAGTAGGCACAGGTGTATTCTAAAGTCAAAATCAAACTAAAACTCCTTTTTAGGACTCGTGATTTGCTGAAAGCAAATCAAGAGTCCTTATCCTTATAGAAATCTGCTTCTCAGACTTTTGGTTTGACCACGTGCATAAGCATCTCCAGTTTTTTATTCAGACTTCGTGGATGACAAGGAATGATGTAGGAAAGATTTAGAATCTAACCATGTACTCATTTTCTTTAGATGACACCTTTAATATGTTCAAACACCAAAATGGCTACGGAATGTGTAACTAGCTACAGAATGACTGCATTATGTAGCTAAAACTCCTCAGAAATCATTAAGACAACAAAACCACAAAAGTACAACAAGTTAGTCATTGCATGTATTCCTTAAGTGATTTTAAACATCTTATTTATCTTTAGGTCTATAAAATGACAAAAGGAATGATAACATGAAGTGGAATTTGGCAAAGGCGAAGACACTTTTAGGGCTCAACGATTGGCATGGCCTCAGCCCATTTGGTGAAATAGTCGATCGCCACAATGATATACTCGTGGTTACCAGTAGATGGAGGTCGACACTCCATAAAGTAAATGGCCCACTTATAGAAGGAACCGTCTGATATGACAATATGGAGGGGAGTGGGTGGAGCTCGTGCCTTTAGCGCAAAAAATTGTCAATTGGAACAGTGTTTGACTGCTTCAATGCAATACCCAAAGAGAGAAGGCAAAAAATACATAGCGTGCATGACTTTCTGGGCAGTAGCCAAACCGCAGAGGTGGCCACCGCAAGCGCCGCTATGGTAGGCATTAAGGACTTGCTCAGCTTCAGTGTTTGTGAGACAATGATGGAGGAAAAAATCAACACCGCGATGATAGAGATCATCACCAATGAAAATATAACAGGGGGCTTGGTGTCCTATATGTCGTAGAGAATCGTGAACAAGATGGGAAGCAAAATTTTGGGTTCGCATGTAGGTAAGGATTTCACCATACCAAAGGTCATCCGAAGTAATGGCAAATAAGTGTTCATCGGGTAAATCATCTTTAACCAGTGGATCTTACATACCAGTATGCAATTCAAAAATGAGTTCAGCAAGCACTAAACCTTTCTTACTCTTGGGTGTGACAAATTCAAGATCGAACTCCTGAAGGATAATGATCCAACAAGCATACTTCCCATTGATTATTTGTCTACTCAATAGGAAATCCATAGGGTTGGAATTGGTCACGACCTTGGTGGAACGCGTAACGATATAATGACAAAATTTTTGGACCAAGAACACCACGACATGTGCCAACTTCTCTTCATGTGAGTAGGACACATGGGAACCCACAAGGTTCTTACTGACATAATAGATAACATGTTCGTTTTCGGTGTCATCTTCCTGGATGTGGACCCCAGCGACAGAATGGGTGGATGTTGAGATGTACAGGATGAAATCCCTCTCAAATTTAGGAGGACTAATCAAGGGAGTAGAAGTGAGAGATGTTTCAGGGCATCAAAACACTGCTAAGCATAGTCATCCCAAACAAATGGAATGTTAGATCGAAGGAGTCTTAGAAACACATGTGCGGTGGTAGCATAGTCAGGGACGAACCGACGAAGGAAGTTAGCTTTGCCTTGGAGGCTTTGTAACTAGCGCAAGGTACGAGGAATAGGAAGCTCAAGGATGGCTTGAAATTTGAGGGATCAAGCGTTATACCATATTTGGACACAATGAAGCCCAATAGACGACCGGTGGGAACACAAAAAGACACACTTCAGTGGGTTGAGGCAGATATTATACTTGCAACATCGGAGAAATACGGTATGCAAATCATGAATTTGTTGCGCCCGATGCCTAGAAAGAGTAGAGAGGTCGTCAAGGTAAGCAATGATAATATGAGAAAAATCATGGAAACAATATTACATGGCCCACTGGAAGGTGGCTCCGGCATTCTCTAGGCCGAACGGCATGACCCTATAAGAAAATTTTCTCCACAGACTAATGAACGTGGTTTTTAACTGATCAGCACGACGGATAATGATTCGGTTGTACCCGAAGAAACCATCCATAAAGGATAGCACCTCATGCCCCGCACACTCATCTATGATCTGGTCAATGAACGGTGTGGGGAAGTTATCGTTGGGACAATATTTGTTCAGGTCGCGAAAGTCAGTGCAGACACGGATGGTACCTTGTTTCTTGAGAATGGGAACCAGGTTAGAAACCCAAGTGGTGTATGTTAGAAAATTATATATTATTTAGCAATGCAACACATAAAATATGCGGAAAATACAAGCACACAAAACACATAAAACCAAAGAGACATAGATATACGTGGTTCACCCAGTTTGGGCTACGTCCACTCCGAACAGCCAGTCCTTCCTTTCTATTATCCAACAAAATGAAGAGACAAAACCTACAGCAGATCCGCTGTAATATCCTATGTTCTCTCTCACAGTCTCCCTCTCTGTTTCTCACTCTGAGAATACACACACAATACACAGCCGCAATACAATACCCTCATAAAAGTGAGGGGTTGCCTTCTAGGGCAAAAAACCCTAATCTAAACATAACTTCTATCGTCAGATCATCCACCTATGAACGGCCCAGATTGACTAGAAATTACTATACTTTTACAAGGCAATTTTACATCTGTTTTTAGCTTCAGGGGCGCTGCCCCCTAAACCCCCCGCTAGGGGGGGGGCTCCAAAAAGCGCTACTGCCCCCCCTGGACCCCCCACGGCAGCGATTAATTACGGGCGGCGTTGCTGCCCCTTTTAAGGTACAGGGGTCCAATGCTCTGATACAAAGTAAACAAGATAATCAAGCTCCACACCCAACAATCTCCCACTTGGAGACTGACTGTAGCAACTCCACCACTGCTTCATTTGCTAAAAAATGACTCCTCTTTGGACCTGGCTATTCCTCATCTTTATCGTCATCCTTGAAGACCAATTGAAACTAAGCACATTCTCAGTTTCTCCCTGGTTACAACTTTTGTTAGCATATCTGCAGGATTCTGGGTAGTGTGTATCTTTTCCAGCTTCAACTCCCCATCTTCCAATACCGACCGTATGAAATGGTACTTGAGATGCATGTGTTTAGTCCTAGAATGAAATGTTGAGTTCTTTGCAAGATGAATGGCATTTTGGCTATCACTGTATAACGTGCCCATATCATGCTTCTTACCCAATTCATCCATAAACCTTTGTGACCAAATTATTTCTTTACTAGCCTCTGTAGCAGCAACATACTCGGCTTCTATTGTTGAAAGTGCGACAACACTTTGGATTTTTCAAACCCAATTGACAGTTGTTCCACCTACAATAAATACATATCCTGTAGTGCTCCTCCTGTTATCTCTGTCACCTGCCATATCTGCATCAACATATCCCTGTAGAGAAATGTTTGAACCACCAAATCATAATGCTTGATTTGTGGTACCTCTCAAATATCTGATAATCCATTTTACTGCCATCCAATGTTCTTTTCCTGGATTATTCATGTACCTGCTTACAACTCCCACTGCATGTGCAATATCAGGCCTTGTGCAAACCATTGCATACATTAAGCTTCCAACTGCTGATGCATATGGAACTTTAGACATATAGTCCATTTCTTCTTGGGTATTGGGGCACATCTTCTTACTAAGTTTGAAATGGCTAGAAAAAGGTGTACTAACTAGTTTTTCATTCTGCATATTAAATCTTTTCAACACCTTTTGTATGTACTCATTCTAAGACAGTGTTAATTTTCGATTTTTCCTGTCTCTAGTTATTCTCATACCAAGGATTTGTTTTGTAGCTCCCAAATCCTTCATTGCAAATGAATTTTCCAATTTTATTTTGAGCACATTTATTTCCTACATGTTAGACCCTGCAACAAGAATGTCATCTACATAAAATAACAATACAATATAGTTGCAATCATTTTTCCTTTTCAAATAAACACAATGATCAGAGTCACATCTATTATAACCTTGTTTAGACATAAACTTGTCAAATTTTAGATACCATTGCCTTGGAGCCTGTTTTAAGCTATACAAGCTCTTCTTTAACCTACACTCTAATTTTTCTTTCCCTTTGACCTATATCCTTGTGGTTGTTGCATATAGATCTCTTCCTCCAAATATCCATGGAGAAATGTTGTCCTTGCATCTAATTTTTCAAGATGTAAATCTTCCGCTGCTACAAGACTTAAAATAGTTCTGATTGAAGTAATCTTAACAAAAGGAGAAAATATTTCATCAAAATCAATACCTTTCTTCCGTGCAACCCCCTTCACCCAAGTCTAGCTTTGTACCTCTATTTTCCTCCATCTTCACTCGTAAACCCATTTATCTCGTAATGTAGTTTAATGGCAGGAACCCGACTAAGTCCCAAGTCTAGTTATGCATTAAGGAGTCCAGGCATCTTCATCCATGGCTAGCTCCCACTTCTTCCCGCTTTCAACTCCGTATCATTTCTTCATAACATTCGGGTTCACCGTAATCGCCTCAACAATAAATAATATAACGAAGGAGAGTATCGTTCAGGGGTCTACTTATCCTGGTAGATCTTCTAACACCACTTTCAAGTGTTTTAGGTGCCTGTTGCTGTTGTGGTGGTTGCTGCTGCTGTGGTTGTTGATTATTATTATTTTTAGGCACCTTTAATTTTTTAGTTATCTCATCAAGAACCGTGTATTCCTTGCTTTCTTTTTCCTGTTTCTTTTTCTGCAACTAATTCTTATACAAGACCTTTTCATTGAATATTACGTCTCTACTCCTAATGATTTTTTGATTTTCCTAATCATATAAGCGATAACCAAAATCATTAGCACCATATCTAATAAAGGTACATTTCTTTGATTTTGCCTCAAGCTTTGTTCTGTTTTCTTTATTAATATGGACAAAGGCCTCACAACCAAAAGGATTTAAAAAAGAGTATTTACCTTTTTACCTATCCATGCTTCCTTTGGAATACCACCATCCAAGGAACTTGAAGGCCTTGTGTTTATTAGATAAATAGCAGTATCTACAACATTTTTCCAAAATTGTAAAGGCAATCATGCATGCAATCTCATGCACCTTGCATGCTCCATGATTGTTCTGCTCATCCTTTCTGACACACCATTTTATTGTGGTGTTCTTGGAACTGTTTTCTCTCTGTGTATTCCATTTTCTGAACACTACCTATCAAACTCTTTGCTGCAATATTCACCTCCATTGTCTGATCTCAGACACTTCAACTCCTTTCCTGTCTCAATCTCAACCAAAGCTTTCCATTTATTGAAAGTATCAAATACATCAGATTTATTCTGAATACAATAAATCCAAGTTTTTCTAGTTGCATCATCAATAAAAGTAACATAATAATGAGAGCCTCCAAGAGATGATACCTGAGAAGGTCCCCATACATTTGTATGCACAAGCTCTAATTTTTTGCTCTTCTTTTCTTTCCCAACTCTGAGAAATCTAACTCTCTTCTGTTTTCCATAAAATGAAATTCTCACAGAAATCCAAATCAACATTCTTCAAACCCGGCAACAAATTTCTTGAGTGAAGAATCTTCATCCCCTTCTCACTCATGTGTCCGAGCCTATGATGTCATAGTGTTGCATCTGCTCCTTTGGAAGTTAAAGCATTAAAAGAGTTAGAAATACCATTGCATAAAAACAATGTACCAACCTTTTCGCCTTTTGCTATTACCAGGGCTCCTTTGGTGACCTTCCAAGTTTTATCCGTGAAAGTTGTCACACAACCTTCACCACCTAACTGCCTTGTTGAAATTAGATTTTTCTTCAGATTTGGAACATGCCTTACCTCCTTTAGTAGCCATTGGTTTCCATTCTGTTGTTTTACAAGAACTTTACCCATTCCAACAATTTTACAGGGTTTATCATCACCCAAACGAACTTTTCCAAAATCTCCTTGAACATAGTCATGAAAATATTTCTTGTCAAGTGTGGCATGGAATGAAGCCCCTGAATCTACAACCCAAGAATCAGTAACATTTTCGAAAGAAAGAATCAAAGCATCTTGTAAGACATCACCTGTCACATTTGCTTCATTATTTTTTTCTTGTTGTGTGTCTCCTTCTTTTCCTTTCCGAGATCTAATAGCCTTTCTTTAGGGTGTCCTTTCCTTCTCGCATTTCCAAGACACTATCCCCGTCCGGGACTTCTGATCCGCCTTTCCTTGATTTATCAAGTGATATCCCGAGCTCTTTTGTCTTTCCATTCTCCTTCCCCTAGACTCTGCACTCAAAGCATTACCCGATGTCTCACCGAAGCTTTTCCATCGCATTTCCTCACTAAGGATAACATAGACAACATCATCAAACTTTAAAGTACTAGATCCAGAGGCAGAGTTAATAATGGCCATTACTAAACCATTCCAACTCTTTGGCAATGAGTACAAGAATAACAGAGCTCTAACTTCATCATAAAATTTTACCCCTACAAAACTTAACTGACTAGTAACTGTATTAAAATCATTTAAATGGTATGCAACAAATCCACCTTCTGACATCTTCATATTAAATATTCATTTCATAAGAAATACCTTGTTTGAGGCCAAGGGTTTTTCATATAGTTTCACAAACGTCTGCATCAAACCCTCTATTTTTGTTTCCTTCGAAATATTGAAGGCGACTGACGCCGCAAGGCACAACCATATTGTTCCGAGTGCCTTTCTATCAAGAATGTTCCATTCTGCGTCTGTCATGGCCTCCGACTTCTTTGTTTTTCCGCTCAATGGTTGGTACAGATCTTTTTGATACAGATAATATTCCATCTGCATCTTCCACAGCGGGAAGTTTTGGCTGTTAAATTTCTCGACCCTAAACTTACCATCTTCCACCATTGCTCCCACTCGAACCAGGAACCCTTCTTTCCTGCAAGTTTATCAGCCAAATAGACCTTCGACTCTGATACCAGTTGTTAGAAAATTATATATTATGGAGCAATGCAACACATAAAATATGTGGAAAATACAAGAACAAAAAACACATAAAATCAAAGAGACATAGATATACGTGGTTCACCCAGTTTGGGCTATGTCCACCCCAAATAGCCAGTCCTTCCTTTCTATTATCCAAAAAAATGAAGAAATACAACCTACAGCAAAGCCACTGTAATATCCTTTGTTCTCTCTCACATTCTCCCTATGTTTCTCGCTCAGAGAATACACACAATACACGCCACAATACATTACCCTAATAAAACTTCATGGGGTTGCCTTCTAGGGAAAAAACCCTAAACTAAACATAACTTCTACCGTCATATCATTCGCCTAATAAACGGCCCAGATTGACTAGAAATTACTATACATTTACAAGGCAATTTTACATATGTTTTTTAGCTTCGGGGGTGCTGCCCCCGAAACCCCCCACCAGGGGGGGCTCCGAAAAGCGCTGTTGCCCCACCCCCCCCCCCCCCCTGGACCCCCCACGACAGCGATTACTTGTGGGCAGCGTTGCCACCCCTTTTAAGGTACAGGGGTCCAATGCTGTGATACAAAGTAAACAAGATAATCAGGCTCCACACCCAACAGTGTATTCAATGGGATAGATAAAACCAGCCTACTTGAGCTTATCAATTTTGACCTTGATACCCTCTCGTCTGGAAGGATTAATGGGTCTCAACTTTTGACAGATAGGATTGGCACCTGGCCATGTATCGATATGGTGTTCGACAATGGAGGGATCAAGTCCGAGCATCTCTGAATAAGACTAGGCAAAAACATCATGAAATTCCTTGAATAGCTTGGTGTAAGCCTCAATTTCTTCTGAGGTGCAATGTGTCGCCAAGGTAATGTTTTCTTCTACCCCTGGTTTATCGGAAATGTTAATTTATTGGTAGGAGAGATATTGGACATATTTCCTTCTTCGAAATCATCTAGTGGAGGAATGGGATTTCAAAACCAATCAACCTCATCGGAGATGAAGTCTTTAGACTCCACAGCATACTGGTCACGGGACTGTTGCGGAAGTAAGTACGCACGATGGTGCATATAATCCCAGGGAAAGTCAGGGGTGGTCATTCCTTCCATAATGTCTTCATCAGAATGGAAGATGGGAGGACTGACAGAAGAAAGACCACATGACGCGGCGGGGCTAACCGACGCATCATCATGAGAGATATGTTTCACATACGCATCGCTACGGAGGGTAGACGAAGAGCTAGTAGATGAAACATCTATCGATGTTGAGCCCAGGGTGATCGTCGAATGTAATATTCCAAATTAGGAAAGACATGAATATAGAACATAAAGCTATAAAATGTAGTAAAATATCAACACATAAAATATGAGCAGATCATAGAGCAATTTTATTAGGCATCATAGTAGAAAATGAGTACAAGATCTTGAGGAAAAATACACTCAAGCTAGGCAAAAAAGGCCTCAAAGGACCCAGTACAAGAAATATGAAAAATAGATGCTATATAAAATGTCAAAGGCTATGACAGCGTAGTTTTTGCTGGGAATAACTGCTGCTAAAAATGAGAGTACATGGATCTACTGATATAGTGCTCAGAAAATGTCAGGATCAGAGATCTAGGCTTTCTAGCACAATTCCAAGACAACCCAGAAAGGGTTTTCGGAAATACACAAAATGGAAAATGCATCCCTGGGGCTGAATTACGCTTTGCAGCTGGGTAAATGCTAGGAGGTGGCTGATCTGATGTAAAAATGGTTGATAATCCTCCCCATTGACTTTCCAAATGAAGGGCTGCTCCCCTCACTGGAAAACAAGTTCAAGAACTTGGGTACTTAACCCTCCACTGCAACTGCCCTGCAAAATAACGCAGTTTCCAAAGGAGACTACGCTGTTGAAGATGGCTGAAGCTTGACCTGATGCTGGATGGTGGAATGAAGCTCAAATGAACCTCTCCTGAGTGGGCACTCAAAGTCCCCCGAGAATGAGGGTGGGATTTCCGCTCAAAAACACCATTGTGCTAAACAACACAACAGACTCCGCTAAACAGCTGAAGCATGCAGAAAGTTATAAAAGACCATGACATAAACAGTAATCAGAATGCCTTCTATGGCTTCCATCCCCTTCCTTGTATGCTTGGTGAGCTTCCTCACACTTGGTCCCACTCAATAAATATGCTACTCCCATGCATACACTCCTCCACCATAACTACGTTGTCCTCCAATAACTCTCCACTACCTTCCTGAAAACGTTGTTGATTTAGTCAACCCTGACCCCATCCACATTCTTTAGCCCCTATTCACACCCAAGAGTGATTTATTCAACCGATACAATGACCCACATTCACTTTAGAAGTGTTTTTATTCCTACTAAAGAGATTTATTGGTCTCTCTACCCTCTTATTCATCTATCTTATTGAAAGCTAATTAGGAATATTACAACTAGTTGAAAGCTAATTAGATAGTTGAAAGCTAATTAGGAATATTACAGTCCTCCACTCTCAAATGTTGCTTGTCCTTAAGCAACTACAAGGATGGATGCCGCAAAATCTCCTCTCTTTCCCTTGTAGCATCCTTATCTGATAGATTCCTCCACTGAATCAGATTTTCTCCAGTCAATCTACCCCTTAGTTGCTCCTCCTGAGTGTCAAAGTTAGCCTTTGGTGATAAAACCAAATGGCTCACACCATGAAGAAGTGGGAGATCCATGGTGGCAACTACATGTTGTCTAATGGCCTTCTTGAGGCATGAGACATGAAAAATGTTGGGGATCTTAATCCCAATGAGAAGCTCCAACCCGTATGCTACTCTCCCAACAATATGGATCACCATGTGTGTCCCATAGAAAAGCTTCTTAGTCCCATGCTTTTGCAATGTAGATGGCTGAAAATGATAGACCAAATTGTCCACCCCACGTTGTCTCTCTCCCCATATATGATATTTGTAGAACTTTTGCTGATGTCAGGTTGTAGCAATGTTGTCCTTAAGAGACTGGAATACATCCCGACTCTCTAGGATCCAATCTTTGGTTCTAGGAAACTTTCTTTCCCAAACCATTCCATCAACAATTAATTGAACATCATCACCATATGGGATTAAAAAAAAAGAGGTACAATGAGTGCCATATGAAATTATGGATGGTGACAATAGTCCCTCAAGTGAGACCAATGCAGCTTAGCTCCTTGCTGCCCCGGAACATAATGTGGTAAGTAGCTTCCCAGCCACTTGCTTGTTGCCTCTATTTACTCATCTGCCTGGGGATAGTAACTAATGTTTGGTGTCAACTGATTACACCCCAAACAGAACAACACCTGCCCAAAGCCATCCAGAAAATGGCTATCTCTATCACTGAATTTGGTCTTAAGAAGACCATGAAGTCTAAGGAGATGCTTTCCCTCTTGTGGCACAATGCATTGTAAATATATGGAAAGGAATGTAATTTATTTTTTAGTTGACCATTGATGTGGTCCTTGGATGAGCTCTTCCATCTCTCTTTTGGAAAAGTGTGTGGTTGTAACACCCTTGCAGGATGGTTATTTTTCTCCTCATTCTTCATGCAAACTACGCACTTCCTTATCTGCTAGAGTGCATCCTCCTTGAGGCCCTCCCATGAGAATATCTCCCTAATGTCTTGATATGTCCCATTGAACCCTTGGTGACTGGAAAGGGGTGAATCATGTGTTGCATTTAGAATATTCCCCTTGAGCTTGGAGTCTCTAGTCAAGAAGATATGATCATGGTAATAGATTACTCCATCCATCACTCTATACCTCTCATCAGTCACCTTCCCATCAAGCATTGTTAGCCTTGTGATAAGGCACTTGTCTCCTCATTGCTCCCCTCTTTGACATGCTCAATTCCAAAGCCACATGCCAGAGTACTGCTATCCCATCTTTGTTGCCTTCCTTGCAGCTGCTTTTTCTCAAGAAAAGATTGAAGTGTAAGGTGGTCAATCTTCACTTGGAAGTTATTTCCCCACCCAATCTTCCTGAGTTTGGCCAATCCATACATGAATGCCAACAACCCCTTACCATATATGGAAGACTCCTTCCTGTGTGGAAGTATCTTCTGACTCTCAAAGGCTATGGAGTAGCACCTTTGCATCATAATTGGGCCACCATCCACTCCTGAAACATCACCTCTCAGCGCAAGAGGCTTGGTGAGAGTTGATAATACCGATACCAGACAATTTTCCATCTCCTCCTTAAGCCAATCAAAGGCCCTCTGCGTTGTGTTGGTCCGATCCAAGGTTCTCCTCTTAGCTATATTTGCGAGTTGTGCCACTTGTTGTGAGAACTCTTTGACCAACTTCCGGTCTGAGTGTCTCCTTGGAGGAATGCCTCCAAATAATATAGTATAATGGTCTAGAGTAGACTACATCTCTAAGTGGACTGATTTGTCCTTGCTTCCACTGCACATATCAGTTTCCATCTTATGTGTAGAGACTTCCTAAGATGGATAGGTGTGCATGCCCCTAATAATTTGATGCTTACCGCTCTTCTTATCTATCCATTCCATCTACAAGGTCTCCCAATCTTTGGTGACCTTCCCTAATGTAATCAACCACTGCACACCCAATATCACACTAGTGTCAGGAATTTCTACCACAAAGAATTGATCAGTCAAATTTTATGTCCCCAAGGTTACAGATAATGTCAGAACATACTTCACACACTGCATGGTTCCAGCTCTTGGAACCAAAACTGAGAATCCCTCAAAGTCATCAGTGGGTATTGTTCTCCTCTGCACTAACTGAGCATCAATAAAATTATGGGTAGCCCCACTATAAATCAATATTGATACCCACTGCCCTTGAACTGTACCTCAGACTCTCAAAGTCAGATACTTGGGTACTCCTCCCAAAGATGCAAGGGCCCCTCCAATCGGAGCAAATTCCCCATTTCCACCTCCTGGTGGTGGTGGATCCTCTCCTGGAGCCACAACACTATTGTCTCCTTCTGTCTCCTCTTCTTCCTCCTCTTCACTATTAGATAATAACTCAATATAGTGGGCCTTCCATACAACACACCAATGCCCTGGTGCCCATGATTCTTGGCATGTGAATCAAAGCTTCCTTCTCCTTAAGTCCCTTCGGACATCATCACTAAGAGGTCCTTTATTCTGGTTCTCCTTTGGAGGAAGAACCTTCACATCTTTCCCCTTTGACTGAAAAGTGGGCTTTTGCCGAAATGGAGCTCTTGCCCTTGGCAGAGCATCTTGTAAGTATCTAGCCCTCTTAATGGAATATTTGAGTGTAGTTGGTTTAGTGGACTTAACCAACCCATGCAAAGGCTCTCTTATTCCATCAATGAACATATAAACTCTCCTAGTTGTAGATAAATCTGGCACCATAACGGAAAGTTTTATAAATTCAGAGATATAGGTCTACGGATTACCTGACTGCTTGAGCTTGGCTTGCTTAACAAAAGGTGCCTCTGGATCTCTTCGATAAAATATTTCCACTAACCTCCAGGTGAATTCTACATATGCAGTCATATTTGCATGCCCCAATGTAGAAAGACTGTGAAACCACCAATCATGTGCCTCACATTCAAGGTGTAGTGCTACTATTTTAATGGCTTCAATCTCTGGTACTTGGTTCAACTGGAAATATATGTCTAGTTTATCCACCCAATACTTGGATGACCCATCAAAAGCAGGCAGAAAGAATCTACCCATAATATGTTGCAGATCAATGTTCTGCATGTACCCTCCACTTCTATTGTTATTCTAGGGTCTCCTGTTATCCTTGATCTGAAAGAACTTCTGAAAGTTCAGATTATCTTTGAATCTTTGAGATTGAGACTCATAGTCTAGAAAATAATCTTCAAGAGTCTCTTGTTCTTGGGGTCCTCCACCTCCATTTCCTACTACTATGAATGTAGGCATAGTGGTGCGTTGGGAAACTTGTTGCCTTACTGGTTGTTCATACTAGTGATGTGAAATGTCAGAGCTTTCTCCATGTAGAAACCCTCTAGGGGGTTCTCTATGTCTTTCCATCCTCATCTCCTTGATTTCTCTGGCAATATCCTGCATGGTTTGGAGAAGAAGCTTGGGAAACTCCTTTTCATCCATTTCTCCTGATACTGGAGTCTTGCCTTTGTCTTCTTCGTTGCTTGTATAATCAAACCTTCTTATTCTATTAATGTACCACTTCTCTCTTTCTGTGAGAGACTCTCCTTCTTCTAATGCCATATATGTTGAGCTACACAGGCTGAGCCAAGATTATGCTCTAATACCACTGTAATATTCCAAATTAAGAAAGACAGGAATATAGAACATAAGACTAGAAAATGTAGTAAAATATCGACACATCAAATATGAGTAGATCATAGATCCATTTGATTAGGCATCATAGAAAAAAATGAAAACAACATCTTGAGGAAAAAAACACTCAAGCTAGGAAAAACAAGCCTCAAAGGACCCAGTGCATGAAATATGAAAAAATGTTGCTATATAAAATCATGGAGGCTATGACTGCGTAGTTTCTGCTAGGAATAACTATTGTTGAAAATGAGAGTACATGGATCTGTTGATATAGTTCTTAGAAAATGTCGAGATCAAAGATCTAAGCTTTCTAGCACAATTCCAAGACAACCCAGAAAGGGTTTCGGAAAATACACAAAATGGAAAATGAAGCCCTAGGGCTAAATTATGCTCTACAGCTGGGTAATTTCTAGGAGGTGGCTTATCTGATGTAAAAATGGTCGATACTCCTCCCCACTGACTTTCTAGATGAAGGGCTAATCCCCTCACTGGAAAACAAGCTCAAGAATTTGGGTACTTAACCCTCCACTACAACTACCCTGCAAAATAACGTAGTTTCTGAAGGAATGAAGCTCAAATGATTCTCTCCTGAGTGGGCAATTGAATTACCCCAGGATGAGGGTAGGATTTCCACTCGGAAACACCCTTGTGCTAAACAACACAACAAAATCTACTAAACAGTTGAAGCATGTAGAAAGTCATAAAAGACCAAGACATAACCAATAATCATAATGCATTCTATAGCTTCCATCCCCTTCCTTATATTATTGGTGAGCTTCCTCACCCTTGGCCCCACTTAATAAAGATGCTACTCCCATGCATACATTCCTACACCATAATTGTGTTGTCCTCCAGTAACTCTCCACTACCTCCATGACAACGTTGTTGATATGGTCAACCTTGACCCCATCCACATGCCTTAGCCCCTATTGACACCCAAGAGTGCTTTATTCAGCTGATACAATGGCCCACATTCACATTAGAAGTGGTTTTATTCCTACTAAAGAGATTTATGGGTCTCTCTACCCTCTTATTGATCTATCTTATTAACAAAAGAAAAAATTAATATTCCAACTAGCTGAAAGCTAATTTGGAATATTACACCAAAGGAGGATCAGTTGAAACATAAGGGGATGCCCCAGAGGGGTCTTGCACCATGGATCTCATGGATGATGACAGATAGAGGATAGTGGCTGAAGGTTCCATCATCTCAACATCAGGGGGAGGTATCACAATGGGTGCAGAAATGTCCTTTGGTTCTGCTGAAGAAAAACTCGCAAGTAAATGAGTACATGATCCACTACAAGCGGCCTCTATTTTGCGAACAGCCTCAAGGGTGTCACGAAAGTTGTCGAGATGGGGACAAAGGTGAGAATAGTGGACATAAAGATCACACAAATCACAAGGGTGGTTCGTGCACAACGATTTGAGTTTCTTAGCTGAATCGGGTAAGGTAACATGGACCTTTGGGATATCATATTCAGGTAACGTCTTGTTGACCACAAGTTTGAGACGAGGAAGCTCGGGACAATTATGGGTGGCATTTCCAACAACATCCCACAAAGCGCGTGGAGGTGACTGCTTTGGAGGCTTAGGAGGAGCAGGAGTTTTTTGGGGGGCCTTATCCTTAGGTTCCTTATTTTTGGTTTTGTCCCCCTCCCCAGATGCTTTTGCAACAGGAGTAGATTCCTATTGAGGTGGCTGAGGCACAGAAGCAAAGGAAGGGGTCACAGCGACCGGTTGGACCGGGGTCAAAGTGGTATAAAGTTTGAGCTGACCAGGCAGAGTGTTGGTTGGGGGATCAATGTACCAGACTGGGATCCCCAAGGTCAAATTGGCAAGGCTCAACATAGCCATAACAGGCATCGAAAAAACTCCAGAGGGGGGAGCCAGAAACAGTATCTGACCGGAAGGGTAATGGTCTAGCGGAATGGCTCCCAAATAGTTAAGGCTAGGGGGAACCATTCCTAGTTGAAAAAGGTTGGAAGAGACACCAACATAAGGAGAAGGTACTTGAAAATAAGGTCATGAAGGCTCCATCGAGTGGCTACCAGCAAGTTGTGAAGGCGTAGGCTGCTGGCTGGTCAAACCAGACTACTTGTGGCTAGCTCGAGATGATTGCATCAAGCAAACATTCGATGAGTTGGGGTGAGTGATAAGGGGGGGAACCATGGAATTCACCAAGTAAGGTAGAATATTTATAGACTCGAGGTGAAACACTGGTGAGAGGTGTGGTTGATCACTTATCAGCCACAGAAGATATGATAAACTTGGGGGAGGTTTGACACTTCGATTCGTAATATGCCAACTGATCAATGGTGATGATCTTTCCATTGTGAAGAAAGCACTTCTTACGGTGAACCGCAGATGTGACAACCGACATCGCATAGGTATAGATACGACCCAAGATGCTATTGTAATCCAAGTGGTCATCAATGACTTCAATGTCAACACAAACATTCTTACCTGCAAGAGTAACAGGATAATTGTGGAACATGCCAAGGCGCTGAGAAGGGTGACCATCCCAATCAAGCAAAGTGATGGTGTATGGGGCTAAGTCGAGTGATCCGAGCTTATTCCAAACAGAGGTGGACATCACATAGGTGGATGCGCCCTCGTCAATGATACATCGCGAGACATTGGCATTACGAATCTTTACTGGTATTTGGAAGGCGACGGATGAAGGTAAGGGGTGATTTTCTGACTTATTAGCATCAAATATGATCAAACGATCATCTGAAGGATCCACATCACCAAAAGTAGATATCAGAGCTTTTCGTTGATATGGCAATGACTGGATGACTTTCAGCGTTGACATTGCAGTATGTGATTGTGCTAAGTCATCTACTATGTTGTAGGTGTGGGTGACTTTGGCAGAAGCAGCATTTTGGCGTAGTGGCCCTTTGGGGATCTTGTGAATGACCTTTGCCTTAGGCTGAGGGATTTGTAAGGGATAACTGGGCATCGAAATGGACTCTATTGAAACTTTAGTTTGGGACTCGATTGTAGACGTAGCAGGTGGCTTTTCATATTGGCGCGATCAGGTCTAAAAGTTAACATCAGTGGTATTGACCTTGTCAGAATTCATCATGAGAATATGGTATTCTGGGGTACCAAACTGTGAAGGTTGGGGGGCGGCCTCACCTTGAGGGGGTTGGGCAGCCACATATCCTTGCTGAGGGAAAGGATTAGTGAACATAGTCAGTTGAGCTGGCGCAATATTTGGAGGAGCCGAAGCAGTGGCTTCTTGTCCTCTAGATGTCACTTGTACTTACCACAACTAGCGCATCTGGGGTAAAAGGGGACAATCATGAGTATAATTACCAAGGACACTACAACAACAATAAGGCTTATTCGTACAAAGAGGCATGTTTTTCTTGGGTTGATCGCCCTATTGCTGGTTGTTAGTGTTAGGTTGGTTCCCTTGGGGTGCATTCGGTTGAGTACCTTTCATCCCTTGATTACCCTGCGTTGGTTGGTTTTAGTTTCCTTTCCTCTTTTTCTTGGAATTAGGAGGATTAGTCTCACTATGGTGCCCATACACCTCACCTTGAGGGGGAGGTGGCTATTGTGGTGGAGGTTGAGAAGGCACGTAAGGCTGGGGTGTTGATGCCGAAAGGGTTGGAGCACTCGGTTATGGATAGGGATATAAAGGAGGTTGAGAAACAGCTGGCTCTGGCATCGGTTAATGCAAATGGGAAAATGTGTAAGGTGTGCTTTGTCTTGGATACATGTTTCCAGGAGGGGGATAAGTTCTAGAGGAGTTGGCCCTCCCTAAGGGAAACCATAACCCATGGAAGGATGAGTATACGGATATGAAAGAGATCCAACGATACCGTCGGCAACATGAGATGCCCCCAGTGCATTGGCACCACCAGGTCTAAGAATATCCGATAAAACGATATAAACATAACCAGACTGGGCATAGATCAAGTCATATTTTAAAGCGACTTAGAGAGTTTCTTCCTCTATCTGAGGAAAGTGAGACATGACACATTTACCAATAGAAGGAAAAATCATTCTAAGAAACCAATCCATATAGACACGTTCGTCGAATGTAGGAGCTCGACATAAGATCCTCCTTCTATGCCATTCTTGGACATGTTCAGAAAGGCGGGTGACAAAGGTTTTACGAAAAGTGGTCAACAACTCAGTACTGGTATCATATCGAAGAGGTAGCTGGAAGTAGGATAGAAACACTTTAGCAAGAGTCGCAAAATTTGAATGAGAGGCAGCAGCTTGGTCGACATACCACTTTGCAACTTCTCCAGTGAGTGTACGTTGGAATAACCGAAGACGGATGGAGTCGTCAGTGATAGAATTGGACGAACACCACATGTGAAAGGAGTAGACGTGACTAGTATGGTCCTCTCCAGTGTTTCCTTAAAACTTAGGGATGTTTGAAGGAAGCTTGGTTGGCATAGAAGGCCAACCTAGATTTTGGAGTATAGGGTCGTTAATTAACTGGTTGAAATCGGGAAGGCTTAAACCTGCCATAAAATGTAGCAAAGGAGTAGTCGGAATGGCTCCGATAACGGCTCCACTAGTATTAGCTCCAGCATTAGGGTCGGGGCTACCACCAGCTTGAGGACTAGCACCTGCATTGGCGCCTGACATGGTGACAAAATGAGGTGGAGGGGAACCGGGCTAGGAATCAGAGGAAGGACCCGATGAACTAGAATCATAGTCGGTATGAGGACTCGGTGGAGGATTAACTCAGATTCTACGCGGTGGAGTAAGCCTTCCTAACGGAAACTCAAGATGAAGGCCTTGGAGTCTTTAAGATAAACGCCTTGGGGGCACAATGATGGCAAGACACAGATGACACGAAAATGATGAAGAGTGATAAACAAAGGCTCAGTGAGGTAGATAATTAATTACCATGTTTATGTCTTGGCTTGGCGGTGTAAACCAAGTGATCTTCACTTTGGGAGTGCATGTGTGCAAGGTGTGTGTTAATTGTAATTAAGCCCAGACGGTTGTATAAAGAAAAAAGAAAAAATGTTTAATAAATGTAAATAAAACTGAAACGACACTAAAATAAACAACTAAAGATGCATAAATTTAACCCAAAAGAAGGCTTCGCAAACAACTAGTCTAATAGGTGGGATAAATTGACTCAAAACACACAAGATGACCAAAATATATAAGGTCTAAGGGATGGAGATCTAATGACTCAGATCTGCTGGAAAAGTTGCAAAATGGGAGGTGAAAGGTTAAAACCCTAGGGGAAACAAAGGGAAACCTAAGGGAAAGACCAAACAAAAATCAAGAGGGGGGTTTGGATGGAATAATAATCGATCTAAAGGGACCTTGAATAAGGATAGATGAGACCCTAAAAAATGGCTGAAAGCGCTGAAAAATCTCATACTACCTACTCAGCTAAACCCCTCCTAGAAAGGTGGAAGTGTATTGAAACCCTAAGGGGTTTGGTCCTACTTCAAGGAGACAAACTGAGCACATCGAGGCCTAATACGGGCTAAGACAGAGGTCAGACAACCCTTGAACAGTGCTTGCAGCAAACCCTGACTGTCACAGAAAAAACTCTTAAAAAAGTTGAAGCTCGTAGGTACTGACCTGTAAACTGTGGAAATCACAGTTTCTGGGCTGATAGCTGTGATTTTAGGCAGAAATCGCAGGTTTTGGGCCAAAAAGTGCGATTTCTAGATCCAAGATCCTCGGGCGGCAGGTTGCGAAAAAGTTTTCCATCTCCGGCACAATTGATACCTGTTACCTCTGGAAAAACACCAGAAAACACACAAAGTTAGAATTTTTACTATTTTAGGGCATAAAAGGTAAAAAACAACATCAAGAGACTAAAACTAGTTGAAGAAAAACCCTAGTTACTAAAGCAGCTGGTCACGCAGGAATCTGAATTACAACAGTGGAGTTGCCATTTGTTAGCATAAATTCTTAACGCAAGTGTACCAAAAAATATCACTTTAGCTGTGTGTGACAAACAACCCTAACAACAAATATGGTTGCTTAACTTCCTAAATGAGCTATAGATATTCGAAACGAATACAACAAAAACCTAGATCTATGCAGTAAAAGTAGTTAAACAGTAAAAAGAAATAAGAGTTGCTCCAAAAATCCAATGGACAAGACAAGATATGTAAAGAATTTTATATGTATTGACACTTGGGAACGGACCAAAGAATGATGTTACCAGTCCCCCTTAATGGGATGGGTTCTTGGTTGTCCTCGGTGCTTCAAATCCAAAAGTTTCTCTCTCTTAATGGTGTAGAAAACCCAAGAAGTGTTGAACTCTATGGGAGCTCAAGAAGCAAGAAAATAGTAGCAGCAATGAGAATGATCAAAGCGCGACAATGAAAGTGATCAAAGTGAATAATGAATCGAAAACCCTCCTATTTATAACAAAATATTGAGTTATCCTCGATAATGGCGAATAATAAATTATTATTAACCAAGATCTAGATCTAACTGCTTGGAATATTTTATTATATTTTGTTGGAGGGAAAAGGAATTTAAATTGGTTAAATACCTCTATTTAGAAATAATAAACAAATAAATGATTTATTTATCATTTCAAGAATGGGGTTAAGGAATAATTTAACAAATAATGTTTTGTTTAATTATTTCTTGGTGATTAGTCAAATTTAACAACGAATAATAACTAAATAATGATTTAATTAATTATTCCTAGAGAAAAATAAGAAAAATAATGATTTATCTAATTATTTCTCATAGTTGGGTTAAATATGACCAGGAATATTATTTAAACAGTGATTTAATTAATTATTCCTAGAGGAAAATCAAATAAATAATGATTTATTTAATTATTCCTCATGGGGTTTCCTGTTTGAACCAGAAATAACTTAATAAAGTGTGGTTTATTAAATTATTTCTTATGGTGAAGGCAATTTTACTATGGTAAAATTGGCCTTGCATGGTGTACTTCAATCCATCTAATTTTAAATGGTTAGATGACCAAAAGTTGGTGTAACACTATGGTCACAACTTCTTTCTCTTGTTTGACTCAAACTTCGGGGGATAGAAAAAATCCACATAGAATATTGAGGCAAATTGGCTATGCAACCATGATTGTAACACCAATACCACAACTTGTTCTACATAATAGAAAAAGAAAAGAAGGAAACACACAAGCATAACTATAGTGTCCCCAAGTAGCTTGTTGGAAATACTGGGGGGGTGAATCAGTATTCCTTAGAAATTAGCACTTTTAAATCTTTTCAAAGCATTAGTTAATCTTCAATTATTCTTAATGTTTATCCAGTAACAACAGTAAACAATAGAACAAAATAGGCACACTAATTTGAGGTGGAAAACCCCCTCTGGGTCAAAAAACACCAATGTTTTATAATAAATTCTTTAATATTTAGCCCCAAATGAAATGAAAGTTACAACTTCCTAGAATTCTAGAAAAGCATTCTTCTCGAGCTCCCACTGGAAGGACGCCCCAATGCCTTGGTTCCTTCAGTAGTCAACTGAATGGATGCCCCGACATCCTAGATCGACCTACCACCCTGGAGTGTTCACAGGCTCCAACCTGTAGGTGACTTCATGCACCAACCTAACACCTTTCTGCCACCCTATAATGATCATAGATGAGAGAAGAGTGTGGAATATCGTACGAGAGACAATGATCCACGATATAATATGATTCACAATGATTTTCTTGAACTAGACCAATCACACTATGACCTACAACCCAGCCATAACATTATCCAACAATGACTCCTATACCTCCCAACAATGCCTCTTCAACTCTGGGAATATTGACTCTTTTACAATTTTACAATGATGATTTTTACAACATTGACTTTTGACACGGCCTGATACTTGACTTGACATTGATTCTTGGATCACTAGCAGCTGCTAAGGTACTATTGTGCTTGCTTCAAGTAATGGTACTTTGGCGTTGCACATCCTTCTAGTATGTGTCTAAGTTGTCATATTGTGTCCTCCTTCCTGCACATGCATTAATGAACAAGACCCAAACCAATATACAAACAAAATACTTACACTACCCTAAAAAACATATGTGAGAGAAATATTCAAAATTCAAATGTAAATATGTTCAACATTTATGAACAAAACCAAAACAAACATACATTCAAAATACTTACATTTTCTTGCAAAAGCACATGTCAGATATGATATTCAAATTCAAATGCAAACAGTAATCATACATACCTTGTTGTAGAAGACTTACCCTTGACTTTTGACGTGTGGTACTTCCTGCAATGATCGTTGAATGCATACTTTTTCTTGCCTTCTAGAAGCTAGATATTGAATTTGTTGTATCTATGTAATTTCGGATCTCCAAGGTCTGAAATTTTGTCTTGTGGTAGCCCTTTGAGTCCTCTTTCCAACCCCATAGGTCTGATCGATATTGGATTCTTCGAGAAAGAGTTATTCCCAATCTCCCACGATGACCTGATTATAGACTGGTTCAGTAAAGCGAACTTGTACGAAGTGCCACGTGTCACTGTGTTGACCTTCAGTCCTAAAAACGATACCCATGAAACTAAATTCCGTCCTCTTTTCGTCATTTTTTACGAAATTTGAATCCAATCCTCAGAGAGAAATTTATGATGATTTTCCCAAGGTCACATGTTTGACATGGAATTCAGGAGCCTGCAAAAACCCTAACTTCCTCAGATCATATCTCTGAAAATATAGCGACCCAAGATTTGAAATTTTGTCACAAGGTTCATCAATATTTCAGCTCAAATGGGTTTTAATTTCAGCTTATGAATCTTCATAGAAAAAAATTTATAGCGAAAATTCCACGATGACATGTTTGAAGCAACGAAATCCTCGCATGAGGAGGATATGAGGGTCACAATTTATAGAAATGCTTAGGCTGAGAGGGTCTTCTACAAGTGAATGTTTGAGGGCTTTTAGGAGCTTAAAAAATTATTAATTATTTAATATTCAATGACCACAACCAATGATGAGTGCCGTGCCACAACCCCATGGGGTTTTAGCCCACCAACTGGTGTTACTAACTTCAAACATTAATACCTCTCAAACCGTGAAGAATTACGTGATGTGCCATATATCAATGGAAACATATCGATGAGTAGAATCCATATAAAATTCCTTGACTCATAATAGAGTAATTTGTCAAGTCAAAATTCCCATGAAAGATCGGGGTAGTCCCTCATGCTGCTTGGTTTGACATCAATGAAAACCACTGATCAACATAGCGTTGCACTATACATTTGTGTAATATGAGAAATACCTCTAGATATAACACTTTATTACAAGTCCCAACTCTTCTTTTATCACTTCATGGATCCAGGAGATTGTGAGAGATCATTATGCATACTACAACCAACCAATGCTTGCACCCCTCAAAAGTACAAAATCCATTGGACTCCATCTTGCTAATTATTGTAATTGTAGAAGCTTCCAATACCACTCACATTCGTGCTATGTATATTCCTTTATTCACTATGATTATATGAGAGGTTAGCTACTATCTCTTATCAAAATTCTTCACCTGTGATTTTCTATTTATGGGGGGATACTTTCACTAATTCTCTCTCAAGACCCCTTTGATCCTTTTATTAAAACAAGTGTTTACATTTATTGTTGAAATGGATCCGTGCTAAACACTGCATGTTCCATTTGATAAATTCATAATCATGCATGACACATATGATTGTTTCTTCACAACTTTGGATTATAAAGCAAGGCAACATGCTTGAACAAATTGTGTGACTTGGGAAAAATGTATGCCCAATCTCCATTTTTATATCAAGGTATATTTTTTATTTGAACCTATGCTTGAAAAATTCTCCAAAAAGCCATAATTTACTCGATTTGGAGACATATGGAATGTATCATGGGCTTTAAAAGGTTTAAAATCAATTGATGCTAGATCCTTGTTCCCTTTAATCTGCTTTATTGGGACTAGCAAATAAGTTACTATCCCACACACATACCACTGAAAAAGTCTCAATGGTACATAAGCCCTAGTGCCTTCCCACTTTATTATGCTTAATCCATGAACTTTTTTTACAAGATCCCAAGTGTTAATATGATCCTCATGCCACACGGTCACTTGTCAAGTCCATGTCATCATTCGTTAGCTTAATGGTCACCCATGATATTGCCAGCTTTCCTATACCACATTGAGGGTCTCTATATTATGTGGAGGGTATATATGGAATGGGGTATAACTAGTAAATGGATGGAAAAGAGGCTCAATCTCACCCTTCACCCATATTAAATGAAAGCAATGGAAACAAGGTGGAATGGGAGTAAGGGGTAGAGAATGAAGAAAAGGAAGCTAAGGTGGAAGGTGAAGATGGATGTTAGGCAAATATGGGAGTGGGGGTAGATGTGAATGATACCTTTTTTCCTTTTCCATTTACCTAATTCAAACAAAGTATACAAGACAAGGCAAGGTTGAATATGGTCATTCACATGGGATATGGACATGATCATGTAGGGTCGAATATGTTTAGGATAAAATGTGGGGTGAAGTGTCTCCTAGGTGGAATATGGTTGGGATAGAATATGGGGTGAAGCTAATGACATGGACATGAAAGGAGACATGCTCTTCCCTTCACTTGAAGGAAAGAAGAACTATGGAATCAAGGTCAAATGGTGCGTGGGTGGATTATTGGGCAAGGGAAGAGATATGTTGGAGCATATGTAGGATATATATGATGAGGTGAGATTACACATATTTTTCCCTAGTTAGATGAACCAAGGAAAGGAGAAATAAATTTGGGACTTCTATTCAAGGCTTAGGGGCCCAAGGAGATTTAAGTAATGACTATCCCAACTTATAAAAGGCTTAACAAAACGACCTAAGTAGATAAATAGACGTTGGGAGCTAGCCCTAAGACCTATGAAGGACTTTGATCTACCAGACTACATAAAGAGCATTAATAAATTGACCATGTCAATTCAAGGGCTAACTCAAAATGATAAAATGGGTATTGCAATAACAATGAAATAAACTTTGAAGCACCCCACAACACCATAAGGACATTAATTGACATTCACAACTTATTCTTACCCTATATAGAACTAAGATGTGGTGCAACTTTAACTAGGCATTAGTTGGGATCAAACCTATCCTTTCCTTGTTTGGCATTGGAGTGACATGAACATCACCCAGTTAAATTTAATAAACTTGCATTCAACATTTTGCATACCCGTGAATATATGCTAAAACATTGCAATTTGAATAAGGCATTAATTGGCAACTATTCACCCTTACCTTGCATATAGGTAGTAGAACTACATCATTCTATTCACATGCATATTAATATATAACACTAAGCTATGATTGATAAACTAATCACAACCATTATAAAGGTGGGTTAGTTAATCATCACTCCCACAGTCTCAAAATAGTGTTATGAATTCACAATATTCTCTCTCACAACATTTTCATTTTAACTCCTTTCTCGTAATACACACCTACCCACATATTGTTGACATAATCAACATATTTATCACAAGAACTTCTTGACCTCGTGCCAAAACATGGTAAAAACATATCAATGGTTACTTTATTTATTATTATTATTATTATTCTTTTATGTTATAATTAGGCTAAGCGTGGGCCACAACTAACTCATCTATTGGATGGAAGAATGATCAACTCACAATGGGATGCTATTATGAGGATTGTGTGAAGCTTGATCAAACTTGGACGCCCATTGGGATAGTTTAATTCTCACAAATGTGGATTCCATCCTCAACCCTTTGGCATGAGACATTAATGGTTACTTTATTTGATGCCTCCTTACGTGCTTGGGTTTTTTGTATCATGTATTTGATATTTTATTATTTTATTTTTCTATCATTTGCTCACAAATATCATTTGAAACAATTCAATGATGTTTCTTTGTTGAGATACGTTCTTTCATCTTTCTTTCTTGCATGTCTTTTGTATAACTTGTTAAGGATTGGGTGGTTAGTTAACATTCCATAATTCTCATATTTTCATGATATTTCATGATCATATTTGTTGTTGACATGTTTTTTCTCATCATTTCCTCTTATCTGTTTTTTCAAAGATTTTCTTTCGCAATTGGATGTTGCCATTTAACAATTCATAATCTTTATTTTTTCACATCAGTTATACCAAAATAAATAAATAAAATAATGAAATCATGTGGATGTATATTTTATATTTGATGATGACATTGTACCTACATTTGGGACCTTAGAAACAATGTTGCTACATAATAATCATTACTCAAAACCTCATGTTCTAACATTGTCTTTGGTTTGACATACATCTTTTTTGGATTATATGACTTTGTACTCGTCATAGTTTCCACTTTGGGTTCCTTTAGTGTAGGATAAGATAGTTTTTAACAACCATTTTAATGTTATTTAGGCAAATTTGAAGACATTCCTGGAACCTATGTGGCAACTTTAAATTTCACCTTGAAAACATTTGATGAAAATCAATGCCCTAGTTTTGTCTTCTAATTTTCCAATAGTTTCTAAATCTGCATATATTCATAGCTTTGCTTGATCTTGCCACCATTACATGTAACAAAGTTAACTAAGTGAAAAAATGCACAAAGTGATTAAGTAAACAATTCCAAAGTTGACTAAGTGAAAAAATGCACAAAGTGAACAAGTCCAAAGTATTTATGATGTAATATTTTTAATTTAGTCATTAGGAATGTATTGACAGGTTGATCATAACACCATATAAAATTATGAACACATATTGATATAAATATATTTGTGTCAAGATGGAAATGTGTAATTCCTTCCATGCCCACCATGAAATTGACACATGACATTTAAAAATAATACTAATAAAAAAAAAAATCAACATTAGGCATAAATAAAACATTACAATGTCAAATTTAAGCAAAATATTTTTATTCCAATATTTTTTTTATTATATGTGTGCATGTCAACACGCATAAAAATTGAAAATTTTAAATTAAAATAATTATTATTCCAATAATAAGTGCTTTTTACATCCAAATAGCAGAGATGTGTAAATGCTTAGCCAAGAGTGGATACACACACACACACACACATTCATGTAAACACACATATAATGTTAGGTCCCTCTATTACTAGTGTAGTCCCTTATTATGTTAGTGTAGCCCCCTTATTATTATTTTTGTACCCCTGTAACCCCTATATTGTTATTATTATGCCCTTACATTATTATTGTTAGGTCGGCTATGATTATATTGTGACTCCATGGACTCATATATATAGAAGGAGGTTTTGTCATTTGGATCATCCAAGAATTGTTCATTTATGTAATGTAAAGGAGGTTTTCCCCTCGAAGTGGCTTATTTATAAGGCATTGATCTCTCTTTTCTTCTATTTTTAGAGCTAGTTTCATAGCATTTGGTATTAGGTCTTTTGATTCTAGGGTTTCGCTACTCCAAATAGGTCATCGTGGAATTTGCGCTATAAATTTGTTTCTACGAAGGTTCATAAGCTGATTTTTTTACCACGCAAAGCCGAAATCCTAAGGAACGTCGTGTCAAAATTTCAGATCTTGGTTCGCAATATTTTAGAAGATATGATATGTGGAAATTAGGGTTTTTTCAGGCTCTTGAATTTCATCTCAAAGAGGTGACCGTGAGAAAATGGTCATACCTCTCTCTATGAGCATCGGATTGGAATTCTGTAAGATGTGGCTGAAAGTACTCGGACTATAGTTTCCAATGTACCGATTTCAGAGCTGAAGGAGGAAAAAGTGACACGTGGCACGACGTACAAGGTCGTACTACTGAACTAGTCCATAATTAGGTCATTGTGGGAGATTGGGCATAACTTTGTCTTGAAGAATCCAAATAAGGTTAGACCTGTGGCATTCGAAAGAAGATTCAGAGGGCTACTACATGACCGAATTTCGGATATTGAAGATTAGAAATAATAGAGATAATTTAGTTTCAATATCTATCTCCTCAAAAGCAAGAAAAATGTGTGTATTTTTTTTCAAATTGCATAAGTCTTGTTTGAAAAATCAGTTCAAACTGATTCCAAGGGAATATTGAAGCATATTTATAAGTATTGGGTTATAAAATGCCCCCTAAAAAGAATTCAACACCCATTAAGCCCTCATAATACTCTACTATGACTCATGAAGATGAAGAAGTGCAACGTGATATATCAAAATTACAAGAGCAAGTGCACCAAATTTCGCTCTCGCAAAGAGCAAAAAAAATGAAATGGAAGTTATGAAGAAAGGCATGGAAGCTAAGATGGATGGTTTGAAGAAGGGAATGGAAGCTAATATGGATGGTTTCAAGAAAGGCGTGGAAGCTAGCATGGATGGTTTGAATGATTTTAAGAATGGCATGGAAGACATGGAAGAAAAAATGGAAGGTTTAAAGGAAGACTTGGAAGGGTTGAAGGAAGGTTTGACAAAGTTGATACAAGAAATGATTCCTAATGGCGAAAAGGTAGTAGAGAAAACTCATGATGAGAATAAAATAAATTTTAATCGTGATTTCATAAACTCGAATGTTGGATGGAAGACCCACCATATTCCAAAGATCGATATGAGGAAGTTTGATGGCAAGGATCCCGTAACATGGATACTATAGATGGAGCAATATTTTGATCTCAATAATGTGCAAAACACACAAAAGGTACACATTGAAAATTTATATTTAGAAAAAAATACATTTGTATGGTATCGATGGCTTTTCTCCCGTAAAAAAAATTGTCACTTGGTCAATTTTTACGGAGGAAATGATAGCACATTATGAGGATACAAAGAGCAACACATTATTTATCCAATTGATAAATCTTAAACAAAGGGTTCAGTGGTGGAGCACATTAAGGACTTCCAAAAATTCAATATAAGGGTAACTGATATTCTAGAGGAACACAGGATTGATGTCTTCATAGGGACTTTAAAGGATAACATACAACATGAGGTTCGCCTTTGGGAACCTAATTCATTGGAGAAGGCATTCAGGTTGGCAAGAAAAATTGCATGTAAAATTATGGCGACAAGGAAGCCTACCACTCACATCTATAAGGATGGAAGTGTTGCTACTCCTAGCCTTCCACAACCTAAAAGGTTGACACCACAACAATTGGAAGAAAAAGGAGCAAAAGGGCTTTGCTACAGTTGTGATAGCAAATACACTAAAGGTCATAAGTGTGCTAAGAAGAAATTATTTTACATAGATTGTGAAGAGGAGGAAGAAAATGAATAGGAAGAGGATATTCACCAAGAACCAATGCTAGAAAAAGAAGAAATGAGTCCGAACCTATCGTGTAATGCATTGGAAGGAATTACCACTCTTCAAACTCTCAAGATAAAAGGACATATCAAGAAGAAAAAGGTAATAGTGTTGATTGATTCATGTAGTACCCATAATTTTATTCATTGTAAGGTAGCCAAGGAATTGAATTGTTTCCTATACCCAGCACCAGAATGTCAATTGATGGTTGCAAATGGAGGAACTATAAATTTCTCTAGAAAATGCCATAATATCAAGCTAACCGTGAGGGAACATGTATTGAATCGTCCAATGCTTTCCATTCCCATGGGAGGTGTCGATGTTGTACTAGGAGTACAATGGTTACAATCTTTGGGGACAGTAGCTTTTAATTTTCAATAACTTTTCTTGAAATTCTTTTCAAAAGGAAATGAAGTCGAATTACGGGGTATCGCAAGGAAGCTGGGAAAGAGCTTCTAAAGAAAGAACAACGAGGTGTAATTTCACAATTATGCTCAGTAGAAGTTCCAACGTCAAAATCATATATTTCTCCAGATCTCCAAAATGTCTTGGATAATCATTCCAAGGTGTTTGAAACTCCCAAAGGACTCCCACCTATTCGTGATCGTGATCATGTTATTCATTTGATTTCAGGAAGTGTTACTCCAAACATCAGGCCTTACAGATATCCTTATGTCCAAAAAAGCGAAATTGAATGTATGATTGCATAAATGTTAGAGGTTGGTATAATTAAACCTAGTCAAAGTTCTTTCTCTGCTCCAGTAGTATTGGTGTACAAGAAGGATGGATCATGGCACATGTGTCTGGATTATAGGGAGCTTAATAAGCTCACTATTAAAGATAAATTTCCCATTCCTGTGATTGATGAATTATTGGATGAATTACATAGAACAATTTATTTTAACAAGTTGGATCTTCGTTCAGGATATCATCAAATTAGAATGAAGATTGAATATATTCTGAAAACAACATTTCGAACTCATGAGGGTCATTATGAAGTTTTGGTCATGCCTTTTGGCCTTACCAATGCACCTTCTACATTTCAAGGGTTGATGAATTCCATTTTCAAACCCTTCCTTAGAAAATTTGTGTTAGTATTTTTTGATGATATACTAATCTACAGCAGGTCTTGGAAGGATCATGTTCAGCATGTTGATAGGGTGCTCAAACTATTGGAGGAGAAACAATTGTATGCAAAAACCTCCAAATGTTTCTTTGGAGTCCAAGAGATGGAATATCTGAGTCATATTGTGTCTCACGAGGGTGTTAAGGTAGACCCTGACAAAATTAAATCCATTAAGGAATGGAAAGCCCCCACAACCATAAAGCAGTTTCAAGGATTTCTCGGGTTAACAGGGTATTATCGCAAGTTTGTTAAGAGTTATCGGAGAATAGCAACACCTCTAACAACATTATTGGCAAAAGATGCATTTTCATGGAATCTTGAAGCAACTAAGGCCTTTGAACATATTAAAGAGGCAATGTGCCTAACATCGGTCTTAGCTACACCAGACTTCACAAAAACCTTTATTGTGGAATGTGATGCCTCAGAAAATGGAATTAGTGTTGTTTTGATGCAAGAAGGAAGACCCATTGCTTTTGAAAGTCTTCTAATCAAAGGAAATGTGGGAAATACTATATGCACTAAAGAAATGGCGACTTTACCTAATGGGAAGACACTTCAAGGTAAAAACTGATCATGATAGTCTGAAACACCTTTTGGAACAAAGACTATCTTCAGAAGTGTAGCAAAAATGTGTCACAAAGATGTTGGCTTATGACTTTAAAATCATCTACAAAAAAGGGAAGCTAAATGTTGTTGCAGATGCACTCTCAAGAAAGGTGAAGAGGTGGAAGCATTTCTTTGTGCCATTTCTCTTATCCAACCGGATTGGATAATCGAAGCAAGGGATGAATGGAAGAAGGACGAAGAATGTGGACACTCATTCAAAAGTTGTATCAAGATCCTAGTACATCTGATACATTTAGTTGGAAAAATGATTCCGTAAGGTACAAATATCGCTTATATCTTTGTAAGAATTCCCAACTAAACCAAAGATTCTTTTGGAATTTCACACTTCTCCTTTAGGAGGACACTCAGGTTTTTTCAAAACTTACCACAGGGTGAAGAAAGAATTTTTTTTGGATGGCCTTAAATATTATATTCAAAATTTTGTGGCGAAATGTTTGGTTCGCCGGCAAAATAAAGTTGAGACAATTAAGACCTCGGGTCTTCTGCAGCCTTTATCCATTCCAAGTCAATGTTGGGAGGATATTTAAATGGATTTTATCATAGGTTTACCTAAGTCTGAAGGAAAGAGTGTCATCATGGTGGTAGTTGATAGACTTACCAAGTATGCACACTTTTGTGCATTATCTCATCCATTTAAATCAAGTACATTTGCTACTGCATTTATGGAAACAATTCAAAAGTTACATGGAAACCCAAATATTATTGTAAGCGACAGAGATCCCATTTTTACTGTAAATTTTTGGATGGAATTATTTTCTTGTTTGGGCACTCAACTAGCTCATAGCTCATCTTATCATCCTCAATCCGATGGTCAAACTGAGATAGTGAACAAATTTTTGGAAGGATATCTTCGTTGTTTTGTATCCGATAAACAAACATAATGGGTCAAGTGGTTACCCCTAGCAGAATGGTGGTATAACACTTCCTTCCATACTACAGCAAAAATGACCCCATTTATGGCACTTTAGGATATCATCCACCGTCCATCACATCATCTTTAAGAGAAAATTCAAAGGTTCAAGCAGTGGAAGATCACATCGAGCATCAACAACAAGTTCTCCAACTCTTAAAGGATAACCTAAATTTGGCACAAAATTGAATGATCAAAATCGCAGCGAGAGAAGTTTTGATGTAGGAGACTCGGTATTTTTACGGCTACAACCATACAAACAAATTTATCTCAATTAAGATAAGAAGGATAATAAATTATCGTCAAAGTACTATGATCCTTTCAAGGTGTTGCAAAATATTGGTACTATGGCATACAAATTGGAGCTTCCGGCTTCTTCGCGAGTGCATCTTGTTTTCCATGTTTCATGCTTAAAGAAGGTTATAAGTGAAAAAAATCCAGTTGAAACAATATTGCCAGAACTTGATGAGGAAGGAAAAATCATTTGGAACTTGAAGCAGTCTTGGAAATTAGAACTCGACAGCTACAAAATCGATCAACTTTAGAGTCTCTCATCAAGTGGAAGAACTTACCCACTGAGTATTCTACATGGGAGGATGATAATTTTATATAGAAGCATCCAAAGCTACTCAAGCATTGAGGAAAACACTTTTTTGAAGGAGAGGGGCAAGTTAGGTACCTATATTACTAGTGTAGTCCCTTATTGTGTTAGTGTAGCCCCCTTATTGTTATTGTTGTACCCATTTAACCCCCATATTGTTATTATTGTGCCCTTACATTATTATTGTTAGGTCGGCTAGGATTATATTGTGACCCCATGGACTCCTTTATATAGAAGGAGGTTTTGTAATTTGGATCATCCAAGAATTTTTAATTTGTGTCATGTAAAGGAGGTTTCCCCCTCGAAGTAGCTTATTTCTAAGGCGTTGATCTCTCTTTTCTTCTATTTTTGGAGCTGGTTTCATAACAAAAATTGAAATTAAAAAATTTCTTATTCCAATAATGAGTGTTTTTTACATCCAAATGAGATGTGTAAATGCTTAGCCTAAAGTGTGTGTGTATATATATTTCAATGCCCATCTTATACAAATATTTCAATATTAATTATATATATAAAGTAATTGAATGTATTTTTTTGTTAATATTAAAACATTTCAATGGAATGTTTCAATATAACGGAGATGGGTAATTCCTTCCATGTTCAACATGTAATTGACATATAAAATAAATTATGGTGTCGATTTAACCCACATGGGTGTTGGAAAACATTTCTATTCCCCGATAGGGGTGCTTTAGTGGAAAGTCTTCACCAAATAAACAAAAGTTACCACTCTTCGGTAGTAAGTCCTTCATCTGGTAATGAGTAGCACACACAAGTTGTTTTGTATGGCCAAGCTAGAGGCGGGCTATCTAGGGATATTGGTGGCCACCCGTCTATTCCACCTAGACCTCCAATCGGTTTCATTATTTTCCTCTTTTATAGCAACATTTACCATTTTTAGAAGTTTTTTCAGTTCCTAAACTTTCGAATAAGTTTTCACCCGCAAAATTATGTTTTTTGGGTCCACAGCAGGCCCATAACCATAGGCATAAGCTTGCATGAGCCTACAAAAAATCCTCTAGTACCCGGAGAGATATTTACAATGAGGTATCATACACGCCATACATAGATAATATGACCAAGTTACGACCCTGGAAATTTGGATGCCCAACTAACCTCAACAAGGCCCACAAACTCTTGGCATTCCATCTCCTAGGGTTAGGGTTTTGTTTGTTTAGATTTTTCTCTTATTGTTCAATAATAAAAAGGCCCTTGAACCTCATTGTAACACATTTCAGAGGCATGTAATCACCACATATCTTCTTAGAGATAAGCTACCATCGTCTGAGCTAGTTTATTTCCATTCTCTTTGTAAGCATATTTCAATTCTTTGATAATGATGAAATGAAGTGTTATTTCTCTTGAATCTTTGTATTTATGGTTATATATGTATTATGTTGCTTTCATGTTTAAGTTTGGATTAGTGGTATGCTCTTTCTCTGTTTTTCTTTGCACGTCCCCAACGAGGTTACGGTATAAGGATTTAGGGCTCGAACTGGTTGAACCTTTGCAAGACCAGCCTCACAAACCCCGACAGCCTCCAATGGCAGAAGAAAAGAAAGATGAGGGAGTAGGAGATCCTTTTAAAATATTGCTCAAAGAATCCCTTGAGTGCAATGATGGACAAATTCTCCCAAATCCTTCGATGGATGACCACAGGCGACACATCTTCATCCAACATTCACTCTAGATTTGCCACTCCCTTCAAGGTACAAGTCAACTTTGACATTCCCATATTTGAAGGCCAGATAGATGCAAACGTAGCAGATATATGGTTAAATTTTTTGGAAGGATATTTTTTAATTCATGATTTTTCCAGTAGGGAAAAGATTACTTTTATGCTCCTCAAAGTCGCCCCCCATGTCAAGGACTGCTGGGAAACCTACTGTGAACTGAGGGATGAGGGAGAACCCTCACTATTTTCAGTCATACCCAATTGGAATTCTTTCTTATATGCCATCAAGGAATAATATTACCCCATGGGGAGCTATGAGAACGAAAACATACAATGGACTATGTTGCGGCTGCAAAGGGATCAACATGTGCATTAGATGACGAATATGTTCCATACCCTGCATACAAAGTTGGGTATCAAAGGTTCATAAAAACATCTGGTGCTTAAGTACCATAGTTGTGTACACAAATACATTCAGCAGGAAATGGAGTTCCTTGACATCTCCTCACTTGGTGCAGCATACCGATATGTTTCCAAGATCGAGTAGAAATTTAAACAGAATATGTGGGACTTTGGATCTGTGAATCTGAAGCAAGGGAAAGGCACCCCCAAACTACAAAACAAAGGAATAAGCCAAGGCAAGCGACCCAGGACAACCCTCCGAAGCCACAAGCAGAGAACAACACCATGAAGACAAAGAAGGACATGAGAAAGTGGTGTGAGCTCCATAAGAGCCCACTCACAACACAAGTGAGTGTCGAGCCAAGCAATGATTAGTGGTCGATTTGAAAGCTTCTGAATTAGATGCATATTCCAACTCTAAGTCAAAACCTGACAAGAGGAACAACAAAGGGAAGCAGATTACTGACTCAGAGCCTAGTGTCATCGTTGCCACCACCAAGATCCAAAAGGATGAGCTCGAAGATCCATAGGAGGGGAAGCACCTCTTCCATTTCCAGATGTGGGTGAAGGTTTCTCCATTGCAGTTCATTATCGACAATGGGAGATAAAATAACCTCATTTCAATAGAGGTTGTGAAGCGGTTAGTCCTCCCAACCATAGCACACCCGCAACTGTACACCATCGAGTGGCTTCACCAGGGACGAGATATTCGCGCCAGCAAGAAGTGCCAACTTCCCTACATCATCAAGCCCTTCACAAATGAAGTACGGTGTGATGTTTCTCCTCTTGAAGTTTGTGATGTATTATTAAGCCAACCATACTTGTGGAAGTGACATGTTGTGCATTAGTCTAGGCCTCAAACTGTTATTATTACTTTGGGCAATAAGTTGTACAGGATATTGGAGGTAGCACCGCTTACCGCCATCTCTTTGATCACTGCGAAGCAGTGCAGTAAGATCATTTCCCAGACTGGGAAATTTGTTTTCCTTGTGATTCGGCCTCAAGGAAAGAAGAAGATGGTGGCCACGACTTCCAAATAGGGATTCCCTGCACGACAACAGTAGATGGACAAGGGCGTGGAGAATTACAAGGACAACTTCACCTCACTCCAAAAGGGTACCTATACACTGTCAGGTCAAGCACTCCATCAATCTGCCTAATGGACTGATCTATCGACACTCTGTTCTGCAGAACAATGAAATTAAGAGGCAGATTTTAGGAGTTGTTGCAAAAAGGGCACATCGGGCCAAGTTCATCACCATGTGGGAGCCTGATCGTGTTGGTACAGAAGAAGGATGACACCTAGAGACTTTGTATTTACTATCGAGCACTAAACAATATCACTTTCTGGAATAAGTATCCAATCCTACGGATCGATGACCTTCTGGACCAGCTCAAGGGGGCAAAATATTTTAGCAATATTAGCTTGAAGTTCGGCCATCATCAAGTACTAATTGAGCTCTCTGATGTGCGAAAGATTGCCTTCAAATCCAAGGAGGGCCTTTTCGAATGGCTGGTCATGCCTTTCGGATTGACGAATACCCCCGCAACCTTCATGAGGGTAATGGACGATATCTTGGGACCCTTCACCAACTCATTCTTGGTGGTGTATTTGGATGACATCCTGATATTGGGAAGAACACCTCCACCATATTCAACAGGTCCTCCAAACCCTGCAACAACACAACTTGTGTGCCAATTTGGAGAAATGCACTTTTGGTATAACGCAGGTTCAATATAAGGGGTACATCATTGATGAGTGGGGTGTGCATGTGGACCCAGCCAAGATACAAGTCATTCAGGACTGGTCAACCCCAACCACTCTAATAGAGCTATGCAACTTTCTGGGTCTTGCCAACTTCTACCGCAAGTTCATGTTGGGATTCTCTCATATCACTTGGCCTTTGAGTCAAGTCACCAAGGGAGGAGCGAAAGCAAAGTTATTTTGATTTGAATCCCAACAGAAGGCATTTTTTGAGTTGAAGCATCACCTCTACTTTGTACCAGTGCTTACATTACCATATCTGCAACAACCATTTTGGATTGAGACAGAATCCTATGACTATGTGATTGGTGTAGTTCTTACTTCACAATGAGACACTTTCAGACAAAGTACAAAAGTATGCCACCTATGAAAAGGAGATGTATTCCATTGTACAAGCCTACTGAAAATGGAAGAATTACATTCTGGGGAAGGAGACGGTCATCCACACATACCGCCAACACCTACAGTTCAAATAGACACAAGGGAAGTTGCAGAATGACCGCCATCAAAAATGGTCCAATACCTGCAACAATTCCATTTGAACATTAAGTATAAGAAGGGCAACACCAACATTGTTGCAGACTGCCTTATCCGACCATCAGTCATGGTGCTGACCACTGTGCTCAACTCTTGTGGGCACGAGCCTTTGGGGTGGCTGACTCTTTACAATAGCGATTGAGAATTTGACAACACATACCAGACGCTCTTGGAAGGAAAGCAAGTTCCAAATTATCACCTCTAGGATGCATTGTTATGCCACTTGAGACAACTTTGTGTTCCTTCAAGCAAGTGTGCCAAGATGATTTGGGAGGTGCACTACAGTCAAGACATTGGACATTTCGGGGTAGAGTAAATAGTGGTAGTATTGTAAAAAAAAATTATTGGCTGAACCTTCGACAAGATGCTAGGAAGTACATCATATCTTGCACTGCCTGCATCATTTCCAAAATGACCATCAAGAAGCAAGGCCTATATACTCATCTTCCTACTCCTAGTCAACCTTGGGAATCCATCTCCATGGATTACATGTCGGACCTTCCTTCTAATAATCATGACAACGACTGTGTTTTCATGGTCATCGACAGTTTCTCTAAGATGGCCATTATGGTGCCCTGCAAGAAGAGTATCACAACATACGCCATTGTTAAGCTCTTCTTTGATTGAGTGTGGGTACACTTCGAGATCCCACAGTCCATTATCTCAAATCGAGATAGAAATTTCCTAAGTACATTTTGGTCAAGTATCTCATCAATGTTGGATACCAAAGCTCACAAGTCCACGACTTTCCACCCCCAAGTTGATGGTCAAATAAAGGTCATGAACAAGATGATCATGCACACTTTACGCATGTAAAACTCAAAGAATCCACACACGTGGGATGAAATCCTCCCCTATGTCCAACACAACTACAAGAGAGTTTTCCATAGCTCAATTGGCCACAACCCCTTTCAGGTGGGGTTGTGATTCCAACCACTATTTCCCATTGATGTGTTCATACCATTTCCAACTACTCATGAAGATTCAACTCATGTCCAGTCTGAAGCTAACATGGCTAAGAACTTCAATGAGTGCATTCAGCGCATCCGCCAGCAAGTCCTTGAAATATTGGACAAATCAATGCTAATTACAAGCAGCGACATGATCAACATCGAGTGCCACACAATTTCTAGGTGGGGGACAAAGTTTGGATACATTTGCAGAAGGAGCAATTCGTTGGGCCCCACCGCAAGCTTCGCTCGCTCCGATATGGGACATAAACCATCACTAAGGATGTAGGGGACAATGCCTTTAATCTCAACATTCCATTGTTCCTTTGCCTGCACCCCGTGTTCAATGTGGACTGCCTTCGGCCATACTTTCCACCATTACTGAACAAATATGACATTGCAGAACAAATCACACTAACAGAGTTAAACTCAGACTGCATGGAACAAGCTACAACTGATTGAATCATGGACACACATATCAATAATAGTCACCAATAGAGGATCCAATTATATCAATTTTTCAAAGCAGACCAACCCCTTCACTAGGGCAGGTGGTTCACCAGGGACCATGTTCAACAAAAATTTCCTCACCTCATGGAGGCTTTGCATGCAATGGGGACCATTGCTTCCTTAGGAGGGAGGAGTGATTTTTATAGCATAAGTTATCACCTTTATATACTTGATGATATATGTATTGGCCTTGGGCAACCCTTTCCCTTCAGATTTGGTACTTTACCTAAAATACAATATTTTTAATTCCATATGCGACTCTACATCTCAAAAGCGCATGCAGACACGGGTCCATCTGTATCCTACCCGCGTATATAAATTAAAAAATGAAAAAAATATAAAACTCCGTATTTTCTGAGCAGGGTTTACGGGTTACACCGGAAGCCTACCTACAGGAGCCCGTGGCCAAACTGTTTCCCAACTGAAAAAACAGTTTTTAGGAAGTATAAATACACCTCATGGAAAGGCCTAAAGGGAGGAGAGAGATAGGTATTGATACTATAGCCTGTTAGTCCCAGATCAAGTCTAGTTATCCTTGTGCCTCCTGCACTTCCCAGGTTGAGGAAACCCTCGTTTCCCTCTTTGTGGTGTTCACCTCCTTTATGTGACATCCTTGTGCACCTTTATGGAAGAATATTGTTGAGGCTTGGGCTAGACGAATCTGAAGGACGGTTTCGCATGGAGCCGTGGCTGAATCATGTGGTATTCCTCCAGATATTTTATATACATCAATAAATAATCTATGTCTCGTTCCTAATGTCGTGATCTTTAATGCTTTAATACATGTTAATGGTCTTGTTATAGTTGATTTCATGTTATTTTCTATAAGCTTATATGATCTAACCACTGATATCTAAAACATGTATGTTGTTACAACTAGTCTATGTGCTTTTCATGAATGAGTTGCAAGTTTTGAAGCACGTGGAGAAGTAGTGGGTTTTAACCCTGCAGGAATGACCTCAAATGTAGGACATACGGGTAAGGTCACCGCTCCCAAGTTTGCTAGTTTAAGCATTAGGACCATTAGTTTGCTTGCTTCTTGATGTTGTATGCCTCTTGCTCTGTTGGGGTCCTCAACCCATACCCTAGGGTAATTCATCTTGTAACATTGATCCAGGAGGGATATTGGTAGATACCTGCTTATTCCACCTAGACCTCTAGTCGGTTTCACAATTTTCCTTATTTATAGCAACATTTACTATTTTTAACAGTTTTTTCGGGTCCTGAACTTCTAGATCGTTTTTGACCCCCTAAACGACATTTTTTTGAGGTCTGCAACATGCCCATAACAATAAGAAAGGGCCTGCAGTAAATACTATAGTACTCGGAGATATATTTCAAAAGAGGTATTGTACGCCCTAAATGGAGATAATATGACCAAGTTACGGCCTCGGGAAGTTAGCTACCTAACTAACCCCAATGGAGCCCACAAACTTTTGGTGTTCCATCTCCCGGGGTTAGTGTTAGGTGTGGAGCCTAATTATCATCCTGATTTAGAGGTTTTTTTTTAAGTTGGATGTATACCCTAGGAAGACTGTACACTACTCCACACAGACTAGTTGTTTCTCCGTGGACGTAGCCCAAGTTGGGTGAACCACATATATCTGTGTATCTCTTGTTTTATATGTTTTCTATGATTTTTCTATAATATCTAGTTTTCTAACAACTGGTATCAGAGCCGAAGGTCTATTTGGCTGATAAACTCGTAGGAAAGAAGGGTTCCTGGTTCGAGTGGGAGAAATGGCGGAAGATGGTAGGTTTAGGGTTGAGAAATTTAACGGCCAAAACTACCCGTTGTGGAAGATGCAGATGGAAGATTATCTGTATCAGAAATATTTGTACCTACCATAGAGTGGAAAATCAAAGAAGCCGTCGAGTATGAAAAACGCAGAATGAGAGATTCTCTACAAAAAAGGCACTTGGAAAAATACAGCTATGCCTCACGGCGTCAGTAGCCTTCAATATTTCGAAGGAAATGACAACAGAGGGTTTAATGATGGAATTTTCCAAACTATATAAAAGACCCTCAGCCTCAAATAAGGTACTTATTATGAAACATTTATTTAATATGAAGATGTCAGAAGGTGGATCTGTTGTTGACCATTTAAATGAATTTAATACGGTTACTAGTCAGTTAAGTTTTGTAGGGGTAAACGAAGTTAGGGCTCTATTATTTATATGTTCATTGCCTAAATATTGGAATGGTTTAGTTATGGCCATTAGTAACTCTGTCTCTGGATTTAGTACTTTAAAGTTTGATGTTGTTGTCGGTGTTATCCTTAGCGAGGAAATGTGACAGAAAATCTCCGGTGAGACATCGGGTAATGCTTTGAGTGCAGAGACCAGGGGAAGAAAAATGGAAAGAGGAAAGAGCACATGATATCACGGTAATTATAGGAAAGTCATATCCAAGTCTAGATCATGGATAATGTGTTGGAAATGTGGGAAGAAAGGACACCAGAAGAAAGACTGTAAGTCTCGGAAGGGAAAAGAAAGAGACACACAACAAGAAAACAATCATGAAGATAATGTCACAGGTGATGTGTCACAAGATGCTTTGATTATTTCTTTATAAAATGTTATTTATTCCTGGGTGGTAGATTCAGGGGCCTCATTCCATGCCACACCTGATAAGAAACATTTTCCTGACTACGTTCAAGGAGATTTTGGACAAGTTTGTCTGGGTGATGATAAACCTTGTAAAATCATTGGAATATGTAAAGTTCTTGTAAAATAACAAAATATAAACCAATGGTTATTAAAGGAGGTAAGGCATGTTCCAAATCTGAAGAAAAATTTGATTTCAATAGGGTAGTCAGGCAATGAAGGATGTGTGACAACTTTTATAGATAAAACCTGGAAGGTCACTAAAGGAGCCCTAGTAATAACAAAAGGAGAAAAGGTTGGTACATTGTATTTATGCAATGGTATTTCTAATTGTGTTAATGCTTTAAATTCCATGGGAGCATATGCAACATTATGGCATCATAGGCTCGGACACATGAGTGAGAAGGGGATAAATATTCTTCACTCAAGAAATTTGTTGTCAGGTTTGAAGAATATTGATCTGGATTTCTGTGAGAATTGTGTTTATGGAAAATAGAAGAGAGCCAGATTTCTTAGACCTGGGAAAGAAAAGAAGAAAGGAAAATTAGAGCTTGTGCATACAGATGTATGAGGACCTGCTCATGTATCATCTATCGGTGGCTCTTGTTATTATGTTACTTTTATTAATGACGCAACTAGGAAAAAATGATTTATTGTATTCGAAATAAATCTGATGTATTTGATACTTTCAAGAAATGGAGAGCTTTGGTTGAGATTGAGATAAGAAAGGAGTTGAAGTGTATCAGATCAGAAAATGGAGGTGAATATTGCAGCAAAGAGTTTGATAGGTACTGTTCAGAGCATGGAATTCATAGAGAGAAGACAGTTTCAAGAACACCATAGGAAAATGGTGTGTTAGAAAGGATGAACAGGATAATCATGGAGTGTGCAAGGTGCATGAGATTGCATGCAGTATTGCCTTTACAATTTTTGGCAGATGTTGTAGATATTTTTGTTTATCTAATAAACATAGGGCCTTCAATTTCCTTGGATGGTGGTATTCCAGAGGAGGCATGGACAGGTAAAAAGGTAACTACTCTTTTTTAAAACCTTTTGGTTGTGAGGTCTTTGTCCATATTAATAAACAAAATAGAATAAAGCTTGAGGCACAATCAAAGAATTGTATCTTTATTGGATACAGTGTTAATGATTTTGGTTATCGCTTATACGATTATTAAAATCACAAAATCAATAGGAGTATAGATGCAATATTCAATGAAAAGATCTTGTATAAGGATTAGTTGTAGGAAAATAAACAAGAAAAAGAAAACAAAGAATACACAGTTCTTAATGAGATCGAAAAAAAAGTAAAGGTGCCTGAAAATAATAATAATCAACAACCACAACAACAACAAGCACCTCAAAACCTGAAAGTGGTGTGAGAAGATCTACCATGATAAGGCGACCTCCTGAAAGATACTATACTTCATTATATTATGTATTGTTGACTGATTCTGGTGAACCAGAATGTTATGAAGAAGCAATGCTGGTCGAAATCAGGAAGAAGTGGGAGCTAGCCATGAAAGAAGAGATGAACTCCTTGATACATAACCAGACTTGGGACTTAGTCAGGTTGCCTGTAGGTAAAACAACATTGAAAAATAAATGGGTTTACAGGTTGAAGGAAGAAGATGGAGGAAAATAGAGGTACAAAGTTAGACTTGTGGTGAATGGGTTTGCACAGAAGAAAGGTATTTACATTGATGAAATATTTTCTCCTGCTATTAAAATGACTTCAATCGGAACTATTTTAAGTCTTGTAGCAGTGGAAGATTTGCATCTTGAATAGTTAGATGTAAAGACAACTTTTATCCCTGCAGTTTTGGAGGAAGAGATCTATATGCAACAACCACAAGGACATGAGGTCAAAGGGAAAGAAAAATTAGCGTGTAGGTTGAAGAAGAGATTGTATGGCTTAAAACAAGCTCCGAGTCAATGGTATCTAAAATTTGTTAGGTTTATGTCTGAACAAGGTTATACTAGATGTCACTCTGATCATTGTGTTTATCTGAAAAAAGAAAAATTATGGAAGCTATATTATATTGTTATTGTATGTAGATAACATGCTTGTTGCAAGGTCTAACATGCAGCAAATAAATGTGCTTAAAGGAAAATTGGTAAATTCATTTGCAATGAAGGATTTGGGAGCTGCAAAACAAATCATTGGTATGAGAATAACTAGAGACAGAAAAATTCACAAATTAACATTGTCTCAGAATGAGTACATACAAAAGGTGTTGGAATGATTTAATATGCAGAATGCAAAACCAGTTAGTACGCATTTGGCTAGCCATTTCAAACTTAGTAAGGAGATGTTCCCCAAGACCCAAGAAGAAACAGATTATATGTCTAAAGTTCCATATGCATCAATAATTGGAAGCTTAATGTATGCAATGGTATGCACAACACCTCATATTGCACATGCAATGGGAGTTGTAAGCATGTACATGAACAATCCAGGAAAAGAACATTGGATGGCAATGGAATGGATTCTCAGGTATTTTAGAGGTACCGCAAATCAAGCATTATGCTTTGGTGGTTCAAACATTACTCTACATGGATATGTTGATGCATATATGACAAGTGATAGAGATAACAGGAGGAGCACTACAGGGAATGTATTTATTGTAGGTGGAACAATTGTTAGTTGGGTTTCAAAAATGCAAAGTGTTGTTGCACTTTCAACAATGGAAGCAAAATATGTTGTTGTTGCAGAGGCTAGTAAAGAAATGATTTGGTTACAAAGGTTTATGGATGAATTGGGTAAGAAGCAGGAGATGGGTAGTTTATATAGTGACAACCAGATTGCCATTAATCTTGTAAAGAACTCAACATTTCATTTCAAGAATAAACACATATAGCTCAAGTACCATTTCATACGGTCAGTGTTGGAAGATGGAGAGTTGTGTTAGGATATTCTGACACATAGGAAATAGTTAAGTATAACTTGGTCTAACGTAGAGTTAGGTAAAGTGTATTTCTTCACTATGTACATTTGTAACTTATAATCCAACGGTCACGATATGTAGTGATCTGATGGTTCACTCTCTCCTCGATATTACTGACACTTGATCCATGGCTTAACACCCGCTTGGTCCATGATATCTTTTTAAAGAGCATGGAGGGTCATTTGTCTTGTAACTGTTCGTGAGAGAAGCTTATGTAATTTTTCTTTCTTTATATTAATAAATTTCCTGAAGTGGCCGTGTTGGGCTCGGGCCATGGACTGTTTCCCTCTTCGAGGGTTTTAACCACGTCAAATACTGGTGTACTAATTTGTGATCTATTTATGAGCGGTGACCTTTGGTGTTTGATCTAAGGAACTTACCCTGTAAATTCCTACAAGTTGAAGCTGGAAAAAATACACATTAGCCAGAATCCTGCAGATATGTTAACAAAAGTTGTAACTAGGGAGAAACTGAGGTTCTTCTTAGTTTCAATTGGTCTTCAAGTATGCTGAAAAAGATGAGAAATATCCAGGCCCAAAGTGGAGTCATTTTCCAACAAAATTAAGCAACATTGGAGTTCCTACAATCAATCTCCAAGTGGGAGATTGTTGGGTGTGGAGCCTGATTATCATCCTGATTTAGAGGTCTTTTGTTTCATCCGAATGTATACCCCAAGAATACTGTACACCCCTCCACGTGTAGGGGCGCGGGGGCTCGGGGGCAGTGCCCCTGAAGCTAAAAATAGATGTAAAATTGCCTTGTAAAATATTATAATTTCGTAGTCAATCTGGGTCGTTCATTAGGTGGATGATCTTACGGTAGAAGTTATGTTTAATTTAGGGTTTTTTTCCCTAGAAGGAAACCCCTTTGTTGTATGAGGGAATTGTATTGTGGTTGTGTGTTGAAAATGTATTCTGAGCGAGAAAGAGAAAGGGGGACTGTGTGAGAGAGTAGAGGATATTACAACGGATCTGCTGTAGGTTGTGTCTCTTCATTTTGATGGATAATATAAAGGAAGCACTGGTTGTTTCTCCGTGGATGTAGCCCAAGCTGGGTGAACCACATATATCTATGTCTCTCTTGTTTTATATGTTTTCTGTGTTTGTATTTCCGCATATTTTTATGTGTTCCATTTCTCTGTAATATATAATTTTCTAACAGTTAGGGTTTTGGTTGTTTAGGGTTTTCTCTTATTGTTAAATAATAAAAAGGACCTTGAGCCTTATTGTAACATAGTTCAGAGGCATGTAGCCGCCACATCTCTTCTTAGAGATAAGCTACCATTGCCCAAGCTAGTTTATTTCCATTCTATTTGTAAGCATATTTCAGTTCTTTGGTATTAATGAAATGAAGTGTTATTTCTTGTGCATCTTTGTATTTATGGTTATATATGTATTCTATTGCGTTACTATTTAATTTTAGATCAGCGGCCCTTGGAGAGCGATTCGTTGCCTCCACTTGGCTCACATCCTCAGATGCGCGGTTTGGTGGTGTGTTATGTAATGCATTTGCATAGTCGATGGTTTTTCACATTAAATTCACGAGGGTGGGTAAATGTGTAGGTGGGATCACTAACGCCATACCTCATTCTCTTTGTGCTCTTGACACACATACGGAGGTGAATACATATGGGGGATTGGTTGTTGTTGTGATATGCTTTGATAGTCGATCACATTTCAATAATGATCGCACTATCGTGCAAGTTCTTGGGAATGAAGAACCATGGGAGAAGTATTATACTTGTCGCTCGTTGGAAGTATGGTTTCGACCTTGTTTTGAGACTGGGAAATTCATAAACCTGCTTGTAATTTTATATAAAATTTTGGTTGAATTTTCAGTGTGGCGAACATCAATGGTATGTTCGAGGTGGCATCTCCTAGTTCTCCTCCTCTGAGGGTATGCTCAGGAGTTTCTTTTATTCTTCCGTAATGTTTTCTTATAGGTCAGTTTCAGTATCTTTGACAGACTAAGTGCACTAGTGGTTTTTTCTCCAATCCTCCGAGGTGCAGGTCATTTTAAGTATTAATGCTAGTCCTCGTTCTATATTTGCCAATGTTCATCTCGTCTCAAGTTTCTTTGTTGTTGTTGTCCTTTGTTACTAGGGTGTTTGTGTCGTCGTTTTAGGTCAATTCAAGTAACATTGTTGGTCACCGCCCTCTATTCTTTGAGGTGCAGGTTGTCCCAAGTCTCTTTGTTGGTCTTTGTTACGGATGTGTCATATCTTGGTGGTTAGCGCCCCTTTATATTTCTCTAGCAAGCAATATTACTGTGAGTGTCAAGTGTCAAGTGTCAGAAAATAATGTTCTTCGTGTGTTTTCTCCAAACTCATCGTGTGGCCCTTCATTCCAATTGGTTGTTGTAATCCATACTACAAACCTTCAATCCCTTGAGTCATATGGAATATCGTTCAATTTCCTTGTCTTGGTTGCTGGTGTCTGGTACAATAGTGTCTGCAATCCAGTCTTCCAGGGGATATATCAAAAACCACAGGGGGCTAAACTGTCTCTCGTTTTGCTCTGAAATTGTTTTCAGGACCATTTAGATCTAGAACCATTTTGTCGAAGGTTCTTGGATGACATCTGTATCGTGTCCATAACAAAGTTTTCCAAGCTCCAAGTTACTTCGCTTTTGGAAATTTGGGTCATATTCCTACTATCCTATCCAATTGTTTACCAAAGTCAGTTTACTGGGTCATTCCAAAAGATATTTGTGAAGTTTTCTTGTAGGTTTTGGATTTGCATGGCTCCGCGTTAATGTTTGCTCAATTGCAGTGGAGGCACACTAGGGGCATGTTGTAGAGGTAAATCCCCTCTGTGGACAGAGGCGATCCCTACTAGCCCAGATCGGGTCTAGCAACAATCGTATCACGCTAAGGTGCAAGTTCCTAATTGCACTAAACCAACTTGCGAAGGAGGCCTACCTCAAGTCCAACGTTGTTGTTTGTAGAGAAGATGACGCTCCCGTTTCCTTGCTCCAGCAGATCATAATCCTCTCGCTCACCGCGATCGAACACCTGCACACACAAGAAACACGACAAACAAAAGCGTAAAACCTGATATATGCAATTATGTATCAGTCAGAGAAGACACAACTCAAGATCATAATGAACAATACGAGTGGAACCATAACCAATAGTCGCTTATCATTAATTCATACAAAGGAAAATACAACCTGGCTCTGACGCTGAACCTTCCTTCGACGGGTCGTCAGCGGAATACGTCTCAATAAAGCTTGTCGGGAATGGGGACAAGCCTCTCTCTTCGATCGTCAATCTCCTTGCTATTGATTTGGATCTATGAGGGCTATTGCAGCATTCTTTAGGCTATGAAGGCTCTTGGAGACTAGCTTGCAAAGGGAAATGGCAAGCTTATATAGATGGTGGAAGAGGACTTGGGATCCCTACAATCATGGGATTGGCCCTATCCTCAAGGAAGCTTCCATGAAAGGTGGCAAACTACTTCCTCTACATGGAAATCCGGAGCCAAACGTCCCAACTCAATTTAGAGACCAGTTTAGGAGTTGGTTGGAGTCAATCTTCCGCCATTTATTTAAAAAAAACACCCTTTATTAAGCCTGGCGCGAGTGCGACTCTGAGACAGAGCGCCAATTGGCGCGCCCTCTTTGGAATATTTCCCCCATTAGCATGGGTATAACACTGGCTAGTCGCGCCAAGGATGAAAAGGCTATTTTTAGGGTTTTTCACAAGGAGTTGTCTTCAAGGGAATGAAAGTCCATGTCTAGGGGAATGTCATGAAAGTGTTTTCAGATCATGTCACTGCTCACAGGTCACGGAATAAGCCCTCCAATGTGCGGGACGGGGAATTGCAGGGACGGTGACAAATTGTTGTGTAACAGATGCCCCCTAAAGCATGAGGCCCGAAAGAGAGAGAGGGGTGAAATGCTTTACGAGAACGTGTCCAACTAAAAACACTGCCGTCGGAAAACCTGCGTAGAGAAGTACAACTAATATCTCAAATACATGATATAAGTGGTATGGGCGCAGCCATCCATAACAGAGTATACAATAATCCAGATTCGAGGTATGGTCGCAGCCATCCAGTGAGGATTGATAAATAGACTCAGGTATGGTCGCAGCCATCCAATGAATGAGTCATGTAACTAATCATAATAATCCACAAAATCGCAGCCTGGATTCCAAACAAAAAAAATCCAGGGTCTTGCGCTCCATCTTGACTCGAACAAAGTACAAGTTCAAGCATGTGAGTAAGTAAGCTGAAGTCGAACATGCAAGAACATCGCCTGATTACCAGCCAATGATGAAAGTTGTTAATAGGCGCGAGAGGTACCACCAATAATGACGATGACCCTCAAGGTACTATAGGTACAATCTACGGCATGTGAATCAGTGAGCTGGCGTCGAACACCCGTAGAATCACTCGATCGGAGGCCAATGATGAAAACCTCACGTCAAATGCGAAGAACCTGCCATTGAGGCATGCAGGCTCCAAGGTACCAAAAGGGAGTCTCTAGATCAGATTCCTGGATAATGAGCTGAATTCGACAGGAAGTGACCTTGATCAAAGGTGGGCCATAGTGTTTCTCACATCATTGACACGAGACAGAGGAACATAATGTCTTCGTGAATCAAGATCAGATGAGAATCATAGGAAGGTTGAAACTTGCAGAGGTCAACTTCTCTTGAACATATTGGCGGCACGACAATGGATTTGGCAGTATTTGACATCAAAAGATGAGAGGTCATGATGACGAGGCAAAGAGCAGATGAGAGGTCAAAAGGGATCACCCAAACCCACGGAGGCAAGTGGAAAACGAGATGAGATGGCCCCAACCCGACACGAATGCAGACAAGTGCCATGTTCAAGAGCGACATATTGCCGACACGACAACGATGTTGGTTCTATTTTCCCCAGCATTTCTGGTGAGTACCTCTTTATTTTTACACAAGCTTGAAGAGGATAGCATATGCTTGTAATATAAATCCATCCTTCGGATGAATCCATCCTAGTACATTTAACGAGCCCTAGGAAGGAGAAACTCGAATATTGTCATTATGACTGAATCCAATGTCATCATGGTTTAACGAGTCTGACAAAGGAATAACTCAGCGTCTTTTCATGTTTAGAGAGTTTGAAAAGATAGCGGAAAAGTAAACTCCAGCGGTCCCTTTTCGTAAATAGTTCCTCAGATCCGAAAAGGTAGAAAACTATGTCTGAGAAAACCTCCTAGTCGCAATAGGCTAGGGTATTCCTTTTTCGTAAATAATCTATCCCAACCCAAAAAAGGGGTAAACGTATACTGGGTAGATGTCGTTTCGTGGCCACTTTAACAAGATCAAAACGACAAGGGACTCGGTAATCTTTTCGTGTTTAGAGAGTCATAAAAGAGCTGAAAGATGACTCCTCCTGGAGGAATGAGTGGTATAAAGGGTAGCAACTGGTTCCGGTAATGGTGGAACTGCTCATAACAAGATAAATGTCAAGAGGCTGGCTAACAAGACCACTCATCGCAGCAGTTCCTCAAGAATGGGTGAAACAACCAAGTGAAGGAATATGATTGGCCAAGCAGATAGTGACGATGGAGTGAGAAAACCAAGGCTCATCTGGCAAAAACAGGCTGATAAAATGGCAATCACAAAAGGTAAAATGGGAAAGGTTTCATTTTTACACAAGCTTGAAATCAAGAAACTCTGCTTGAAGTTGGTTTCATTTTTGCACAAGCTTGAAACAAAGATAAACTATGCTTCAAACCAGTTTCATTTTTACACAAGCTTGAAACAGAAACAAACTATGCTTGAAAAAGTAAGCATGCCCCAGCATGGTGATTCAATTCGAGGTACATGCCCCCCAAGCTTCAGTCCATGCACCTGAGTAAACAGATGGAGGGAGTGAAGGTTCAAGTTATGAGATCTAAGAAAGACTCGACTGGGATTTTACGAGATCTGATCAAAGACTCGAATTGAACAGGAATGCGTTTCATTATTTTAACGAGGTTGACACATTAAAAGAACTATCCTCATAACACCCTTGTTTCATTTTTTAAGGAGCTTGACACAAGACAAGGAACTCTGCTCCGACAACCTTGTTTCATTTTTTAAGGAGCTTGACACAATAAAACGAACTTTTCTCTGACCGACCTCATCATAATGAACAAGAAGTCATCGCTTCCAAGAGTTCCACTCCTGATGGAAGGAAAACATCTTGGAAGTCAGGACCCAAGGCCCCCAACACCTGATGCACAATGGCACCATCACTGAGTACAAGCACGGGGTAGGTAGCCACATAGTTGACTTGTGGTGGGGCAGATACAACGGGTGGATAAAAACCAGGAAGGGATGATGGCAGGCCAGCTGCCATATCAGGACTAAAGAACAAAAGCTGATCAATGGTCACGATCCGACCTTCATGTGGAAAACAGACCACACAAAAAAGGGAGGAGACAAGCGCTCCCATGGCATAGGTGTAATCGCGCCCCAAGAGCAGACTGAAATCCAAGGGGCCTGGAACAACCATCACGTACATATGGACGATTTTACCTCCCAAAGTAACAGGTAACCTTGGAAGGATCCCTAACGGTTGACTCGTTGTTCTGTTAAATGCCAACAGATTCTGCATAACAGGCGCAAGCGGCGGCGAGCCAAAAGCTTGCCAAGTAGTTGAGGATAGAACACTAACAGAGGCGCCTTCATCTATAATGGTAATGGGTACAACCAGACCAAATGCCTATACCGTTATCTCAAAAGGCACATAAGACGGAAGGCGGTATCCTGCAAATTGATTCCAATCAAAGGAAGTGACTAAACTACTCGGAGGGGCTACCATCGAACCAAGATGGTCTTCCCCTGGTGTTACGATAGAAGAAGGAGCATCCTCCATGACCTCCATCTCGAAGCCGGGAGGAGTATCCTCCGAGACCTCCATCACGGGAGGTGAAGGAGCAACTTCTTGAGGTATAGGGACAGGAGAATCTTTCTCCAAATCCAAGGAATCTGAAGAAACAAGAAGAACCTGAGGGGTGTGAGGTCCACTCTCAACGGAAAAGTCCTGGTGCACTGCAGACGGGGCCAGTTCAACCAATCCCACAACCAATGGTTGGTCAGGGATGGATTCTTGAATTTGAATTTTCGAGGGAGCGGGATCGACCAAGGATGACTCTTAACCAATCGTAGGATCAGCTGGTGGAGGACTCAAAGAAAGTTGTTTATAACCAACCGCGAGGCATGGTGTAGGAACAACTGAGTTGTCCAAAACTCACTTGGCTTCATCCATATAAGGACAAAGGTGAATGGCATGGTGCCCTTCACACAACTTACAGGGATTGGTAATCTTACCCTGCTTCTTAGGATACTTACCAACACCAGTTGAAGACGTGCCCCCAACTTGACTCTCGGAAGCCAAAGGCAACAGCGGATGACCGTTGGACCATGCTTCGAGCACCTTAGGAATTCCAGGGCAATCTCGAAGAAGATGGTCTCTCGTGCACAACATGCAAGGGAACTTGACTTTCCGCGGAGGGTTGGGTGGTTTATCAAGAGGAGATGTTTCGGAGGCAGTAGCTGTAGCCTTAGCCTCTCTCTTATCAGAATTATTCTTCTTTGTCTTCTTCTTCTTCTTATTAGCCACCTGGTTACTCGAATCCAGACTTTCACCAGGCGAAGTAGAAGAGGAGGACGCAGAAATAGGCGAAGAAGGGGAGAGGTCCACCTTGGAATCAACATTATGTTGTTCAGGTGGAGGAACTGATTGAACAGTAGCCGAGACATTCGGGACCACAGAGGTTGAAAACAACCAAACAGGAAACCCAACAATTAACCCAGGAAGGGACAACGTTGCCATATAAGGAGCACCAACATTCCCAAAAGGAGGAAAATGACCAGGATTCCCATCGGAGGGGATTCCTTGGTTGGTGAACTCTGGAAACGTTGCCATCAACACCTCAAAACCGCACACGGGCTAAAAACCAAGGCACACAATCAAACGGCCAACAAGAAAATTCTAATAGGGAGTGTGATCGTAGGTGATTTATTTTACCACATTGAAACTTAGAAACTTCACCGTTTCATGTTTTAAGAGTCAAGAAACGGATGAAAGATGACTCTGTCTCTTTCAGTTTTGAAGCAAGTGTGAAAGGACAAGCGCTTGGTGATCTTTTAAAATTTAAGGAGTCAGATAAGATCAAAATGACTGCTCAGGAATACCAGGCAAAGGGTGTACCAAATAACCGTGAACTGCAATATACACCTTGGTTTCAAAATGAAAGAGAAATCAACCAAGGACTTAACGTACATGCAGGAAATCTCCCCGAATGCTGTGTCCAGTGTATCACGGATATACGGCGGCAGACTCAGCTTCCTATGGATAAAGGATAAAAACCTAGTGGGGTCTCCCTTTATATACGCGACGGCACGGGGAGCACAAGTCCGTACTAGTGCTGTCTAAAGCCAAGAGGCGAACGACAACTACTAGGTTTAAAGACGCCGGAACATGTTAGGTCCCTATATTACTAGTATAGTCCCTTATTATTGTTAGTGTAACCCCCTTATTTTTATTATTGTACCCTTGTAAACCCCATTTTGTTATTATTGTGCCCTTAAATTATTATTGTTAGGTCGGCTAGGATTACATTGTGGCCCACTAGGATTACATTATGGCCCCGTGGACTCCTATATATAGAAAGGAGGTTTTGTAAATTGTATCATCCAAGAATTGTTCATTCATGTAATGTATTGGAGGTTGCCCCCTCGAAGTGACTTATTTATAAGGCGTTGATATCTCATTTATTCTATTTTTGGAGTTGGTTACACAACATTTGGTATCAGAGCTTTGGATTCTAGGGTTTCGCTGCTCCAAACAGGTCATCGTGGCATTTTCGCTATAACTATTTTTCTACGAAGTTTCAGAAGCTGAAATTTTTAGGGTGCGAAGCTGAAATCCTGAGGAAGCTTGTCTAAAAATTTCAGAGCTTGGTTCGCAATATTTTCGGAGATACCATCTGTGGAAGTTAGGTCTTTTTTCAAGCTCCTAAACAGGTCATCGTGGCATTTTCGCTATAATTGTTTTTATACGAAGGTTCAGAATCTGAAATTCATATGGTGCGAAGCTGAAATCCTGAGGAAATTCATCAAAAAATTTTAGAGCTTGGTTCGCAATATTTATGGAGATATGATATGTGGAAGGTAGTGCTTTTTCAGGCTCCTGAATTGCATCTCAAAGAGGTGATCGTGGGAAAAGTTCAATAACTCTCTCTTTGGGCATCGGATTGGAGTGCCGTAAAAAGTGGTCGCAAGTACACAGACTGTAGTTTATTGGCTATCACTTTTAGAGACAAAGGATGAAACAGTGACACGTGGCAAGTCGTACAAGTTCGCTCTACTGAACCAGTCCATAATTAGGTCATTGTGGGAGATTGGACACAACTTTGTCTTGGAGAATCCAAATCAGGTCATACCTGTGGAATTCAAAAGAAAATTCAGAGGGATACTACAGTGCTGAATTTTAGATATTGAATATCTACAATCATATAGATAATACAATTTCAATATCGAGCTCCTCAAAGCAAGAAAAAGGTGTGTATTTTTTTCAAATTGCACAAGTCTTGTTTGAATAATCAAGTTAAATTGATTCCAAGGGCATATTGTAGAATAGATATCAGTATTGGATTCTAAAATGGCCCCTAAAAAGAATTCAACACCCATTAAGCCTTCAGAAGGCTCTACTATGACTCATGAAGATGAAGAATGGCAACATGACATATCAAAATTACAAGAGCAAATTTCGCTCTCGCAAAGAACAACAAAAAAAGAAATGGAAGTTTTGAAGAAAGGCGTGGAAACTAAGATGGACGGTTTGAAGAAAGGCGTGGAAGCTAAGATGATTGGTTTGGAAGCTAAGATGGATGGCATGGAAGTGGGCATTGAAGCTAAGATTGATGACATGGAAGCTAAGATTGATGAGAAAATGGAAAACATGAAGAATTTTCTAAAAGCAGACATGGAAGGTTTGACAAAGTTTATACAAGAAAGGTTTCCTAATGGTGAAAAGATAGTAGAAGAACCTCATGATGAGAACAAAATAAATGTTAATTGTGATTTCATAAACTCTAATGTTGGTGAGAAGAACCACCATATTCCAAAGATGGATATGAGGAAGTTTGATGGAAAGGATCCTGTAACATGGATACTACAGATGGAGCAATATTTTGATCTCCATAACGTGCAAAACACACAAAAGGTACGCATTGCAACTTTACATTTAGAACAAAATACATTTGTATGGTATCAATGGCTTTGCTCCCGTAAAAAAAATTGTCACTTGGTCAATTTTTACGGAGGAAATGATAGCACATTATGAGGATACAAAGAGCAACACCTTCTTTAGCCAATCGATAAATCTCAAACAAAAGGGTTTAGTGGGGGAGCACATTGAGGACTTCCAAAAATTGAATATAAGGGTAACTGATATTCCAGAGGAACACAGGATTGATCTCTTCATAGGCACTTTAAAGGATAACATCCAACATGAAGTTCGCATTCTGGAACCTGATTCATTGGAGAAGGTATTCAGGTTGGCAAGAAAAGTTGAATGTAAAATTATGGCGACAAGGAAGCCTACCACTCAATTCTATAAAGAAGGAAGTGTTGCTACGTCTAGATTTCCACAACCTACAAGGTTGACACCACAACAATTGGAAGAAAAAGAGCAAAAGGGCTTTGCTACAGTTGTGATAGCAAATACACTAAAGGTCATAAGTGTGCTGAAAAGAAATTATTTTACATAGATTGTGAAGAAGAAGAAGAAAATGAAAAAGAAGAGGATATACACCAGGAACCGGCCATAGAAGAGGAAGAAATGAATCCAACCATATCATGTAATGCACTGGCCGGAATTACCACTCCTCAAACTCTCAAGATAGTAGGACAGATCAAGAAGAAAAGGGTAATAGTGTTGATTGATTCAGGTAGCACCCATAATTTTATTCATTGTCAGGTAGCCAAGGAATTAAATTGTTTCCTATACCCAGCACCAGAATGTCAAGTGATGGTTGCAATGGAGGAACTATAAATTGCTCTAGAAAATGCCATAATATCAAGCTAACCATGGGCGAATATGTGTTGACAAGTCCAATGCTTTCCATTCCTATGGGAGGTGCTGATGTTGTACTAGGAGTACAATGGTTACAATATTTGGGGACGGTAGCTTTTAATTTTCAAGAACTTTTCTTGAAATTTTTTTCAGAAGGAAAGGAAGTCAAATTACGGGGTATTGAAGGGAAGCCAAGAAGGATAATAAGCTCTAATGTCATGACAAAGCTTCTAAAGAAAGAACAACGAGGCGTAATTGCACAATTATGCTCACTAGAAGTTCCGACATCAAAATCATCTATTTCTGCAGATCTCCAACAAGTCTTGGACAATCATTCCAAGGTGTTTGAAACTCCCAAAGGACTTCCACCTATTCGTGATCATGATCATGCTATTCATTTGATTCCAGGAAGTGTTCCTCCAAACATCAGGCCTTATAGATATCCTTACTTCCAAAAGAGCGAAATTGAACGTATGATTGCAGAAATGTTAGAGGCGGGTATAATTCAACCTAGTCAAAGTTCTTTCTCTGCTCCTGTAGTATTGGTACACAAGAAGGATGGATCATGGCGAATGTGTCCTGATTATAGGGAGCTCAATAAGCTCACCATTAAATACAAGTTTCCCATTCCTGTGATTGATGAATTATTGGATGAATTACATGGAGCAATTTATTTTACCAAGTTGGATCTTCGTTCAGGATATCATCAAATTAGAATGAAGACTGAAGATATTCCAAAAACAGCATTTCGAACTCATGAGGATCATTATGAATTTTTGGCCATGCCTTTTGGCCTTACCAATGCACCTTCTACATTTCAAGGGTTGATGAATTCCATTTTCAAACCCTTCCTTAGAAAATTTGTGCTAGTATTTTTTGATGATATACTAATCTACAGCAGGTCTTGAAGGATCATGTTGAACATGTTGACAGGGTGCTCAAACTATTGCAGGAGAAACAATTATATGCAAAAACATCCAAATGTTTCTTTGGAGTACAAGAGGTGGAATATCTGGGTCATATTAAATCTCACGAGGGTGTTAAAGTAGACCCTAACAAAATTAAAGCCATTAAGGAATGGAAAGTCCCCAAGACAATAAAGCAGTTGCAAGGATTTCTCGGGTTAACAGGCTATTATCGCAAGTTTGTTAAGAATTATGGGAGAATAGCAGCACCTCTAACAACATTATTGAGGAAAGATGCATTTTCATGGACTCCTGAAGCAACTAAGGCCTTTGAACATCTTAAGGAGGCAATGTGCCTAGCACCGGTCTTAGCTACGCTAGACTTCACAAAAACCTTTATTGTGGAATGTGATGCCTCAGGAAATGGAATTAGTGCAGTTTTAATGCAGGAAGGAAGACCCATTGCTTTTGAAAGTCGTCCAATCAAAGGAAAGTATTTACAAAAACCTATTTATGAGAAGGAAATGTTAGCAATACCGCATGCACTAAAGAAATGGCGAACTTACCTAATGGGAAGACACTTCAAGGTAAAAACTGATCATGATAGTCTTAAACACTTTTTGGAACAAAGACTATCTTCAGAAGAGCAGCAAAAATGGGTCACAAAGATGTTGGGTTATGACTTTGAAATAGTCTACAAAAAAGGAAAGCTTAATGTTGTTGCAGATGCACTCTCAAGAAAGAATGAAGAGGTGGAAGCATTGCTTTGTGCCATTTCTATTATCCAACCAGATTGGATAACCGAAGCAAGGGATGAACACAAGATGAATGGAAGAAGGACGAAGAAGTCTGGACACTCATTCAAAAGTTACAACAAAATCCTAGTACATCTGATACATTTAGTTGGAAAAATGATTCTATAAGCAAAGACGCTATATATTAATAAGAATTCTCAATCAAACAAAAGATTCTTCTCGAATTGTACACTCTCCTTAGGAGTATACCTAGATTTTAAAAATCATTGACAGGTGAAGAAAGATTTTTTTTGGGATGGCCTTAAATCTGATATTCAAAATTTATTGGCAGAATGTTTGGTTTTCTAGCAAAATAAAGTTGAGACAATTAAGACTCCAGGTCTTATAAAACCTTTATCCATTCCAAGTCATTGTTGGGAGGAGATTTCAATGAATTTTACCACAGGTTTACCTAAGTCCGAAGGAAAGAGTGTCATCATGGTGGTAGTTGATAGAATTACCAAGTATGCACACTTTTGTGCATTATCTCATCCATTTAAAGCAAGTACAGTTGCTACTACATTTATGGACATAATTCAAAAGCTACATGGAAGCCCAAGGGTTATTGTGAGTGACAGAGATCCCATTTTTATGGGAAATTTTTGGACGGATTTATTTTCTTGTTTGGGTACTCAATTAGCTCATAGCTCATCTTATCATCCTTAATCTGATGGTCAAACTGAGATAGTAAATAAATTTTTGGAAGGATATCTTCGTTGTTTTGTATCTAATAAACAAACACAATGGGTCAAGTGGTTACCTCTGTCTGAATGGTGGTATAACACTTTCTTCCATACTGCATAAAAAATGACCCCATTTATGGAACTTTATGGATATCATCCACCGTCCATCACATCATATTTAAGAGAAAATCTGGTTGTTCAAGCAAGTCAAGATCACATTTGATCACATCGAGCATCGTAAGAATTTCTACAACTCTTAAAGGATAACCTTAATTTGGCACAAAATCGAATGAAACAACATGCAGATCAACATCACAGCGAGAGAATTTTTGATGTAGGAGACTGGGTATTTTTAGGGCTACAACCATACAAACAAATGTCCCTCAAGCAAGCTAACAAGGATAATAAATTATCGCCAAAGTACAATGGTACTTACAAGGTGTTGCAAAATATTGGTACTATGGCAGACAAATTGGAGCTTCCTGCTTCTTCACAAGTGCATCTGGTTTTCCATGTTTCATGCTTAAAGAAGGTTATAGGTGACAAAATTCCAATTCAAACAATATTTCTAGAATTTGATGAGGAAGGAAAATCATATTGGAACCTAAGTGGTCACTAATTTTCACTTCCACTACTACGCCAATCAACAATTTCGGTGAGTATCTCATCAAGTGGAAGAACTTACCCACCGAAGATTCTACATGAGAGGATGAGAATTTTCTACAAAAGCACCCCGAGCTACTCAAGCGTTGAGAACAACACTTTTTTGAAGGATAGGGGCATGTTAGGTCCTATATTACTAGTGTAGTCCCTTATTGTTGTTAGTGTAGCCCCCTTATTGTTATTGTTGTACCCCTGTAACCCAAATTTTGTTATTATTGTGCCCTTACATTATTATTGTTAAAGTTTGCCAGGATTACATCGGGCTCAACAGATTACATTATGGCCCCATGGACTCCTATATATATAGAAAGGAGGTTTTGTAAATTGTATCATCCAAGAATTGTTCATTCATGTAATGTATTGGAGGTTGCCCCCTCGAAGTGGCTTATTTATAAGGCGTTGATATCTCATTTCTTCTATTTTTGGAGTTGGTTACACAACAGAACACGTCTCTAGCCTAGACCTCTAAATATTTCGTTAATTTTTCAATGTTGCCTTAGTGTAAATTGAATAAATTTTAATGTTTATCTTCAACTATGTTTCAGTTTTCAGGCCCTAGCGAGTGTTATGTCTCAAAATCGCCTAAATGCACACTACATGCCACAGTATATCATTTCATTCGATGAAAGCTAATTACGAGAGAGTTAAGAGCTTTTCACCCAATAACAAAATGACCAGACAACAACCAATGATATCTCTAATGCAGCTAATGGAAACTAAAAAATTTTCTTTCAAAGTTACTAATCACTAATAACACCGAAAATATTTAATTCACACTAACTAATCCAAAGCAAAAGAGATTTTTTTTTGTATTTTCAATGTTTAAGAGCAAAATGCACTAAACAAAATGAAAACTAATGAGACAAGCAATTTGAGAAGTGATAGCGAAAGAGAAGAAACAATCAGATTTCACTCAATGCAAGCACACAATCAGACCTCAAATTGACAAAAAGTCCCTCAAATCAAAAGACACCCAAAGACTCAATTGAACCATGTAATCTAGGCCCAAAACGAGACAAGGCAGAATTCGAATGAAGAAGAAGCCAATCACTCAAATAACACAATAAAACGATAGACAACCACCAAACAAATGCAGAGAAGCAATCACAAAGCTGACTGAACAGACAGAAACCACAAACTCCCAAGGGAGGCTCGACGCATAATAGCACCTAGACGCCCTAGGGCTAAAATGTAAAATCGATAGAAACGGGCAAACAACCAAATGAAGAAGGTCACAGTCAGTCAAACAAGGCTCCAGAACACTCAAGCAGTCGAAAAAATAAAACCAAAACCACAGATCAAGCTCAGAAAGCTCAAAACCAAGCAAACCCTAGCACCTTTCAGAATTGGCGTGACTGTCGGGCTGAAACTAGCGCCATAACAGGATTGGCGCGGATAGTAAACTGGAAACTAGCGCTAATTGGCGCGATTGTCAGGCTATTAAGTGCGCCAGTCAAGTTTGCTATGCAAAAAATAAAAAAGAGCAATCCAAGATGCAGACCAGTGATGTTGAAGCTCAAACCAAAATTCAAAGACACGAAAAGATCCAGCCAAAAGACCTGATCAAGCAAGCAAAGTCAACAATCGACCGAAAGACAAGACAATACTCCAAGTGTTCAGTTCATAAACTAGACCGGAGATTGACTGAAGTAGCATTCATCTACTTCCGCTAATGCAAAGCAAGAGCATTTCGAAGGCTATCTGGATAACTTCAGGCTCCGTCTGTAGTTTATAAAGAAAACAACAAGCTAACTCCCCAGTGGAGTCGCCAATTTTTTGTAGAGGTAAATCCCCTCTGTGGACAGAGGCGATCCCTACTAGCCCAGATCGGGTCTAGCAACAATCGTATCACGTTAAGGTGCAAGTTCCTAATTGCAATAAACCAACTTGCGAAGGAGGCCTACCTCAAGTCCAACGCTGTTGTTTGTAGAGAAGATGACGCTCCCGTTTCCTTGCTCCAGCAGATCACAATCCTCTTGCTCACCGCGATCAAACACCTGCACACACAAGAAACATGACAAACACAAGCGTAAAACCCGATATATGCAATTATGTATTAGTCAGAGAAGACACAACTCAAGATCATAATGAACAATATGAGTGGAACCAAATAGTCGCTTATCATTAATTTATACAAAGGAAAATACAACCTGGCTCTGACGCTGAACCTTCCTTCAGCGGGTCGTCAGCGGAATACGTCTCGGTAAAGCTTGTCGGGAATGGGGACAAGCCTCTCTCTTCGATCGTCAATCTCCTTGCTATTGATTTGGCTCTATGAGGGCTATTGCAACATTCTTAGGATATGAGGCTCTTGGAGACCTAGCTTGCAAAGGGAAATGGCAAGCTTGCCCACTTATATAGATGGTGGAAGGAGTTGGGATCCCCTACAATCATGGGATTGGCCCTATCCTCAAGGAAGCTTCCATGAGAGGTGGCAAACTACTTCCTCTACATGGAAATCTGGAGCCAAACGTCCCAACTCAATTTAGAGACCAGTTCAGGAGTTGGTTGGAGTCAATATTCCGCCATTTATTTTAAAAAAACACCCTTTATTAAGCCTGGCGCGAGTGCGAATCTGAGACAGAGCGCCAATTGGCGTGCTCTCTTTGGAAGATTTCGCCCATTGGCGCGGGTATAATACTGGCTAGTCGCGCCAAGGATGAAAAGGCTATTTTTATGGTTTTTCACAAGGAGTTGTCTTCAGGGGAATGTCATGAAAGTGTTTTCAGATCATGTCACTGCTCATAGGTCATTGGATAAGCCCTCCAATGTGCGGGACGGGGAATTGCAGGGACAGTGACAAATTGTTGTGTAACAGGGCATCCTCCCCCATGCACTGACGACTATTTGGATGGGAGTGAGTTGCAAATTTATTTGATTTTGTGCCTATGGAGGTGCGAAAGGAAATTCACACCCTCGAAGCAAAAGGTTTTGGCGATCGTATGTACCATTCAGATTTTGAAGTATGTGTTGGTAAAACCAATTGGGTACCAGACCAAGGAAAATTGAGGAAGAGAAGGTTATATTTTCTGCACTTGTTATCCACACACAAACATTTAAGACTCTTCTTCACATGGTGTTACGAGGCAAACAAGTGGATAATTACAAACTCTTTGTTGGCCAGGAGGAATTGAAGAGGACATTAAGGGATATTTGTTATGATATCGACGAAATTGTGGTTTGAATGAACAAAATGGAACGTTGCATAAATCTCAGACTCGTACACTGACTCAACTGCGCCTCAGAATGGGGAAGCGGTTATAATTGCTACTCTAATCAACATGGTTAGTGCCAATTCCTCTCCAGATCAACCCGTGATCATTTTGGGTGAATGAATCCATCCATGATTATGTTCTGTCAGGAGCTGCTCTTATGTTCTTTTTGTCTTATAGTCCATGATTGTTCTTATGTCCTCTTGTTATCATATTTATCCTTCCATGGTATTAGCTATGTAGTGGGTAAAACAATAATTGTAAGTTTCTCTGGTTTTTTTTGCATGAATAGAAAATCATTGTGTATATATGTTTACATGAGGGTGGTTATTCTCTTGTTATGATGTCAGTGGTTTTTGAGTTTGAAGACCAAGTCAACACTGTGCTCCAAAGAACATCAAATTTAATTTTGTTATTTTGCAGATCAATAGAAATCAATGGTCAAATATTATTAACTATCATATATATATATATATATATATATATATATATATATATATATATATATATATATATATATATATATATATATATATATATATATATAAAATTGACACATGGCAGTAAAATACACACTCTTATAAAAACTAGTGTAAATCCATTTTAGTTTTAAATTTATTATTATAGACTTTTAAATTGAAAAAATTTGAATTTTTTTTACAGCATAAATATAAAGTTAGATAAATTTACATTAATACTTATAAATAAAAGATACATTCAAAGACAAAACTTAAAAACTAACTCAAAAATTCATATATAGATTCAGTATTCTTTAATCAAATACTAATTTAAAGTGTAAGTAATAAGTCCTCTATATTTCCAACTTATCAAGACATATATGGATATGTCAGTTTAAACATGAATATCAAAAAATGACCTTAGTCTTCATGTCGTGGAAAAGATCTTTTCCAATACTTCAACAATCAATCTAGTTCCATAAAATTCTACAGGAATGAGCTACGGTAGTTTGTTTTTTTTAATATGCTTTGGTTTCTATGATGATGGTTTTTCTACTAGGTATTAGGAAAGAAACTTGCATGTATGATTTGCGCGTTAAGTCAACTATTTCTGCCAAAGATGGGTACCAATGTTTTAGCTACTTGTGCACTAAGATTTTTTTATGAAAACCACATGACTGATGAGAAATCTCATCTCCTTTCTGTCTTCCATAATAATGTATATAGTAGGCACCAAGGTCTTAACATTTTCCTTAAAGCCAACAAAAGTTTTAGAATTAAAAAAGAACCCGAGGATCGTATTTCAGGAGTGCATCTTCCTTTTATCGAAGGAACCATGGACATGATTGCTAGGATTCTGAGGAAACATAAGGTTATGTCAACCTTTAAGCCCTTAAACACTATTCATAACTCCTTAAGATATGTAAAAAGATCTAGTTGACCCAAAGAATATGAAAGGTGTTTATGTTATCCCATGTTCATGCAGGACCCCCTACATTGGTGAAATTGGTCGCTTGATAAATCAGAGGATTCATAAGCACGCAATCGACATCAAACATGGGAGGACCCACTCCTCAGTCTTAGTTGAACATGCAGATAAAACAAAACATCACATTTGCATTGAAGAAGCCCGGGTCATTGCAAGGGTTGATCATTTTCATCACCGGAAGTTTGGGGAGGCCATAGAGATTGAAAGAAGGACTAGTAATTTAAACAGAGATGAGGGCTAGAAAATTAGTAGTTGTTGGGTCCCTGCCCTTTTATCCCTTTGATTTTTATCTTCCTGTTTATTGTATTTTTACTTTATTTCTTTAAGTTAATTATTTAATTTTGTTTTATTCGTCTTTTAATTAATTTATATATAAAATATGAATTTGAATTCCTTTAATATGTCCACCAAGACCAATGCAACCTATCGGACCTCAAGAAAAGAAAAATAAAAAGAATCTAAGTGTGATTCTTCAAAAACTTGTTTCTATGATCAATAAGAAGGGAAATAAGTGCTCCAAGATCGCTATAGATGGGTTGGCTTAATAAGTCAAGAAGATTAGAAGTGTGGCAGATCTTAGGGAATTGAGAGTAGATGTGAGTAAGAGTCGGGCAGTCTAAAAGGAAATTATTTTCATATTCCACCTTCTTAGTATCGCAAATATGACAGATTCTATCGTTCTAGGGAGTCTTGGGAATAAACCATTGCCGAGTCTCACTTCGAAGCTCATGAGAATTAATTCTTATCCTAATGATGTTCATTTTTTTCTTAGTGCTGGTCAACACAGAGAGATCATTTCGGTTATCAAGGGTGGGGTTGACCACCTCCTTATAGTATCTTAGCTTCCTTTTCCCCTCCAGCTCCTTATCCTCCCACAACTTGTCCTTAAACTTGGAGGTAATAATATCTCTGATACTATCTTTTCTTCCCATATTGATCTCCTCCTTAATTCCTCAATCGTTGAGCCAAGACTAGGCATCCTTATGCCACCTGCGCTTGAGGCAAAGGTGGGGGTTTTGACTAAAGTTAGAAGCAATTCTTGGGAGCCTTTTGGATTCCATGTTGTAAAGATTATTCTTATACATCAGATATCTGAACATAGCCATACTTTCAATGGGGGACAAACCAGTTTCAATCAAGAGGATAGGATAGGGAGTATTTCCCTAGATCTTAAGGTTGTGGGTTATGAATTACTTTTGAATAATCTTAATCCTCCTCCATGACTCTCTAGATATACTGCAACCCCAAAATTCACTTCCGTATAAGACAACATGGGTGACAAGAGTCTCAAAGAGGAACCTCTTCTTACTCTAGATGCAAAGATCAACTGACTTACAATTGTTTTCAAGCTCATGATAAGCTTTCCAGCCTCCAATAATTATTTTCTTGATGCTATAATTCCAGTTGAGTTGATGAGGAAAGGCAATACCCAAATATTTATAAGAATAAACCTGCTCTAAGAGCTGGTTATTATAAATGAAACTACCATGGGTGATCTTTTTGGATTTAATGATCATGACTTGTTGATATTAGCTGTCATACCCATCTTGGAGCAGTAACCATGAAGAGTCTTAAGTTTTTTCTCTATATCATCATGGATTTTTACAAGAATAACGATATCATCATCATAAAAGAGAAGAGTAATGATTACACTTGCAAGCTCGGTGCGCTTGCATCCCATAGTTTCTAGACATTCCTCTAGCTTATCGATGTATATTCCAAAGTGGGTAGGGGATAAGGGACACCCTTGCTTAACTCTGATATTACATTTAATGTCTTCAGACCACCCTTTGTTGGTCTTAAGCTTGACAGTGACAGTCTCGTAGAGGCAGATCATAACAATCCTCAGTTAAGGAGGAACCATGATCTCTTCAAGTCTCTCCCAAAGCTTATCTTGAGGAACAATGTTGAAAGCCTTTCTAAAATCCACAAAACAACAAAAGAGATCAATTTTATTATTGTGACATTCCTCTGCAATGGTTCTGAGAGTGACAAGATGGTTGATAGTCGAGTGATGTCTCCTAAAACCAACTTGTCCTTTAGCTCTTTTGCCCTGGATTTCAAGCCAAAGGCTAAGTTTCTTTTCTAAAATGAGCCCATAAAGCTTGACTAGGATGTGGCTAATCATAATGGTCCTGCAGTTAGAAGGAACACTTTTGTCCCCATTTTTAAAGATAGGCACAATAAGGCTTTGCGTCCAAATATGGGGGAAGCCATGCTTTACAGCCAAATTGAGAAGGTTTTGGATATGGGGAATGAGGATAGATCTTCCCATTTAAGGATCTCAACTTGGTATCCTTCAATATATTTAGCTTTCCCATTAGCGAACTTATTAATAATAGACTCAACGTCTTCCAGAGAGAATACATCCTCCTTAATAGGAGTGTTTAAGGTGGTGCCCATAATGTCTAGAGAGTCATACAACTTATTAAGATATTTATCCCAATTTTTTGAGGGGATAGAATGATTATCTTTGGTTTTACAAACAAACACATTCCGCCAATTTTTCCTGGGCGTGACTTTAGAAAGGTGGGGAAGATGTTCTTGTCTTTTATTAATATAGGACCTCTTTTTCCTCTTGATGAGATATTTGTATATATTTATATTCCGGAGCTTAATGATTTCATTAGGAGCATCTCTGATCTCTTTCTTGGCAATTTTACATTATTTGTCATATGATAGATTGGAAGTTCTATTATTCTGCTTAAATGAAGTGTCATTAGAGAACTTGCTAATGGTATTGGAAAGGGTAGTAGTAAAATGGTAATAAATTTGATCAATGTTACTATTATAAGTCATAGATCCTAAATCCCTTAAAAAGAGGTAGACCTTACTTCTATCGAAGCGAATGTGTCTTTTGCTTTCACTTGTCTCCTGCATGTGGGTGGTATGCATAACGAGATTGAGGGATAAAGACAGAGGTCTGTGGTTAGAGTCAAGCTCAAATATGTTAAGTAGATCAAAGTTTGTAATACGGTTGAGGACGAGGGTGTCAGAAATCGCATAATCCATGACACTGCTACCTAGCCCATGGAAACAGGTCATCTAAATGGAGAGGGGCCACTTGTTAATACAATTACAAATGATTAGGTCTTGGGAACTACAACGATTGAGGAGCTCGGTGCCGAATAAGTTCTCGATTATGTCTTCAAATTTTCTCTTAAATCTATTAGCTAAATTACTATCTTCATCAAGCCACAAGGGGTTGGGGTTATAGTGTTGGACATTGGATAAACCAACGCTCCCCGCGTGTTTCTAGAGTTGTTACTTAATGTAATGGCTTGGTTAGTAGCAGTTCTAGTATTAAAGTCTCCAAGCAAACAAATATTACCTTCATTCCTTAGGTTGAAGATGTCTTTTTCTTATTAAAATTTATTTATTTTCAATTAACTTATATTAGCCCTATTTTTGCATTTTTTTGGTTCATATTATAATCTTAAATTGTTTATTTATTTATTTATTTTTATATATAGTTACTCACAATTAACTTTTATTAACCTCCCATCATTTGATTATATCGAGGATTTTTATTATTACTAATTTGACCTTGATTTTATTTTGATCCAATTTTATCAGACTGTTTATTATTATTATTAGTTGACCTTCATCAATTATTTATTAAGGGTCTTCTCCTAGCAATTAAAAATGTTATATATGTTCTATGTCTGGGTGTTTAATGGAATGCCCGTTAAAATGTTCTATGCATCAATCTCTAGCTATTTAATGGAATGCTAAGATCTGGTTCTCCATCTTATCTTATCCTAATGATGAACCACAATGGATGGTTTCGATGCATCAATCTTTGGCTATTTAATGGAATGCTAAGATCTTATTCTCCATCTTATCTTGCCCTATCACAATGGATGGTTCGAAACGCGCAAATGATTTTTGATGTGAATATCGCCAATTTTTTTTTTTTTTTAATAGATGATAAAAACCTAAATTTAAATATAAAATATATATTATTAAAAAAAATTGACACATAACATTGTATATAAACTTAATAAACTATAATGATGTATAAACATTATATCATATCAAACTTAAAATAACTATTTATAAATATAAGCCTTTTAAACCAAGGTCCACAATAACAAATAAAAATAAAAATAAAAATATAAGCTTTTAACCCAAAATACCAAATTAAATTAAAAATTCAACAAAATTTCCACATTAATGATAAATATTCAACCATTAAGCTTTATATATCACAATTATATTGCAATTTAGGATAGCAAACACCAAAAAATGGGATCAAACATGTGGATACAAGTGGTTGTGCAAGACCAAAAACATTGGACAAAGTACCCACGTCATAGAGTAAACGGATGATGATTCAGAGAATGGGAACAAATCAAACACTTTATTCTACAGTTTTTCGCCTATCGGCTTAGAGAGATGGATGGGTACACTGACGGCGTTATCAACGCGGAATTTAACGTCGCCCGAACAGTAATAAAGTTAACGGCAGAGATACGAGTTAATGCGCTTTTTCATTCATTGTGCGTGACGAGGGGCGGATTCCAAGGTACATATTTAAATTGGACAGAAAGGGCCTTTTGAGGTCCGCTTTCTTTCTCGGTATTGGTAAAGGGGGAAAATACGCAGAAGAAAGAAAGGAGACTTGAGTAAGAAGCATTGGTACCTGTAGCTCAGCCAGCTTAATTTAATTTAATGCGGGGGGAGAGGAGCTGGGTGTGACTGACTGTTGGAGCTGAGATTTCTTCCAGAGAGGTAATTGTCTCCGCCAAAATTCAACTTCATTCACGAAAATTTAACGGTTTTAGTTGCTGTTTACTTTGCTGTCTGGAAAACTTGAGTTAAGTGGGTTTATTTCTGGTTCTATCATTTTCTCAAGTTTTTATTTTAGATTTTGTATTTTTGAATTCATGCCCACAATCACTTCTTTTTCACAAACTGTTTACTGTTTGTTGAATTATTTTAAGAAATTGGGCCACTTGTCTTTTATCATTTCAATTTCTTAAATTTCTTGAATTTCTGTTGGTTATACTGTGTTTCATAATATTGGCATTCAAACGTTTTATACCGTGCTTCAGCAGATATTATGTATTTGTGATGCTGGGTAGTCTAATTGATGGATCTTCATCCTCTTTCTACATACGATAATATATTTGAACACAGTTTTTGGTGAACAATTGTTGTTCCAGTTTTGAGTTATCCGGATGGACTTTTATTTTTAAAATTTTTATGTGTATTTTATTATTATTAATATTATTTTAAATTATTATTGTTATCGTCGTCGTCATTGAGGTGGGTTGGGTGGCTTAACAGATGCAGTTTAGGTTAAATTCAATTGGTTTAATGACCCAATTACACGTTTGTGTTTTTTGGTCTGTAAAAATGTTTTTGAACGAAACGGTGGAATGCATTGGAACATTGTTATCCTATGCTTTAGTGTATATTATGTTCCCTTTCTACATTGTATTTTTTATTTTCACCATGTTGTTGCTTAACATGAGTCGCCCGGCTTTTAGTTATGGCACTAGGTCATGGATTACTGCATTTTTCTTAAGCTCTTTTTATCTTTTAAGTTTTGGGCGTGTTCAGGCCTTTAACAGATAGATTTTATTTTAAATTTAGTTGATTTTAGCATCCAATTATACACGTTTTGTGTTTTGGTTCTATGTAAAATGGCTTGTGCACAAAGTGGTGGTCGCTGTCTTTCATCATTGTCTCACATTGGCTCCTCACGTTCTAAAGATTGGCCATCCAATTATACACTTTTTGTGTTTTGGTGCTATGTAAAAATGTTTGTGCACAGAGTGGTGGTCACTGTCTGTCATTATGGTCTCACATGGGCTCCTCACGCTCTAAAGATTGGCCTTACCTTATATTTCTGGAAACCTATTGCCTGGAGTGTTTAATTTCACCCAAAGAAGGAAAACATAGTGGACTGACTTTTTCAAGAGAGCCCCATATTGCCTTAGCAATGTTGTAGGAATCTAGGGGATTGACATTTTGAAAACCGTTGTCATTGATCATCATCAACGTTGCCTTGTTTCTCTAATAGCCTCAAAAGCTGAATTATGTTTTGCTAATTGTCCATATATTGGACCTATGCAATGTTATGGATAAATCAGAAATAGACGCAAGATGCTCAAAGGATGGACAATCATGGAATAGGCCCAATCTTTGCAAAGAACAAAAGCAACTCAAAGAGTATGTCACCCAATATACCAAGATTCGGCACCTAGATGCCTTCACATATATCCTTTCGAAGCTTCATGTAGCAGTTGGTGGTTCCAAGAATGATGATATGCATTGATGCTAATTTGTGTGACCTTGCAACATATGGTGGACTATATGTAGATTACGTGGTATGTTTTTTGCAGGGGGCTATAAGTGTTTGTCATGACCTCTGGGGTTAGTTTGTCTAAATTGTATTTTTATAGGAGACCGTTTGGTTCTCCCGCATTGTATGGACATCATTGTACTCAACAGTCCCTTTGATCTACTTTGTGGTCATTAGTTGGACATAAATATAATTATCTTATCTTATCTTATCAAGCATGTAGAGCATGCATGGGAGAAATTGCCTATATAGTAATTTTGGGGTGTTAGTTGTTATTTTCCTTGGTAGATCCCGTGACATGTGGCATTACACAATATGTATAGAGGCATTGAGATGGACCCCATTTAGAATGGGGATCCATAATGCTTGGCATTGTAAAGGGTTAATTGCCCCAAGGCACTCTTAGCCTAGTTGATTGGTTCTAAAGTATGCATGGTCAATTTGAGAAGTTGGAGGGTGGAAGCATACATGTAATTTTTAGGGGCCTATGCTCACGAGCAAAGTAGGGCTGCTATTGTTGGATTTTAGGTACCTTTGCTAACCGTATTCAATGAAACATGATGAGGTTGTAACTTGTTCACACTTGAATTCTTCCATCTTGATCAAGACATTTGTAGTGCCTTGTTGCTAAACCTTGAGGTAGAATGAGGCAATATTCTTCACATTCTCCAGTTTCACCTCCATTCACTCATTTGAAAGATTCAACGCTTGTTTCAATGAATGCTGCATTAAGTTTTCAGGATGAGAGGGCACTAGAGCAAGGAAACACATTTGAGGGACTTGTTGAAGCACACCCAAAATTCTAGGGAATATCACAAGGGACATTGGGGTCCTTAATTGAAATATATAAAATTGAAACACAACTCATTGAAATTCTATACATAACAATGCATCAATAACATACATCATTACATGTCACGTAATAAATGGTAAACAATGCTTGTAATGATCTAACAACATAATAGTCACAATTCACAAATCATCTATCTCCATTGTATTTGTCAATATATTTGGAAAATTCAAAAAATATAGATACAGGTCATAAGAAAACTGATATAAGAACAAGTCAAATAACAAACGAGCGACACTACTCAAGGCAATACTCCACTAGTCTTTGCTTCCAACTACTACCCAAAGGAATAAGGACTAACCATGGGAATGTTGCTATCTAAACAGGAATTATTTGCATTCTCTGGAATACTCAATTGCATTCATTTTCTTTTTCTTTTTTGTCCTCGTTTCCTTGAACAATGGACTTTGATCAAAAGGTAGCATTGGCTTGTCTCGTTTTTTAAAGGGGATGTTGTCTATGGCACCCCCTTAAAAGGGATGTATGGAGATAACTTACGTATAGTACCCACAACTTGGGAGCATTACACAATATGTATAGAGGCATTGAGATGGACCCCATTTAGAATGGGGATCCATAATGCTTGGCATTGTAAAGGGTTAATTGCCCCAAGGCACTCTTAGCCTAGTTGATCGGTTCTAAAGTATGCATGGTCAATTTGAGAAGTTGGAGGGTGGAAGCATACATTTAATTTGTAGGGGCCTATCCTCACGAGCAAAGTAGGGTTGCTATTGTGCCTTTTAGGTACCTTTGCTAACCATATTCAATGAAACATGATGAAGTTGTAACTTGTTCACACTTGAATTCTTCCATCTTGATCAAGACATTTGTAGTGTCTTGTGCCAAACCTTGAGGTAGAATGAGGCAATATTCTTCACATTCTCCAGTGTCACCTCCATTCACTCGTTCGAAAGATTCAACGCTTGTTTCAATGAATGATGCATTAAGTTTTCGGGATGAGAGGGCACTAGAGCAAGGAAACACATTCGAGGGACTTGTTGAAGCACACCCAAAATTCTAGGGAATATCACAAGGGACATTTGGGTCCTTAATTGAAACATATGAAAATTGAAACACAACTCATTGAAATTCTATACATAACAATGCATCAATAACATACATCATTACATGTCACGTAATAAATCATAAACATTGCTTGTAATGATTTAACAACATAATAGTCACAATTCACAAATCATCTATCACCATTGTATTTGTCAATATATTTGGAAAATTCAAAAAATATAGATATAGGTCATAAGAAAACTAATATAAGAACAAGTCAAATAACAAACGAGCGACACTGCTCAAGGCAATGCTCCACTAGTCTTTGCTTCCAACTACTGCCCACAAGAATAAGGACTAACTGTGGGAATGTTGCTATTGACAAATATATTTGGAAAATTAAAAAAATATAGATATAGGTCATAAGAAAACTGATATAAGAACAAGTCATATAACAAACGAGTGACACTGCTCAAGGTAATGCTCCACTAGTCTTTGCTTCCAACTAATGCCCAAAGGAATAAGGACTAACCATGGGAATGTTGCTATCTAAATAAGAATTATTTGCATTCTCTGGAATATTCAATTGCATTCATTTTATTTTTTCTTTTTTGTCCTCGTTTCCTTGAACAATGGACTTTGATCAAAAGGGAGCATTGGCTTGTCTCATTTTTTAAAGGGGTTGTTGTCTATGGCACCCCCTTAAAAAGGAACGTATGGAGATAACTTACTTGGGAGCATGAGGAGTGCATCACGTACCTTCGGTAATGTCCCTGTTTAACATCGGTTTCAATTGGGTAGGGGTAACAAAAATGTTCTTGTTGAATATCTCTTGAATTCTATTTTCATAAGCCTTAACAACTCCATTGGTGAGGGCTTTGTCAATCTTGAATGTTAGGAGCTCTAGGGCTTGAGAGGCCATTCCTGTCCATGGTGTCATACTTGTGGACTTCAATAATCTCATCAAGCCATGGAACTTCATGGTTGTCATTCGAGGTAATAAAATTTATCAATGTGGGCAGTGTTGATATAAAAAATGGCAATATGAACTAGGGAACAGGGTCTAGTGGGATCAACATGGATAATGTGGTTCACAGTGCAAAAAAGTGTAGGTATATATGAAAATAGAGTGAAGGAAGTTTAGAGAGCTAGGGCATGAAGGTGGCTAGAAGATAGGATCAAGGGGCATGACTCTCAATCAAAAGGAGAATAGACAAGATATTGAAAATTGAAATAAGTCCAGAAAATCACTTCTCTAGGGAACAATTCACTTGTTGCACTTAGTGTGGAACTATTGTGATCATTGATGTCCAAATTATAATGTGCAATCAAGTGAGGTTGACAAGGAGTGATTGGAACGCCATTGTGCTTGTGAATTTGTGTGAGGGCTATTTGAGCCTTATTAAGTGCATCATTTGAAAATCAAAAGAAATCTTGTGTTTAAGCATCACTGTTGGGAGTGAACATGGATGGGAGAGTATGTACTTGTTCTATCATTTATAGTTTGACCCCATTTCATTTCTTAGTAGAAATTTCCATGTGGGGAGTGGGCATTCACTTGATTATCTACTTCACCATCCAAGGTGCGCAACTGTTTAGAGCCATCTGTAGCTAACTTATCCAAAACATACGTTTCAAGCTAGAGATTCGCTAATTTTCAAGTTTGATTATTGCGAGTCAAACAACAAACCCAACTCACCTTGTTGTAGCACTTTGGGTTTGAGGTGTTTGTCATATCTAGCCTCAACACTCACTTTGAACTAGTTGCTTCCATTCTACATAGGGTCTAATTTTGTCCAATTTTTCCAGTTGCACAAGTTGGGTTTCCAACTAATCCTCATTGCCTATTTGTTTTTCCGATCTTTTTTAGGCTTGATATTATAGTTGTCAAGTTTTGTTAGTTTTTTTTTTCAATTTTGTCTTGAGTTGTTTCCTCATATTGATGAACCCCACTAAATTTTTCCTGAGTTTGAGGTTGGAAACATTGACGGTGAGTGATCATGAAGTGTTTGATGACTATATTTGCAAAAATATGTGCCATTACTTGATCTATTATTGATCAGCCTATGGTTGACTCAATTCACCAACATGAACCTCAATTATCTATATGCAAAAAAAATAATCTTTCTATGTTTATTTCTATTGTGAAATCAATAGTCACTGTGTCTTCAAACTGTAAATAATTTAATGCTAGAATACAATCACACGTAGTAAATAACATAAAGATTACCTTGAAGAACCTAATGTTTTTGGTTCCTTATTATTTCTCAGGGATTTACTATTTGGAGCAATGCATTTTTTCACTGAGATTTTGTGAATTTTTATTCACATTTTTACAGATATAGAATTGTTTTAGGCTAAGTTGCAGGAAATATCAAATCAACCCTTGTATTTATACGAGAAACTTGTCAAAATGTCAAAACAAGTACAAATGACTTGAAAACACCCTAAGCTGCACCATAAAGTGTGCCACAATTTGCAAGCATTGTAGCTGGGGACGTGTTCCTTGTTATCACAAAATCTAGTACTTTACTGCAAAGCCCTCACAAGGTGCTAGGAGCCTAGGACTAGTGGAACATTAGAATTGTTGCCATTGTCACCTAAACAACAACTTCCCTTGTTTTAGTGAAGGACAAGTCCAACAAAAGCGAGGCTTCCCTTGTAGGACTTAGAGTTCCTAAGGCAGAGACACAACCAAGTCTAAGGTCTCCTAAGTAGCTATCCAAATTATCACCAATAGAATATATCAAGCATGTTAACGGTTAGGTGGCCAATCAAGGTGAATTCCAGATTTGGTTTTAAAGTGTTTTACAGTTGATCCAGGGGGCTTATTAAGTAACATTCTCATGCAAAGCAATACCCAAACCACTCAAATCTGAAAATTACCAATGGCTGTTGTAATACTTGTATAAAAGATAGGAAATTACAGCAGTAAACAAGTTACAATAGCAGTACAATTTAGCCCTCAAAATGAGTTACAAACCAGTAGCAAATAGGGCTAAAATAGTAAATAAATCTAAGGTTTAATTATTTTTTAAAATCTGAAAATTGGAAGGCATATAGCAATCAACTAAAACAAGATGTCTATCCCTAATTATGTAGCAATATAAATCGACAAGGAAATAAAATTATTATAAGTCAAACATGCAAGAAAACCATAGGATTTTAGGTCAAATATGCAAGATAACCTTAGAATTTTATGTCAAGAATATGCAAGAAAACCCTATAATTTTAGGTTAGAAATATGTATGAAACCCCATATGTCTAGGGTTTTTGTCATTTGATGGCTGAAAGTCAAATGTATGCTAAATAAAATCTTAAATTTACCCTAAAACATAAAATAAAACTTGAATTTATAAAATATGATTGACTAGGTTAGGAAAAGACTAGTGCCTACTATTTTTTTTGGGGCTTATGGGGTGAACTTAAGACTCCCTTGAGAGGATGCAAGTATATCTATATATCTAGAGTGATATCTAGGGTTGTCCACTACAAACCCTAGAAGATCCACCCAGTACCTTACAAACTTAAAAAGAATTCAATGGATGATACTCCACTAGCAATCTTCCAAGGGTTTTAAAGAAGGGATTTGTCCAAGAACAATACGAAGAAACTGCCCCACCACCACTGGAGAAGTATAATTACACTTATAATCATCAATAAACAAAACCAAACAAGATTAAGTGAGATCACTTACTCAGGATATCATTTTCATCCACAAACCCTAGTCATGAGCATCCATAGAGTTGTAAAGCCATCCACAAAACATTTCCTCAAGAAGTTGCTCTAGCCATCCATCCATAACAAATATGAAGAAAATAAAGTAAAACTAGACAAGTGGTTATTCTTCACAAATTCTAGCGATGAGTTACAAACGAGAAGTGTTTCTCTTATTTATATGAGAGATCTAACACCCTTCTCATTACAATAATAATATTTTCCTAGTGTTATCCTCCATTTTGGCCAAGACTGCGGGGGGGTCTTGGAGGTACCTTTAAATAGTTGTCAATCTTCAGCCAACCCCAAAGGATAGAGTTAATGAAGTTCTTAGAGTGTTGAAATTAGCGAGAAAAGTGATTCCTTGATTTGTGCCTTAATTCAAGGAGTCAAAGTCGAGTTCCTATTTGTGCATGGTCGAGTTCCAAAAATTAGGAGTTTCCCTAAAAATTAGGACTGCATGAGGCAGGTAACTGATGTGTTGAAATTGAAAGTCGAGTTCTTGATTTTCTAGTGTGAGTTGATTGAGGAAAAACACAAGTGATTGAGTTTCAAGGACTTAAAATAGGATGAGTTGCATGAGCAGTTAACTCATGCTAACTCAACCCATCACAAAATCATTCCTTAATTAGAAAATTTACTAATTTTTAACCATTCGAATTGCCTTTAAAAGAAGGAACGAAGGCACAAGTTTAATCATTGTTTTCGTGAGCACGAGTTGGTGAGACCAAACAATAGGAAGCACAAGGTTGTGCGTGGAGCTTGTGAGAGAAGGTGAACAAGCCTAGGAGAGGCTTGTTGGAATTGGAGAAGGACGAATTCCTTGGGTAAGGAAGCAGAGATCAGAATTCTTGCATAGGTTTCAAGCTTAGATTAAGCAGAGAAAACAAGGTTGTTTTCAGATTGAAACAGTTGTATTGTAAGAGATCTAATGCTCAATTTTCTTCAGTAAAATTCTCATCAAGCAGAGGGTTATCCCAGTTGGGTTCCCTGTAAAAATTGTGCTGTTCAATTGTGTGATTGTGCTTTTATTTCTGTTCCTAATTCCGCTGCAAATTGAGTAGAGAAATTCTGTGTTTGTAAGAAAAGAAAGTGTTTTTCAGATTGTTCTTATCAGCAGATCAAAATGCCATGGATTTTCTACATAGAGTCCTGGATGGCAACAACAGAGCAGATATTCACACCACAGGTCTGGGTTCAAGAACCGATGCAATCAGTTTATGGTCCAACTGTTATTCATGAGCTTGTTGCAAAATAACAATTTTAGACAATGAGCCCTCCCACTCTATCTTTAAGATGGAAAGATTTATTTCAAGTTCACATTACAATGCCAAGAAGTCAACAATGGTGCTGTTTATAAATGGCAGGTTAGTTGAGGGCACTGCATTGAAGAGGAGTAGCAATCAAAGTTGTTTAATCTGTCATCTCACCAAAGGCATTGAGACCTTTTATCTATATGTTTATGTTGCTGTCACCTGAATACGTGGATGTGACTGTTCATCCTACAAAGAGGGAGGTCAACCTAAGTACGCACCGATTCTTCAAATCCAGTAGTAGGGAGTATTGATGCATTTTGTAAAAGAAACTTGTGGAAGGTCGAAAAGGTCAAGGTGACCTGGCTGTTATGAGTTGTAAATGCAAATAAATGGATAGGCTTGAAAGCTGTGTAGGGGTCCATTTCAGATCTGCAATGGCTTTTGACAGAGCAACCCAGGATTAGCAAACATTAATAGCAAACACAGTTCTGCTATCAAGATTTAAGGAAGCTTTCAGCCAACAGAAATGCTATACAGAAGAAGTAAACTGTTTTCTTTAGCCTTTCAGGTCTGATAACAATATATTTCCAGCAAGTTGTTGAGAAGCATTGGTCCAGTGCCAAGAGCACCATTAGCATGATGCAGTATTAACCCTTTTGCAGATTAACTGAAGGAAACAGACTTAAAGTTTGTTGATTTTGTAGCATTGGAAAGTGTTCCAAGTCTCATATTTTGGGAAGAGACTTGGACGTCAATTTTCCAGAGAACCCAGAACCATTTGTGGAAATTCCACTTGGATCATGCTTTATTAAAATAATTAATTATTTTAAAGTGATCTCTAAGTCTAAACTTAGGGAAATTAAATAATTAAAGGGTATTAATAAAACAAAGTGTGAATCTTCTAGAAAACGAAGATCAAGTCATCTTTTAATCTGAGCCATTGATTGGAGATCTAGTCTGGGTCGTTGATTCATCAGCGAGAAGACTATAAGAGAAGGCTTGAGGGTCATTTGGAAAGTAAGCCGGGCACACTCTCAGTACCCGAAGGAAATCGATTCTGAAGTAAGAGAATTTGATTTCAGAGGGTAAGGTTGTAGAGGCGGAGTTGCAGAAGCAAAAGGAGGAAGGGGAAGTCGGTAGAGGAAGAAGGAAGCAGAAGGGGGACACAGAGGGAGCAACGCTGAGCAGTAACATTGGGTCCTCCATGCAGAGTGACGCAGTCCAACGCAGCGACTGTGCAGAAGGCCACGCAGAGTGATGCATAGGGAGGAAGGGTACCTCTAGTGTGTCAGAAATTCTGCGAAAGGCCACGCAGAGTGATGCATAGGGAGGAAGGGTACCTCTAGTGTGTCAGAAATTCTTTCGAAGTGTTTGGAAAGATTATCTCAGGTGTATGCTAGACATCTGCTTGTCATATTTTATGTACAAGATTTCCACTGCTGAAGATTAATATAAAACCTCATCTGTTGCACTGGTTTTCCCACATTGGGTTTTTTCGGGGACAATTGTCCAAAAATCACTGTGTTCATGTGATTGTTTCTATTGTGTTATATGTGTTCTATTTGTTCTTTTGCTTTTGATTAAGTGAATGCCGCAACTGTGTTTATTTCAGAATTTACTGAAGCATCTGTAAATAACTTCTCATAAATAAGTAGGCGAAATAAATCAATCACTACAGTAGTATTTTAGATTGAAAATTTCACAAAGTGACCTATCAGAGCATACCACATTGAGGAGAACTGATCCTATACAGTCCTTGTTTGACATCACATCCTTAAAGGAAAGAGGAGCGCTCCATATTTATCTTGATGAAGGAGACTTATGTTAAATTTCCATGAAACTCTGCAACTACTTAGTGAATTACTGAAAATTGAAATCTAGTTAACTTTCACCAAGATACAGAGCTTCTTAACAACTTATACACAGTGGAATAAAAACACAGAGATAAAAACACATGCACAAATTAACACTTATTTTCTCAGGAAATCCAACAGGGAAAACCTGCTTGCTTGATGTGGCTATTTTATTGATTGTTCTTGAGCACTTGGATCTATTACAAAACAATCTGTCTCTCTTGAGAAAGCGTTATGCTTCTCACACAAATCTTAGCTGATACAATTGATCTTAGCTGGCCTAGATCCTGCTTGATCTTGGCTCTGTAGCACACAATTGTTCCTTTGTTGCCGCCTTGACTTGCTCTGCAAAACCTGCTCACTTCTACTTGATCTCTGCGCACTAGAGGCTCATTAATCCTTGCACACAATGTCCCTATTTCCTAGCGCACACCAACCCCTATTCTCTAGTGCAGATCAACTCCTATTTTATAGGGAAAATCCCTATATCCTTGCGCCCTTCCTTCCTCTTATTTCTTAGGACCCAACTCCTCTTCTCTGTGCACAACCAACTCCTAAATCCTAATGCATTTGTGCCTCCTATTTCTTAGGACACAATTCTTGCACCTTCCACATTTAAGACTCTCTCACCAACTCGTGGGCTCTGTCTTGTCATAAACCTTTGTGCCCAAACCAATTAATTTCCTCGTGCCTTCGTCCTCCTCTTTATAGGGCCCAATTCGAACATGCAAGGAGACCCATTTCAAATTTTAAACTCGGGTTTTGATTGATGAGTTAACTGAGAGTGGTACTCTTTCTTTTTCCAATCAACACTAGATTTCTTAACTCGTCCTCCCTTCAATCAAGACTGAAAACTAAATTGTTCTAACTGAATTGCTAACTGCCACCTTGTTCTGTAGTTAAATTGAAGAAGACTCCTATTTAATTGAAGCTTCAACTCTACGCATGTTAACTTGATGATTATTCCACTAAACTGGAAATAACTCATCCTAACTGAAGTCTAAGTCATGAGGTCAATTCGAGGTCTTCATTGGCTAAGGCACAAGCTAGAAGACCTTGCTCGCTACATTTTCAACACTCCCTCTAGCGAGGAAGGTACTTCTGGAAGAACATCTTCCATCTTGATCTGTCTTCAGCACCACCATGTTATTTGCTGCTACAACTGCTCCCTTTGAACTAGAAGACTTCCTTGCATCTTGTTGCGGAATTTGATTTAAAGACCTATTCTTTCCAACCATGCTCTGCAAGTCTATCACCTCAGTCATAAGTGCCACGTACCCCGTGTATCTGTGTGGCTGCTTACTCTGGCTGAAGGTGGTATTAGTAGGTCCATCTCTCTTATGATTCTCCCCAAACAACTCTTCTACTCACCTGGCTTGAACTCTCCCTATATTGGGAGTCACTGACTAAGTGGTTACCTCCACTCGCCTGGGCTTTGCTCCTCATCATGCTGCTAGTCGGCCTAATTGCTAACTAGTCCAAAATCAAACTAAGATTCTGGTTGAGGCTCCATCTTGAGTAGCTTCTTATCAGGTACTCTAACCTGCTCTTGCTCTAAGGACTCTCTCAGAGCCCTGCTCTCCTCAACCATCACTTCTCTACTCTGAGCACTCCCTGCATTGCTGCTCAAGGCTGTGCTTGTCTCAACTTGTAGTAGGTACATATTCTTCTTCCTTACACCTATCTGCTTCTTACATCCAAAAGCGAAGTGTCGTAGGTAAGCCTTACCTCTGTTGAAGATGACATCATAACCCTTGTCCTCAAGGGTAGCTATTGAAAGAAGGTTATGCTTTAGGCCTGGAACATAGAGGACATCTCTGAGATGGAGAGAGCTACTTGACTCCCTCTCAAAATTGATAGTACCAAATCCCCTAGTTGTGTACTTTCCATCATTTCCTAGCTCAATCTGAAATTGCATGTCCTTCTCCTTCAAGTGGCTGGAATACTCTTTGTTCCCGGTCATGTGGAAGGATGCTCCTGAATCAATATACCATATACTACTGTATGCTGAGCTTGCCATGCAAGCTATCAATGATAAATCTTTCTCGAATAAGGCAGAAAACGCATTTACCTCCACTAGTGTAGCTACATGATCCTTACCAAACTCTTTTTGATTAGGACACTTAGTGCCATAATGTTCGAACTCATGGCAATGGAAGCACTTGATCTTGCACAGATCCTTCTCCTTTTTGCCCTTCTGACTAGACTCGACCTCTCCTTGGCCCTTCTTGCCCTTGGCTTTACTGACTTTTCTTGCCAAGGCAAAGTTCTCGTCCTTTGTTGGAGCTTCTCTACCAGCTCTCGCCCCTCTCTAGATTTCTTCTTGAATGCAGTCTCTCCATAACCTTTCCCAACTGAGAATATTCTTCTGCATCTTTGGAAATTATACCAAGACTTATGAAGCCCCAGAAGCACAAGACTCACAAGGTCACTATCTACTACAGTCATGCCCACTCGACCTAGCCCATCTCGAACTCGAGTGAACTTCGAAAGATATGTGATGATGGGCTCTCCTTTGCTCATCCAGAGACTTCTTAGCTTCTCCTTGAGAGCAAGCTTCTTGGCATCACTGTGTGAAAATTCGAGAACCTCGAATTCTACTGTAGCAACTGATTAAGTTTCTTCTATTTGTTAAATAACTGAGCAATTTATTTACTGCGTTCTACGGTAAATATCGAAACTAATATGCTGCAGCCTTCACAAAATAAAATACTGCGGAATAAAATAACGCTAGAAAGATAGATGCACACACACACAAATAACACTGTTATTTTTGGACTAAGTCCCTGGAAAAACCCAACTCGGGAAAACCGGTGCAACAACTGAGGGTTTGTTTATTATGCAGTAGTAAATCCGAGTACAAGTCTATGGTTGCTTAAATCTAGCAAACCATACAGAGAAAAATCTGACAATAGAGTCCAGTGAGAAAAATCTCACTCCCACTGTTGATCTAGCATTGGCCTTGGCTCAAGATGAGTTGCTCTGCGCTGCCTCTCTGCAATAACTGCGTCAGCCTACGCAGTACTGCATCCCCACAATTGGGAACAACCTTCCCTCTCGCTGTTTGATCAACTATTGTTTGGACACTGGACTCTCTTGGCCTCTGAACTCTCTTCGGCTTCTGGCATTGAATCAACACTGCTTCCCAGCAAAAATGCGGATCTCCTCTGAAGCATTGTGCTGCCTTTGCGTGGCCTCTGCGTTTCTTCTTTGTGGCACTCACTGCCTCTCTGCTGTGCACTCTCCGGATCTGGAAAATATTCCTCCGACCTTGCTATCCCTGCCTCTCTCTCACTACAACGAGCTCACTAGCTCTCTTTTCGACAACTCAGCGCTGCTACTCAGGAAATTGATTTTCCAGTGAATTCGATCTCTGCAAGTGTGTTCTTCAAGCCCCATCGAGTTTCTTCTTATAATCTCTTGTTGAGACATCAATGACTACGATTAAAACTTAATCGATGGCTAAGATTAACAAGAACTCGATCCATGCCTTTTTCTAGAAGATTTGCACTTGACTTAATTAATACCTTTTAATTAATCATATTTCCTAAGTTTTAGACTTAGGAAATATTAAAAACTGTTTAATTATTTTAATTAAGTCGTCTGTAGGTGGAATTTCCAGAAACGATTTTTGGGTATTGGAGTACTCATGTATTCTAACCTCTTTGCAAAATCTCGAGGCTAGAACACATCGATGCTACAAAAACTAACACTCCTTCTTAGCGAGGAAAGTGTTCTAGTATTGCAACTGCAATACACTGCCTTTGCACCAGCTCCTGCTACGTTGCTGATGTCTGGCTACTGCTGCCCACCAACTATTGTGCAACTCTGATATGCGTTGCATCTGTGCTGCTGCTGACCTTGTTGAACTACTACCAACTACTGCATCTGCACTGCAACTTTGTTGCTGCTGCTACTGCAACATCTACAACTGTCTTTCATCTGCTGCTGTTGCAACTCAGAGATGTCCATCATACTGAACCAACTGTTTTCAGTCTGACGCATCTGTCACCCGAATCCTCACTGTTGCTAGTCTCTGTGTTGTCACTGAAGCCTCTGCGCTGCTGCTGACTCTACACTGTGCCAACTCTGCTCTACGCTGCTCAGTCTCAGACCGCTACTAGTTACTACATTTGTCACTCTGGCACTTGACTGCACCAACTATCACTAGTCCATCCTGCTAGTGTTGCTATGGGCTCCCGTAGCAAGGGATTGATCCAAGAGGTGGACTCCTCAAGGATTCTACCCATCTGAAGCTCTTTGGGGCTACAAAACCAAATCACCCCCACCTCACTCCTGGAGGTATATTGGTGATCATGGAAAACTCTTCCTCCAGTCTCGAGGACAACTTATCAATCTCTGCCGATGCAGCTTGTTGATCCTACTTCTCCTCTTTGTCTTTCTTTTTGAGAGGACATTGGGTGCTGTAGTGACCAATTTCACCACATCTAAAGAACTTGACCTTGGAAATGTCCTTCTTTTTCCTACGCTGCTCCTATTTCCCCTTTGATGCGAGGGCTGCATTCTCCTCTTCCTTCACTTCCTTCGTCCCACTGCTGCTGCTGCCACTGATGGTGCTCTTCACCAAGTCTCGCCTCATCTCCTCTTGTTGTAGATCTGCCCACATTCTGTCCCATTCCGACAAGTTTTCTCTACCCAAGTTACTCTGGACGAAGACTTGCCATTGTTCGGAAACGCTATTTAGCAAAACTACACAAATTTTGTATGTTGGGGCACTGACTCGACTGTAGATAGCTGATCTCGGACATCTTGAAGTCTAGTAAGGAAGGGGTCTATGCGCTCCCCCTTCTGCATCCTTGTACACCTCAACTTCTCCTCCAAGTACATATTTCGCTGCTCGGAAGATCCCTCGTACAACGTGGCAAGAGCATCCCACACCTGCTTGGTGGTATCTTTGCTAGCTATGTGAGACACCGTGTGATCTCGAACACCATTGAGAATCAACTTCTTTGCCTTCGCCATTTCCTTCTTGTAAGCCTTTAGCTGATCTGGATCTGTGGGTACACCTACTGCGTTACTGATATAGGCCTTGAGATTGTATTTATCTAAAAGGTAGGAAATCCTGGCCTTCTAGATCACATAGTTGGATGAACCATCCAATCGATCCTGATCTCTTAGCCTTGTTGTGGCCATCTCTACTAGAATGTCGAACTCTTCCTCTTCTCCTCTATGCAGTTGCAGCTAGGCTCTACGCACTCCCTGCTGGAGTGGGCAAATTTGCTCACAACTACTGCTGCTCTGCAGTGAGAAATTGAATTTCTTGGCTAGAAATTCTCTGAGGAAAGAATTCTCTCAGCGTGTGCTCTTCCTTCCTCTCGATGCTATTCTACACCAACAAATTGCTGCAAAATAACTGCGTCCCAGTTGAAGATTTGCTCTGCAAAGAAAATGCAGTTGCTCCCTCTACCTCTGACAATCTTCGATTTGGAAATTTTATTCTCTGTCGACTCACTCAGAGAAATAACTTTTCCCCAAAACTCTGCCCTCTTGGCCAATGGATTGCGCAGCCTCCTAGGGTTTCGAGCAACCGTTTACGCAGTGCTTCGAATCTCCCTCTTTCTTTCTGCAACTGAGCTTCTCTGCTTCTATTTGCGCTTTGATACCATGTGAAAATTCGGGAACGCCGAATCCTAGTGCAACAACTGATTAAGGTTTTTTTTTTTTTTAATTGTTTTTTTAAATAATTGAACAAATTAATTATTGTGTTCTACAGTAAATATCGAAACTAATACGCTGCAACCTTAACAACATAAAATACTGCGGAATAAAATAACGTTGGAAAGATAGATGCACACGCACACAAATAACACTGTTATTTTTGGACTAAGTCCCTGGAAAAACCCAACTTGGGAAAACTAGTGCAACAATTGAGGGTTTGTTTATTATGCAGTAGTAAATCTGAGTACAAGTCTATGGTTCCTTAAATCTAGCAAACCATACAGAGAAAAATCTGACAGTAGAGTCTAGTGAGAAAAATCTCACTCCTACTGGTGATCTGACACTGACCTTGGTTCAAGATGAGCTACTCTGTGCTACCTCTACGCAGCCTCTACACAGTCATTGTGTCAGCCTACGCAGTACTGCATCCCCACAACTAAGAGCAACCTTCCCTCTCGCTAACTGATCAATTGTTTTCTGGAAACTGGACCCTCCTCACCTTTGGTCTCTTCGGTCTCTCTCCGGCTTCTTGCACTGAATCAACACTGCTTCTCAGCAAAAATGCGGATCTCCTTTGAAGCACTGCACTGCCTTTGTGTGGCCTTTGCGCTGCCTCTTTGTGGCATTCACTGCCTCTCTGCTGTCCACTCACCGGATCTGGAAAATCTTCCTCTGACCTTACTATCCCTGCCCCTCTCTCACTTCAACGAGCTCACTAGCTCTCTCGTCGGCAACTCAGTGCTGCTACTTAGGAAATCAATCTACTAGTGAATTCGATCTCTGCAAGTGTGTTCTCCAAGCCCCATCGAGTTTTTTCTTATAATCTCTCGCTGAGACATCAACGACCATGATTAAAACCTAATCGATGGCTAAGATTAACTAGAACTTGATCTATGCCTTTTTCTAGAAGATTCACACTTGACTTAATTAATACCTTTTAATTAATCATATTTCCCAAGTTTTAGACTTAGGAAATATAAAAAACTGATTAATTATTTTAATTAAGTCGTCTGTAAGTGGAATTTCCAGAAACGATTTCTGGGTATTGGAGTACTCATGTATTCTAACCTCTTTGCAAAATCTCGAGGCTAGAAAACATCTGATGCTACAAAAACTAACACACTAGAACCATAATACAAATCTGAGATGGCTTTAAACATCTCATATGTCGTTTTCTTCTCATGGAGATGAGGGACAATATGATCTCTTATCCCCTCGAGAATGATCCTTCTCGCCTTGGTGTCATTCTTGTTATGTTGGATCAATTGTTGGGCATCTTGAGGTGGAGCTATTGCCTGCTTCACATACTCGAGCACTCCATTATTTTTTCAACACCACTAAGATCTGCTCCTTCCATGAGTAGAAATTCGAGGCTCCCTCTAAACTTGTGATCTAACCGTAGTCCTTGAAACACCATACTGTTATCCAAAGAATTGCTCTGCTCTTCAAACTCTAGCACAGGCCTTCTACTTGATTTGTGCTGTCCACTAATTGGTCAATCCGGTTCTGGGCTTTATACCAATGTGGAAAAAGTCAAAGTCGGGATTAAATCGGCAAGGGTCAAAAAGTTGAAAAACTCGATAAAGTTGGAGTTTTTTGAAAAAGTCGGCAAAATTAAAAAAAATGCAAAATTATTCATCTTTTAAATATTTTTTTAGCATCTGAAGTATCCACAACATCAAATAAATGCATTTCCACATAACACATGTAATATATAATATATATAATATGTATATGAAGTCTAGTGCTACATCACATATCGAAATAGTGAATCAAGTCCTGAATCTTGAGTCCTGTCTCAGTCTCATGTCTCAAGAGTCAAAATATCAACAAAAAATATAATAAATGTATATCATGAGTCATCTCCATGTCATGTAGTAGACGTACACCATGTCATTGAGGCGTTGGGATTCCAATCTGTAAAAGGGTCATAGATTGTAAACTAGTACTTAGAAAATTTAAATAGTAAAAATAATCAAATGAATTCAAAAATTTAATTTGAAATTTTTTTACGTGTTGCACTTTTTGCTGTGTATTTTGTTAATTACACTCCAGTTGCGTTCACACCCTGAGGAATTGCATGTTTGGCTGAGCACTCGAATGGCAAGCTTTTGGAGATGGGGTACTCTGCCACCATAGCTTGTCCACCAAGCATCTACAAGTTAAAATAAAAATGAGAAGCAAAAATTATGAAGAGACAATGAATTATGAAATTTGAAAGTTGAAAGTTGAAACAAACTGAATCTTACCTGGCATTTTGGTCATCCTATTCTTAATAGCCATGGTAAAACCAAATGTGCCACCTGCCATCCTATATATTTCCATTTCTTTAGAAATATATTCACGTTCTTGCTTAGATGCCACCATCTTCTCAACACAAGTGAAGAATCCATCCATCACCTCGGCATCAAATCTGAAACCACAGGAGTAAGCAAATGCGGGGTTGAGGTAGATACCTACAACATGAATGGGGTAATGGAGGGTATTGTTCCATCGGTCATCAATCACTCTCCATATGAACTATTGTTTTTCTAACCCCTTGTCTCCCTTATCTTCATAATAAGCAAGAATGGCTTCTTTGGCCCTATCCATGGCCTCATACAAGTAGCCCATTGCGGGCTTCTCTCCAACAACCAACCGAAGAACCCTTACCAAAAGTTCTGAAATGGCACACAACTCCTCTACTCCTGCCCAAAAGCTCTGATGATATGAAACTAGTCTGCATATGCCCTCTCCCTCTGGTTTGCGGCTAATAGATAAAGCACGCCAATCCTGTGAAAGAAACATGCTCTTCACATCCCACATAGAATTCAACAGAAACTGAAGAGATATGAAAGTAGTTGCAAAGCGTGTTATCGCAGGACGCATTAACTCTTTGTTGTTGGTGAATCTTCTCATCAAGCTAAGCACAAATGCATGATTATATATAAATTTTGTTATGCTCTTGGATGATTCAACAATATGCCTCACAATAGGAATCTTACCTATATCCTCCAACATCAAGTCAATACAATGAGCAGCACAAGGTGTCCAAAATAGGGTAGGATACCTCTCCATAAGCAACTTGCCAGCTACAACATAATTTGCAGTGTTGTCCGTTATGACTTGGACAACATTTTGTGGGCCTATTTCCTGAATGAAGATGTCCAGCAACTCACATAATAAACGTGCATCTTTAATGTGTGCAGATGCATCAACAGATTTCATAAACATCGTCCCTTTTGGGACAACTAACCAAGAAGTTAAAAAGGGTCCTACCCTTCTGGTCAGTCCAATCATCTGACATGACTGTGCATCCAGTGTGTTCCCATGATGCGCTAAACTCCTCCATTCTAGCAGTGCAATCATTCTTTTCATCTTGAAGCAGAGGCCCTCTCAACTCTGCAAAGGTAGGGGCTTTGTACCCCATGCCAACGACAACAACAACATCAAACATAGGTTGGTAGAATGGGTTTGTCTTGGCAATGTTGAAAGGAACATGACTGCATAGAAGACATTTACTGATCAACCTGTCAACTTCTGCCTTTTCCTTCTTTTCTAATTGCTGATTTGATGCCAAGTTGTGCACCAGGTGTGGTTCTAGGGACAAAAAAAGATGAGAAAGCCGAGGGGTTGGGACATGTGGGTGTGGAAGGTGATGCTGAAGAACCACTCTTACTTACCCCACTCTTGAGGTCCCTACAAGTTGGCTTTTTATTGCTGCCTTGGTGTCTTTGCCATCCTCTTTATCCATCAACGCTTTAATGGCCTGTTGGATGATTTCTGGAGATGAATTTGGGCAAAGTTCTATATTTTGCCCCGGAATTTGCCCCAAATGGAATTTTAATCTGTTGACACCCCCTAACACATGCATGACACACAACTTGCAAGTCAAATACATTCTATGGACACCCCCAGTTTCGGGTATGAAAGTCCGTAAAGAGTAGGGATCCTTAGGTGAGGTGACAATGGGCTATCACTCCATTGTTGCCCTTGACCTAACAGTTGCCCTTCAAGGATCCCCTCTTCGGTTCCCTGCTAGTTTAAGCGGTAATAGGCTTCATTGTCAGATCTCTCTCTCTTGATCGAATCTTGGGTTGTCCACTTCTTTAGTTTTGAACACACTAACCTAGTATTTTGTATCACCATACCTTTGTCACGGTTATTTACATGTGTTTTTAGGCTATACTATTGTAGATTTCTTTCTTCATGTTATTTTTGACATTTTCTAGGAGTTGTGCTTGCTCTCCCACATTGTATTCATATTGCTTGTACTCTTCAGTCCAATTGACTTACTTTTGTGGTCATTTGTCAGACATTAATAAAAATATCTTATCTTGATATTGTCTTGAAAGCTTGTTAAAAGACATAAGAGGATCTTCTAGGTTTAGTAGTGGACAACTCAAGTCATCATTGTATAGGGGGATCTCCTATGGTTAGCATTGGACAACCTTAGGTATCACCCAATCCATTATTGACCTTTTTATAGAGAAATTTGGTTGCCCCCATATTGATCCGGATTTATGCAAGAACGCAATAAAATACATAAATAAACATAAACGCAGAGATGCAGTAGGAATAACTCTTCATTCCATTAATACATAATATTGAAAAATGCTTATAGACATAATAGCAAATAAACTAGCTGGGTGATGGTAGCTTATCTCTGAAAAGAGATGTGGCGGCTACATGCCTCTAAATTGTCTTACAATGAGGCTCAAGGGCCTTTTTATTATTGAGCAATAAGAGAAAACCCTAAACAACCAAAACCCTAACTCGAGGAGATGTAATACCAAGAGTTTATGGGCCCTATTTGGGTTAGTTGGGCAACCAACTTCTTGTGGTTGTAACTTGGTCATATTATCTCCGTTTGATGCATATGATACCTTGTTGGAAAGATCTCTTCGAGGACTCAGCTACAAACACGATTCTGTGAAATCGCTAGAGGAATCATGCCCAAAAAATGCCGTTTGGGGCCTCAAAATGGCTCCAGAAGTTCAGGACTCGAAAAATTGCTAAAAATAGTAAATAAGAACACTGATGACACTAACTAGGTGGAATAGGCAAGTGGCCACCAATATCCACCTGGATCATTCCTCCCCCCTTAGGAAGCAATGGTCCCCATTGCGTGCAGGGCCTCCACGAGGTGGGGAAATTTCTGTTGAACTTGGCCCCTAGTGAGCCACTTGCCTTGGTGTAGGAATTGGCCAGCTTTGACAATCCGATTCAATTGGATCTTCTGCTGGTGAGTGCTTTTAAGCTGTGTGTCCATGATCCGATCAGTTGCAGCCTATTCCATGCAGTCTGGATTTAACTCTGTCGGGGTGAGTTGTTCTACAATGTCAGATGTGTCCAGTAATGGCGGAAAGTATGGCTGAAGGCGATCCATGTTGAACACTAGGTGCATGACAAGGAATGGGGGAATGCTAAGCTCAAAAGCATTGTCTCCCATGACATTGGTGATGGTGTATGGACCACATCAGAGTGGGCGTGGCTTGCGGTGGGGTCCAGAGAGGCGTTCCTTTTGCAAATGTATCCAAACTTTGTTGCCTACCTGGAACTTGTGTGGCACCAGATATTAATCATGTCGCTGCTTGTGCTTGGCATTGGATTTCTCCAAGATGTTGTGGACCTATTGGTGGGCGTGCTGGATGCATTCAATAAATCTGGTTGCTTTATTAGCCTTAGACAGTACATGTGTGGATTCTGTCTGTGTGGTTGCATGAGGTATGGCAACATCAGGCAGCGGTGCGCCTGGGGTCAGATCAATGGAGTGCTTGACCTGACAGTGTAGAGGAATCTCTGTGGGTGAGGAGAAAATGTCCTTGTATTCCTCCACATCTTTGTCCATATGTTGCTGTCGCGTAGTGGAGCTTTGTTTGGAGGCTGCGACCACAATCTTCTTCTTGCCACGTGGGCGAATCGTAATGAAAACAAATTTCCTGGTTTGGGAAATAATCTTACTGCATTGCTTTACAGTACTCAAAGAGATGGCGGAAGGCGGTACTACCTCTGGTATCCTGTAAAACTTATTTCCCAAAGTAATAATAACAGAACGAGGCCTAGACTCATGCATAACATGTCGCTTCCACAAGTATGGTTGGCCTAATAATACGTCAGACACGTCAAGAGGAGTAACATCACACAATACCTCATCGGTGAAGGGCTTGATTTTGCACAAAAGGCGGCACTATTGTCAGATGCAGAGATCTCTTCCTTGGTGAAGCCACCCGATGGTATACGACTGCGGGTGTGTTGTGGTTGGTAGGCCGAGCCGCTTCACGACCTTTGCTGAAATGAGGTTCTTTTGGCTTCCGCTATTGACAAGGAATTGCAGTGGATAACCCTTCACCCACATTTGGGAATGGAAGAGGCGCTCCCCCTCCTCCGGATCTTCGGGTTCCTCTTTCAGGATCTTAGTGGTCGCAACAGTGGCACTGGGTTCCACATCAATGATTTGCTTCCCTTTTTCATTCCCCTTGTCTGGTTCTGACTCAGAATCAGAACATGCATTTGATTTGGATGCCTTCAGTTCGGCCACCAACAACTATTTGGTCCGACACTCGCTTGTGTTGTGAGTGGACGTATTATGAAATTCACACCACTTCCCCGTTTCCTTCTTTGGCTTTGTGGTGTTGTTTTGAGTTGCTTGGCTTTGGCTTTGCCCTTGTTCTGCGGCTTAGGGGCGCCCTTCCTTGGCTTCAGATTCACGGATCCAAAGTCTCACTTCTTCTGCTTAAATTTCTGCTCGATCTTGGCGGCGTATCGATATGCCGTGCCAAGAGAGGTAATGTCGAGGAACTCCATTTCCTCCTGAATGTATCTGTGCAAACAACTGTGGTACTTGAGTAGCGAATGTTTCTCTGAATCTTTAATTCCTAGCTTTGTGCGCAAGGTATGGAACAAATTCGTTAGCTCGTGCACATCTTGATCCCTTTGTTACCGCAGCGTGGTTCATTGGATGTACTTATCCTCATAGCTCCCCACGGGGTGATATTGTTCCTTGATGCTGTCTCGGAACGAATTCCAAGTGGGTGCGACCGACAACAGAGAGGGTTTCAACCATCTATCTATGACGTCTGCATCTATCCGACCTTCAAATACAGGAATGTCGAAGTTGACTTGTACCTTGAAAGGAGTGGCGCCTCCAGAGTGGCTACTGGAAGCAGATGCGCCGTCGATGGGCAGCTGTTGAAGGATCTGGGCAAAGTTATCCATCATCGTGTTCCTTTGTTTCTCGAGGGCCTCCTCAAGCAATATTTTGATAGGATCTCCTGCTCCCTTGCCTTTCTTCTCTTCTGCCATGGGAGGTCGTCGAGGTATCTCGCAAAGGCTCAACCAGATCGAGCCCTAACTCCTTATACCCCAACCTCGTTATGGACATGCAAAGAAAGATCGAGAAAGAGCAAACCGCTCTGATACCACTGATCTAGATTTATGCAGGAACGTAATAAAATACAAAAATAAACATAAACGCAGAGATGCAGCAAGAATAACTCTTCATTCCATTAATATCAAATACTGAAAAATGCTTACAGACATAATAGCAAATAAACTAGCTCGGGCGATGGTAACTTATCTCTGAGAAGAGATGTGGTGGCTACATGCCTCCGAACTGTCTTACAATGAGGCTCAAGGGCCTTTTTATCTATCTACGACGTCTGCATCTATTTGACCTTCAAATACAGGAATGTCGAAGTTGACTTGTACCTTGAAAGGAGGGTGCCTCCAGAGTGGCACCTCTAGAGTGGCTGCTGGATGTAGATGTGCCGCCGGTGGGCAGTCGTTGAAGGATCTGGGCAAAGTTATCCATCATCGCGTTCCTTTGTTTCTCGAGGGCCTCCTAAATCAATGTTTTGATAGGATCTCCTGCTCCCTCGCCTTTCTTTTCTTCTGCCATGGGAGGTCGTCGGGGTTTGCGAGGCTGATCTCGTATAGGTTCAACCAGATCGAGCCCTAACTCCTTATACCCCGACCTCGTTGGGGACATGCAAAGAAAGATCGAGAAAGAGCAAATCGCTCTGATACCACTGATTCAGATTTATGCAGGAACGCAATAAAATACAGAAGTAAACATAAACGCAAAGATGCAACAGGAATAACTCTTCATTCCATTAATATCAAATCCTGAAACTTGCTTACAGACATAATAGCAAATAAACTAGCTCGGGCGATGGTAACTTATCTCTGAGAAGAGATGTGGCGGCTACATGCTTCCGAATTGTCTTACAATGAGGCTTAAGGGCCTTTTTATCTATCTATGACGTCTGCATCTATCTGACCTTCAAATACAGAAATGTCGAAGTTGACTTGTACCTTGAAAGGAGTAGCGCCTCCAGAGTGGCCGCTAGATGCAGATGCGCCGTCGGTGGGCAGTCGTTGAAGGATCTAGGCAAAGTAATCTATCATCGTGTTCCTTTGTTTCTTGAGGGCCTCCTCAAGCAATATTTTGATAGGATCTCCTGCTCCCTCGCCTTCCTTTTCTTCCGCCATGTGCGGTCGTAGGGGTTTGCGAGGCTGATCTCGCAAAGGTTCAACCAGATTGAGCCCTAACTCCTTCTACCCTGACCTCGTTGGGGACATGCAAAGAAAGATCGAGAAATAGCAAACCGCTCTGATACCACTGATCCATATTTATGCAGGAACACAATAAAATACAGAAATAAACATAAATGCAGAGATGCAGCAAGAATAATTCTTCATTCCATTAATATCAAATGCTTAAAAATGCTTACAGACAGAATAGCAAATAAACTAGCTCGGGTGAAGGTAACTTATCTCTGAGAAGAGATGTGGTGGTTACATGCCTTCTAACTGTCTTACAATGAGGCTCAAGGGCCTTTTTATTATTGAGCAATAAGGGAAAACCCTAAACAACCAAAACCCTAACCCGAGGAGATGTAACACCAAGAGTTTATGGGCCCTGTTGGGGTTAGCTGGGCAGCCAACATCGTGGGGTTATAACTTGGTGATATTATCTCTATGTGTGCATATGATACCTCGTTGGAAAGATCTCTTTGAGGACTCAACTACAGATGCGATTTCCATGAAATTGCCAAAGGAATCATGCCCAAAAAACGTCGTTTGCAGCCTCAAAACGGCTTCGGAAGTTCATGACCCGAAAAATTGCTAAAAATAGTATATAAGAAAACTGATGAAACTAACTAGGTGGAATAGGCGGGTGACCACCAATATCCACCGAGATTATGCCTAATGAAAAGACACTAGCCTCTGGTCCTTCCATTATCTTTTCATATTATAAAATCATTTAGGCATTTGACATGGATTATTGAGTAACTTGGAAGGAAGAGGGGTTTTGACCATGATCTTGTTCCTTCATCTTAAATGAGGGGTTAATTTTTCAATCTAGTCCAGTGGAACCTCCCCTAATGGCCCAATGGGTATAGGAGGGGTACTATTTGGGAAACCCCGATTGAGATAACATAGTCCCATCTTTCCCTTTTCCATACTTACCACTTTCCATTTTACATTACAAGCCTTATATTCCACCTCCCTATCTTTGGGTTCAACTGACCATTGGTTCTCTGGGATTTGGCACCTTACATACTCATACTTGTGTAGGGCCCGAAAATTGGTCTTGGGAGGTTGATGCAACTAAAAAGAACAAGAAAAAGCATATGATGGCCATAAGCAAAACAAGTGAAGATCAAAATGCAAAAGATGGCTCAGACATACACATTAGATGGAAGAATGATTAAATGTACCTATGATGTAGTTGCTAGCATTGGATATTGTGTGCAATTATCAGGTGGTTCCACAACCATGGCTTGGGTAACTTAATTGGGGCCCAAGTTATTTAGAGGAGCATATTGATACCCATAGGTGGAGCGTTGAGAGCCATGGGTCTCAAGTAGTAGCAGAGCATCATAGATACCCATGGGCACCTCCAACACCCACAACGTTCCAACACTTTGCCATACATTGATGAATTTTATGGGATGATGCACCTGGACCTAGCATGCCCCTAGTCGGCTTAACTCTCTTAAAGGGAGAGCAGTTGATCTAGGGCCTAGAGGAGGATGGTCTCACACCTTGAGATATGGGAGGGATATCACCACCTTGAAAGCCCCCAATGTTGGAGCGCAAACATGCATTTCGATCACCTAGAGACCCATGAGACCACTTTTGTGCCCCATGATGAAAATTGGGGTCCAAGAGGAGCATTGACAGAGACTTAAGGGCCAACCCTTAGGAGGTTTTTAGAGGGCTTCTACTCACATCTTGGCACCAAGAAGCCCCTAGTATGAGAGCCCAAGAAGATCTTATTTTACCTTTTATTCTATAGGGGGCAGGGCAGTGTTAGGGAAGGAAGTTGTAGCTTCCTTCAAGAGGTTGTCACCTTCTTCTAGTGGGAGCGGGTAAATCTTGGGGTTGTAGCTTCAAGGTGACAACCTCTTGAAGGAAGCTACAACTTCCTTCCCTAACATATATATAGATTATGTTAATTTGTATGTGATGTTATTGGTTAATTGTTTTGATACTTAAATTGTTGAAATTTACAAAATATTGATTCACCCCCCCCACCCCCCCCAAAGTATTTCTAACAATTGGTATCAAAGCAAGTTACCCTCTAACAGTCTAATCAGTGCAGGGAAGATCGTGAGCAAATATGGAAATGGAAGACATCTCTTCAAGAATAATTTGGGTGTTTGATGGAAATGATTATCCACTATGGAGAAGTTGCATGGAAACCTACTTGAAGGCTGTAGGAGTGGATGTTTGGCTTTCCATCATAAATGGTTACAAAGTTCTTAAAATTCCTCCAACTGATCCTGATGAGAAAAAGACGTTTAGCTGTAATTCAAAAGCTCTTCATACCAACATGGGTGGTTTGTGAGGAACCATTAAGTCCAAGGTGATGACATGTACCACGACCAAAGAAGTCTGGGATAAACTTAAAAATTTGTATGAAGGTTATGATAAAGTCAAGCAGGTCAAACTTCAAAGGTATAGAGCTCAGTTTGAAAATCTAAAAATGGATGAAAAAGAAGATATTGCAATTTACTTAGAGTAGATGAAGTTGTCAACTCCATTAGAGGACTAGGAGAAAAAGTTGAAGATCCTTTGGCATACAAAAGGTCTTGAGATCGCTTCCCTTGAAATACGAAGCCAAGGTATTTGCCATAGAAGAAACCAAGGACTTGACCAAGATGACAATGGAAGAATTACATTGCACTCTTACAACATACGAAATGAGAATAAATACAAAAGATGGATCATCAACCAAAGGAGCAACTTTTAAAGCCACACAAAAGACAAGAAACAAAGAACTCAAGAATTGAAGGAACTTTAGATGATGATTCAGATGTAGAAGAAGAAATTTTCAGGAGGGAGCTAAAAAGGGGAACTGGAAAACACAAAGGTAAGTTACCTTTTAAATGTTTCAAGTGTTGAAGAATAGGTCATTATGTTAAGAGATGTCCTTTTAAGGAAAATAAAAGCTTTCACAAGAAAAATCTTTATTCTAAAGAGAACAACAACTCTTCCGAAGAAATTGATACAAAAGAACCCTATGCAAGAGAAGTTCTCTTCATAAGCCAAGAAAATCAAGATAATGATCATGGTGACAAAGAAGTCAATGATTCAGATGATGAAGAACCAAATATAAGATTATATTCTTTTTGGGGACTCAGAAAAGATTCATAGACCGAATAGGAAGATGAATATTTTCAAGAAAAGTTGAAGAATAGTGAAAAGGAAAATGCCTTGCTTAGAAATAAAAATAGAGAATTGAGAAACTTTCTTGAAAAGCGTGATGAGGAAATTGTCTCTTTAAAAGTCCATCTTGAGTAAGCAAAAAGAATTTGGGAAGTGATGAAGATCCAGATGAAGAAGAATGAAGAAGAGTGTAAGAAGCTTATAATTGTTGTAAGAAGATGTATTACATCTCTTGTATATTGTATTGTATTATTCTAGGTATGAAAATATTTTTCTTGGTAATTGTTACTCCTGCGAAAATTTTGCGCATAAAACAATCCATTGTAAAATCAATACAAGATACAATTATGTAAGTAGCAAGGATGATTATGGAAGGAATAGATGAAGAAATATTCATGTTTATGACTATTGTCACCCAAATTGTACACCCAATGTGCAACACTTAGAGTAGGGGCTGTCACCTATTCCTTACTGACTCCGTTTAAGCTCTCTCCTAGACAAGCTATAGGGGGTAGTCCCTAAAGATAAATGAAAGAGGAAAACTTGTTGGAACAACAAGTTCGAGGAGACTAAGGGCAATGCAATTACTTCTCTAGATAACTTGATTCAAAGTTAATTGACAAGTGTGATTATTAATGAGCAATGTAAGAGTTAAAAATAGACAGTTAGATCAATATGAAACTTAATGAGATTGTAAAAGTGAGAGACCAGTGCCTAAATAACAATGCTCAAATACAAATAAAAGTACTTTCAAATAACAATACAGTATCAAGCTGTAAGACAGGCAATGCTGCAAAAAGGTGTTAGTACAAGAAATCAAGAGATTAAAAGAATTGGATATATGAGCAATAAGAGACAAGCTTGCAATATAAACAAGACTTGCACTTCAAGTAAAGATGATATTCAAGAGACAATAAACTTGAAAATAACAAGTACAACATGTAAGATTTGCAAGTATGAAATAAGCTCTCAATCCCAATTACAATAATGAATTGAAATGCAAATGACGATGTTAGATGAGTGACTGCAAAATCTACCTATGCGAGATTCAAGATCTTGGTTAATGTTAATTATATGCCTATTCTAAGGTGAAGTCTCTCTCCTCAATTATCGAAGCTAGTCTTAGAATAGGGTTGTTGGGTGCAGTGTTGGGGAAGGGGGCTAAGGCCTCATTGACGATACCTACCTAGGACTTCTAGCAATCCAAGTGCCTTCGTTCCTACAAGGGCTCAGCTGCAATAGGCCTGCAAGGTCACTCATTTTAATTGTTGTCGAAGGGTCAAGCTTCTCAAATTGGATACGAAGAAAGTTGTCGTATCTTTCGATCAACCAAGCTTATGCTTGGAGGTAAATTCTAAGAATGCAAATTTAGATCTAAGATGCAAATGAAAATGATTCAATGAGATCCAATTACAACAAGATGCTTCAATAAAGGAAAAGCCAATCCACTTATTTTTTTTGGTCATTCGGTCAAGTTTATATTATCATATCAAAATTTACATCTAGAAACAGCAGTGGTGTGATACGTCCAAGCAACCCGAGTGGCAAAAAAGGCCTCAATTGACTCGGGTGCACACCAAGGCATACGGTGCCATTGGTTATTTTCGGCACAAAACTAGCAAAAAACAAGTAGTTACACAACTTCATGGAGGAGGATTAAGGGGGCCTGCTGGTGGCCCTGCAAAGAAACCGACACGATTGTGCACATGGTAGTCAATATGCTCAATCTAGATCTCTAGTGCTCGGAGGTGGTCATGGGAGCACCTCAGTTGCCGGCGCATGTAGAAATTTCTAAATATTTACACTTTATGCAGAAATTATTACTGTTAATCTGGATATGCTCCTTCTACTTAGACAAGTTATTAACTGAATAATTTCAAGTTAAAATCGAAGCAAAAGACATAATAGATCTCTACCAATCCAAATCTCGAACAAGTACATGCACACATAGACAAAGTGACAGTGATTTCTGGACAAATAGTCCCCAAAAAAACCCAATGCGGGAAAACCGGTCTTTGGCTGCTGGAGGGTTTTTTTATTAAGAATTTTCTGAATACAACAAGCCTGGGTTCTAGATCTGGAAAACCTGACAGAGATATAGTGGATCTACAGCTCACTGGCTGATCTAGGGCCAAAATAATGACTGATCCACACCCTCAAACGGGATTTACAGAACTCAGCCAAGATTAGGGCCTAGAAACCCCAGCGCTAACCTTGAAAGCCTCTGCGTCAGCCTCTGAAGCCCCTCAAACCCTCAGCGTTGCGCCTCTGCGTCAGGCTCTGAAGCTCCTCAAATCCTCAGCCCTGCTCCGGAAGAGACTGCGTTACCCCAGACTGGGTGACGCAGTCACTACACTGCCCCTTAGTGTCTCTGTGTAACCCTCTGAGGGTTTCCTGCTGAAAATCACGCTGTCCTTGCTGCTGCTGCTGCTCTCCTCTTCTGCGCTGTCCTTGAGCTGATATCTGCCTTTTGTGTATTCTAGACCCCGGGATTAGATCATCCCCTTGGCCTAAATTCCCCTCTCTGCAGCTGAAACACTTCTGAGTATTCTTAGCAAACCCTGCCCTAGAATATCAGCTTAGCTTCAGTGCTCTGCCTTTGTGTCTTTACAAATGACCCCAAGCCTTTCCTTTATACTTTTCTCGTTGGAAAACCAACGGCCATGATCAGATCTTGAATCAATGGCTAAGATTAAAAGAAAGCTTGATTCGTGTGACTTAAGACAATTTCATCACATGTTTAATTAAATTCACTTTAATTATCTAAGTTCCTTAAGTTTTATCTTAGGAAATACCTTAAAATAATTAATTAATTTAATATCTACTAAACCAGATGAAATTTCCCAAATCCTTTTCTGGCTCTTGTAGATCAAGTGTACTCTAGTCCCTCCACAAAATTTGGGAGCTAGAGCACAACTGATGCTACCCCAAATACACAAAGTCTCAACACTCCCTCTTAGCATCAAGAGTGTGCTCTAGCAATACATCACACTCATGAATTACATGATTTTGGGCACTAGTTCTGTGCTGCTGAAGCTTGGCCTGCTGCCACTCAACTCTACACTGCTGCTGCCATTCTGTACTGTTGCCCATGACTCTGCCATTGCCACTGCAACCACTGTACTGCAACTCCCTCTTAATATGCTGCATCTATGCTGCTTATAGCACTGCCACTGCTGATTTGCTGCACTGCAACTTCAGTTGTTGAGAGAAACAACTGAATCTCCTGCCCAATCTTTGACAAACAAGTCAGATGGGTTGCATCCTCATCACTAAAGCTCCATAGGCTTCAAATCTGTGTTGACATCTAAAGAACGATGCACAACTATAGCTCTGCTTGCGTAATCAGACTCCCTTTGCACTACTGAAGTCACATCAGCCCGTTGTGCTGAAATCTATCACGCTGCTACTGCATTGCGCTATCCCTCTGAAGCTTTCTGCGTTGCTGCAGCTCAGCTTTGCGCTGTTGAAGTCACATCAGCCTCTGCGCTGTTACTGCTTTGCTTTGCACTGCTCCTCCCAGCCTTCAGATCTGCCTCTGTGTCTGCCTCATCTGTGATCTATGCACTCACTGCTCCACTTGTCCCGCCACTGTCTTAAGGCTGTCGTAGCTCGCATGTGATCCAAGAGATGAGTTGCTCAAGGATCTCGCCTTAGAATATGTAGCTCCTCTACATATCCATGTCACCCCACCTCCGTGGTTCATGAGCACTCATGGCTGCATCATCTCCTGACCCATCATCTGCCACAACTGCTTTGGAAGAAGATGCTTCCTTGTCCCTTTTCTTTTCAGGACAATCACTGGCAAAATGTCCCATTTCACCACATTGGAAGCACTTGATCTTTGAAAGATCCTTCTTCTTCTTTAGCTGCTTCTTTGATGCCAAGGCTGCATCTTCCTCATCTTCCTTCTTCACTTTGCTCAATGCAGGGTTGTGCTGCCTCTTGGTGAATCTGCGGAGTTCTTCTTGACGCAGAATTGACCACAAGCTGTCCCAATCTGGGAGGTCCGCTCTGCCAAAGATACTTTGGACAAAGGTTTCCCACTCATCCGTGACTGCATTGAGGGCAGTCCTGACTATCACAGCATCATTCACTGTTGCACCCGTTGCAGTCAACTGATCTCTGATTGATTGCAATCTGAAGAGAAAATGTTCCATGTCTTCTCCCTTGGTCATCATGAATGACCTCATCTCAGTCTCCAACAACATTTTTCTTTGGACAGACATTCCCTCATACAGGGAAGTCAAGGCCTTCCACATCTCGTTAGCTGTCTTCTTCTCAGCTACATGTGGTACAATATGGTCCTCGATTCCATTCATAATCAATCGCTTGGCATGCCCAGCAGCCTCCTTATGTTTCCGAAGGAGATCCGGATCTGTCGATGTGGCCAGAGTTTGCTCTGCATGGTCTCTAAGATTGTATGCCTCAAGGACTATCAGGATCCTTGCCTTCCAAACTGAAAAGTTTGAGAGGCCATCCAGCCTATCCTAATCACGCAGTCCATGAGGAGCCATCTGCTCAGAATGTGTTGAAACTTCCTTTTCTGTTTGCTAGAGAAATGAATCTACGACCCTTGGTGAAACAGGCACCTTCTGCTCCCTCTGACAACTGATTTCCCTCCTTGGAAATCTACCAAATCAACTATGATTCAGCTTCTTCTTTGATCCTCTAATCAAACTGCAAGTTTCCTTTGGTTAGAAACTCTTTGAGAAGTTGATCGCCTCTCGCTCTTTTTCACTTGTGCTAAGGCTAAAAATTCCGAAAACTTTAGAAAATTAACCCCACCAGTACCAACTGAATTTCTTCAGCGTTTTTGCAGTCTTTTCTGGATCTGACAGATTCAGATTTGAATCACACTGGCTGGCTTCAGACCAATCCAGCGTTGTTCCTGAGCTGCCTCTGCGCAGTAATTGCGTGGGCTTGCTAGGACGCAACGTTAGACAACGTCACCCTTCCCTCTGCATGAATCTGCCTCTGAAAACTGCACTGTCCCTTCAGATCTATGTTTCTGCTGCTTTTCCAGCTGCTTCCTGCAGCTAGAACCTTCAGTCTCTTCTGTTGGTGACCCTCCTAGATCTGCAATTCCTCTGATACCATGTAGAAATTTCTGAATCTTTACACTTTATGCAGAAATTATTACTGTTATTCTGGTTATGCTCCTACTACTTAGACAAGATATTAACTGAATAAATTCAAGTTGAAATCGAAGCAAAACACAACAGATCTCTACCAATCCAGATCTAGAACAAGTACATGCACACATAGACAAAGTGACACAGTTATTTCTGGACAAATAGTCCTCGGAAAAACCCAATGCGGGAAAACCGGTCTTTGGCTGCTGGAGGGTTTATTATTAAGAATTTTCTGAATACAACAGACCTGGGTTCCAGATCTGGAAACTCGACAAAGATATAGTAGATCTACAACTCACTGGCTGATCTAGGGCCAAAATAATGACTGAACCACACCCTCAAACGAGATTTACAGAACTCAGCCAAGATTAGGGCCTAGAAACTAGAGCGCTGCCCCTGAAAGCCTCTGCGTCAGCCTCTGAAGCCCCTTAAACCCTCAGCACTGCTCCGGAAGAGATTGCGTTACCCCAGACTGGGTGACGCAGTCACTACACTGCCCTCTGCGTACCCCTTTGAGGGTTTCCTGCTGAAAATCACGCTGTCCTTGCTGCTGCTGCTGCTCTCCTCTTCTGTGTTTTCCTTGAGCTGATCTCTGCCTCTTGTGTATTCTAGACCCCGGGATCAGATCATCCCCTTGGCCTAAATTCCCCTCTCTATAGTTGAAACACTTGTGAGTATTCTTAGCAAACCTTGCCCTAGAATCTCAGCGTAGCTTCAGTGCTCTGCCTCTGTGTGTCTTTACAAATGACCACAAGCCTTTCCTTTATACTTTTCTCTTTGGAAAACCAACGGCCATGATAAGATCTTGAATCAATGGCTATGATTAAAAGAAAGCTTGATCCATGTGACTTAAGACATTTTCATCACATGTTTTATTAAATTTACTTTAATTATTTAAGTTCCCTAAGTTTTAACTTAGGAAATACATTAAAATAATTAATTAATTTAATATCTCCTAAACTAGATGAAATTTCCCAAATCAATTTTTGGGTCTTGTAGATCAAGTGTACTCTAGTCCCTCCACAAAATTTGGGAGCTAGAGCACAACTGATGCTACCCCAAATACACAAAATCTCAACTGCGCAGACTCTCCAGAGCATCTAAAGTTTTAGTTTTCATATGCTGGATATCATTGATATATGCCATGAACTCGTTACGTTCTTCATACCTATGTTCTCGCATGTTGTCCAGGTTGAGCTGGATTTGTTGCAGTTGAGTTGAGATCACGTCCAGGGTGGCCGAAACGTCAACTTGCCAACTTGCCTAGGTGACTGGATTGGAGAGATCACCATGGCCGCCACCAAATGCTCGCTCTTGGTGGATTCTGAATTCGATCTCGGGTCCCCATTTGGCCTGTGCTTCGCCATCCCATCCATCCCATGTCCAAGAACTCCTTTGCGTGCACGCCCGTGTTTGTGTGGCATGGGCTTCTCATCCTCGCACCTACTTGCTTCCTCGCTGTGTCTTCAATTGCATGCGCGGCGAGTAGCCCTTGGACCAGCAATGCAGTCCCACAAGCCACCACCTCTCGTCCAGCCACCCGTACCCACTCCAACACAGAAAACTTCCGTCTGTCTGTCGGTTTCTTCAACACTATGCCCGCTGGTGGGGAGGGATCTCCACCCGCAGAAGTACCAAACTACTAAAAGACCAGGTGGGCCTCTGAGCCCGATCCAACACTGCAGTGTGCACAGAGGTCGGCTCCTCTATCGCTGCTAACCTCGCCCCAACTGTGGACTGGAAGAGACACAGAAGCCGCGCACAGGTGGACACCTTCCTCGTAGACGATCCAAGCACAATTGTCGTCCCATCACCCCGCTGCTCCTTCGTTTCAGGGCTTCCAGGATCCCACTGGCCTCGACGCCACCATCCCCAATTCGCCGTCTCCCTCTCTGTGAAAATTCTCAACCAGTTGCAGTGATAGATTTATTTCTCCTACTTATTATTTCAATAAGTTATTATTTAGAAATCCTCCGGCAAATATCGAAATAAATACTACTACAACATTCACAATTATATATGCAGAGAAATAAACAATAGAGAACATAAGCACAATAATCAATCACATGTACACTGTTATTTTTGGACAAATGTCCCTGGAAAAACCCAATGTGGGAAAATTGGTGCAGTAGATGAGGGTTTTATTATTTCTTCAGAAAATGATATCTTTACGGGGAAATATTCAACAGATAAATTCTGAACCACCTGAGACTAAATGCCTAGCTCTCTCAGACAAATTTCTGACACCCAGATCAGTTCCTGCAAGCCCCTTGCGTCAGTTTGCGTGATTCTCTGCGCTTTCCCAGACTTGGACTGCGTGAATTTGCGTGGAGACTGCGTGGGGTCTCTGCGCTGTAGCCTCAAGCTACCTTCAGTGACCCACTGCTGCTCTCCGACTCTGATCTCGATCACCCCTGACCTCCTCCTGCTTTTGCAACTTCTTGCCCTAAAACTCTCCCGCTGAAATTGAATTCTACATCAGAATGGATCTCCTTCAGGTACTGAGTGTGTGCTCGGCTTACCTTCCAAGTGACCCTCAAGCCTTCTTTTATAATCTTCCTATTAGAGAACCAACGACCCAGATTAAACGATTAATCAATGGTTAAGATTAAATCTTGACTTGATCCATGTTTTCTAGAAGATTCACACTCTGAATTATTAATGCCCTTTAATTATTTCCTTTTCCTAAGTTTGGACTTAGGGTCTCCATTAAAATAATTAATTATTTTAATAATTCTTGAACCGAGTGGAATTTCCACAAATTGTTTCTGGGTTCTTTGGAATGATGCTGTCCAAGCCTCCCTGCAAAGTTTGAGACTTGGAAGACTTCTGGATGCTACAAAAACAAAAATCAACACTCCCTCTTAGCGAGGAAAGTGTTCCAACAATATGTCTGATGCATTTTGCTTTGATTTTGAAGCACCCTCTATGCTGCTACCACCTGTACTGCTGCCTTTGACCTTGCCACTGTCACTTGTTGCATCTGTACCACAACTCCCTCTGAATTCTGAATCTTCCATTCCTGCTATTGAAAGGGATTCTTCATCATCCCCATCTTTTCTCCAAAGTAGACAAAATTTGTCTTTCCCAGAGCCTTAGTGAGGATGTCTGCCACCTGTTCTCCTGTTGGAGTGTACTGCAACTGAACAGCTCCACGTTGTACCCAGTCCCTGATGAAGTGACACCGGATGTCAATATGTTTCAACCTATCACGAAACACAGGATTTTCAGAGAGCTTTATGCAACTCTGGTTATCACAAAAAATGTTGGTCGCTTCCATTTTCTCCTTGAGTAGATTTACTAACAATTTACTAAGCCACATGGCTTCGCACGACGCTGTGATAGTTGTCATATACTCTGCTTCTGTTGAGCTCAATGCAACGGACTTTTGTTTCCTACTGCACCAGGAAGTCATTCCCGATCCCAGATTGAAACAATACCCACTGGTACTCTTCCGATCAACTGAACTTCCTGCCTAATCTGCATCAGTAAAACCACTCAACCTGACATCGTTGTCACGGGTGTACTTCAATCCAAGCTTGACTGTTCCTCTAAGGTATCTGAGAACATGTTTGGCTGCTACTCAATGTGCCCTCGTCGGTTCCACCATGAACTGACTTAGGGTATTAACAGCATAACAGATGTCTGGCCTTGTATTTACCAGATACATCAATGACCCTATGAGTTGTCTGTACAGCGTAGGATCAAATTCATCATCATCGGATGTGTCGATTTTCCTCCAGTTGGTAATCATTGGAGTGGTCATGGGTCTACAATCCTCCATCTGAAATCTCTTCAGAATCTCTGTAGTGTATCTTCCTTGACCAAGGAAGATCTCCCCATCCTACTGCCAAACTTCCAACCCTAGAAAATAGTGCATCTGTCCTAGATCCTTCATGTCAAACTCTTAAACTAAATTCTTCTTGCGATCTGTGGTGAGCCTTGATGATCCTATCAAGAACAGATCATCCACATACAATACCAGTATCAATGGCTCACTCCCTACTCTTAGATAGTAGAGATTTGGATCTGCATCACTCTTGAGTCTTGACGAATCCCATCTTTTGTAGATAGCTGTCAATTCGACCATACCAGGCTTTGGGAGCTTGCTTCAGTCCATATAATGCTTTCTTCAATCTGCACACATGAGTTTTCTGATCATGTGTCTCAAAGCCCAATAGTTGTTCTATGTACACTTCTTCTTCTATCACACCATTCAAGAATGTCGTCTTGACATCCATCTGGTGAATTTCCCATCCCATCTGTGCAGCAAGGGATATCATGGTCCTGATAGATGTGTATCTGGCTATCGGGGCGAAGGTTTCTTCATAGTCTATTCCTTCCTTCTGAGCATACCCATTAGCCACGAACCTGGCTTTAAATTTCTCGATGCTGCTGTCTGCAACATGCTTGATCTTGTAGATCCACCTGGATCCTACAACAGGTCTCTCCTGTGGTCTGGGTACTACTTCCTAGACATCATTGTCATGATGGAACTGTACTCTTCCACCATTGCATCAACCCATACCTGGTGCTGAGCAGCTTCCCGGAAACTAGAGGGTTCTCCGACTTGAGCAACCAAGGCTTGATACCTCTTCGACTGCTTTCGCTGTCTCTTCTCATTCCTGGGATTTCTGACAAAATCCTCTGCATCCTTCAGAATTTGTCGAAGTTCTCTACTCGTTCTTCCATTGGTGGTGGGTGGATTTACCGACTCTCCTCCTTGCAAATCCTCAGGAGACCCATCCTTTGGATCACTATGCCTTGGAGAGGCAACTGAATTTTCTGCTGCTGGTTGCTGGGGCTGGACCAGAGGCTCTTCCTCTGACTGTGTAGCAGAAGGCAGTTCTCGTGATCTTCTGAAGGCTTTCTCCTCCATAAATTTCACATCTCTTCGCACCACTACTTTCCTACTTTCAGGAACGTAGATGCGATAAGCCTTTGCATTCTCACTGTATCCTACTAAATACCCCCTTTCAGCAGTCATCTCCAACTTCTTCCTCTTCTCACTGGGTACATGACAATAAGCTGTACTGCCGAAGATCCTAAAGTGACTCACTTCGGGCTTGCTGCCAGTGAAGACACTTTCTGGCGTGATCTTTCCCAATGCAGTGTGAGGAGTTCTGTTCTGAATGTAGACGGCTTTATTACACGCTTCATCCCATAGGAATTTGGGCATGTCTTGGTCATACAACATAGCTCTGGTTGCTTCAACAATAGTCCGATTCTTCCTTTCTGCAACTCCATTCTGTTCCGGATTGTATGGAGTTGTCCATTCTCTTTTGATGCCTTCCCATGTGCAGAATCTGGTGAATTCTTTATCTATGTATTCACCTCCATTATCTGATCGCAATACCTTGATCCGCTTCCCTGTCAGATTCTCCACCAGAGCTTTGAACTCTTCAAATCGACTGAAGACTTCATCCTTGGTCTTCAAGAAGTAGATCCAGGTTTTCCTGGAATGGTCATCAATGAAGGTGACGAAATATTCGGCACCACTAAGAGCTCTCGTGGACATTGGCCCACAAATATCTGAGTTTATTAGATCCAACACACCCTTGGCCCTATTGTTGCTTCTCTGATATGCTGCCTTGGCATATTTCCCCAATACGCACCCCTTGTAGACATCATCCCGCTTGGTGCTCAATTCTGGAACACCTGTGACAGTCTTCTGGAGAGTTCTCAACGCCCCATGATGCACATGCCCCATTCTTTTGTGCCATAGCTCATTTAGATCCGTTTCATCTGTGCTGCCAACCAGTGCCATTGGGGAATGAAGCTGCAGTTTGTACAGCTTGTTCCTTCTTACCCTGATTTGTGCCTTCTTCTTCCAACTGGGGTGCTTGACATAGACTCTATTGCCAATAAAGTAGACGTCATATCCTCGGTTTTGAAGCTGTGACACTGAGAGTAGATTCATCCCCAAACCCGGCACATGCAGTGCATTAGTGGCCCAGATTCTGTTCCTTACCTTGGTCTGAAAAACTATGGTACCTTTCCCAATGGGAGTGCACTTTGCTTTATTACCCATGGTTATTTTGAAGTTCATCTGCTCTTCTTAGTAGTCGGAAAAACAGTCCCGTACTCCCGTCATGTGGGCAGAGGCTCCACTGCCAATATACCAGACATCTGAGAACGTAGTACTTGATACACAAGCAAAATCTTCCTCCAATCTGGATGCCAATACAGATACATCGTGATCCATCCGTTCTATTGTGCTTGCCCCCCCTCTTGGAGGACTGCGTGAACCCTTCTGCTCTGTTGCCCTGGGGAATTGCGTAGATCTTCGTTCACTGATAGATGCTCCCTCTCTGTTATTCATCTCTGGCTCTGATACCATGTGAAAATTCTCAACCAGTTGCAGTGATAGATTTATTTCTCCTACTTATTATTTCAATAAGCTATTATTCAGAAATCTTCCGGCAAATATCGAAATAAATACTACTGCAACATTCACAATTATATATGCAGAGAAATAAACAGTAGAGAACATAAGCATAAGAATCAATCACATGTACGCAGTTATTTTTAAACAAATGTCCCCGGAAAAACCCAATGTGGGAAAATCGATGCAATAGATGAGGGTTTTATTATTTCTTCAGAAAATGATATCTTTACAGGGAAATATTCAGCAGATAAATTCTGAACCACCTAAGACTGAATGCCTAGCTCTCTCGGGCAAATTTCTGACACCCAGATCAGTCCCTGCAAGCCCCTGCATTAGTCTGCGTGATTCTCTGTGTAGTCCCAGAGCTGGACTGCATGAATATGTGTGGAGACTGCATGGGGTCTCTGCGTTGTAGCCTCAAGCTACCTTCAGTGACCCACTGCTGCTCTCCGACCCTGATCTCGATCACCCCTGACCTCCTCCTGCTTCTGCAACTTCTCGCCCTGCAACTTTCTCGCTGAAATCGAATTCTACATCAGAATGAATCTCCTTCGGGTACTGAGTGTGTGCCCGACTTACCTTCCAAGTGACCCTCATGCCTTCTTTTATAATCTTCTTGTTGGAGAACCAACGGCCCATATTAAAAGATTAATCAATGGTTAAGATTAAATCTTGACTTGATCCATGTTTTCTAGAAGATTCACACTCTGAATTATTAATGCCCTTTAATTATTTCCTTTTCCTAAGTTTGGACTTTGGGTCTCCATTAAAATAATTAATTATTTTAATAATTCTTGAACCGAGTGGAATTTCCACAAACTGTTTCTAGGTTCTTTGGAATGCTGCTGTCCAAGCCTTCCTGCAAAATTTGAGACTTGGAACACTTCTGGATGCTACAAAAATCAACACTCTCCTTCCCCCACGCTTCCTGCAGTCGAAGCTCAAGCCGAAGCTTGAGAGCCAATGCCGGTGCACAGAGAATAACCTCTTCACAGAATTCCACCATCGCCCACACCTTCATTATGCCAAATCTCTTGGTCGCGCGCTTATTATGCGCATGTCTCCCTCCGCAGCTCTTCACTTCCCGAGGGCTCATAACACTCCAAGAGTGGGAGGTTAATGGTGTTCGGTGGCGCGTGGCATCAGGCTTGTCTGGCCCGTGCTGCCAGCCCCATTTGTCCTTTAGATGTGACACCCCGATCGTGGAAAAGCCAATCCACTCATAATCTTAAAACACAAGATAATTAACTTACAACAATGATTCAATGAAGCAAATAGAATATTACTCAATGAAACAATAGAAGGGATGCAATTAGATCATATGTTAGAAACAATAGCTCAAAGGCCTTTAGTTATAGTGCTTATTAAGATCTTCTCCACTTATGTTATTATGACAATTAAAACAAGTGAGATTTATATGTCAAAAGCACAATAGGCAATGGCAAATGAGATTGCTAACATCGATTAGAAAAACTACTACTACCAATCTACTATGCAAATGAGATTAGAGAGAAGAGAAATGACAATGAAAACCAACAACCTAGAAGAAATCAAAGAAAAGAGGTTAGTAAAAATATCTATAGCTACAACAAAGAAAAGCGAAGCTAAGAGATCATCCTTTTTAAACAAGGAGGGGGATACCAAGGGATTGGATCCCAAGCTCCCTTCAACCAAGAAGATCACTTTATTATAATGTTACAATGAATAAATAACCCTTTAGACAGTGATAAGGGCTCAACCTCTTCCACAACCTTGAGGAGATTACCAAGATAATTAGAACTTTACAACAACCAATTGCTCCTCAAGCTTCAATATATCAAGAAGAGGCTACAAGCCAATAGATGATGAACTTAATGGCAAACGATTTTCTCCCAAGCCTCTAGAAACCCACGGTCTTGATGAATATAACCCTCAAAGCTCATGGCCTTGTCAAGGAAAGGCCAAATTTTTTTTAATAAATTTTTGATGGCGACTTTGCAAAATTTCCAAGCCTTTAACCTCTTGAAGAACTCCGATAACCCTCAAAATGAAATCATTTCAGATTTGAAAGGGTATCCGACCTTCTTCAAGCCCTCGACTAGGAAAAAGAGGCCTCCCAAGGCCCGTGGCTAATCTCCAAAAATAGTCTCTAAGGATCAGCCCCAAAAGGCTAGCTCCTAGCCAAAAAAATTGATGTATAAATCCTTGAAAATGTGAACGATTTCTCTGCAAACAACCAAGGGTTAGTCACAAAATATTTGAAGCAAAATGAGGCCCTAAAGGCCTTGCATCTAGGCCAAAAATGAGGCTGCGGCTAGGCCAAAAATGAGCCAAGAAGTCAACGTCTAGCCCAAATAAATATAAATAAAAACTTGAGCCCAAAAATATGTGTATCTGATCTATAAACTTGGAACCCAAGTCAGATTTGGAAAGAAATTTTTTGAGAAACAATCCAAAAAATTATTTACAAAAATTATAAGTGGAAATCCTTGCAAATAAAATCGACTTTGGTGTGATGAAGGGTCTCAAACCCTTGCGGCTTCCCTAAAAAAATTTCAGTGAGATCCAAGCCACAAAAAAATTTAATTCTCCCTTTTGAAAGGCCTAGAGATGGCCCATAGGCTTGCGGTCCTGAAGAGAGAGCGCTAAGATGCTAGACGACCCTCCAAAAGATGATCTTTGCACTGAAACCCTAGCCGCTAGTCTAGATGAGGGTTTAACCTCCCAAAAAAAATTTGTGTCTCTTTGATTTGTTGGGCTAATCCACCTACAAACAATAAAAAATAAAACCCTCGTCCCTCTCTTTAGATCTGCAAGAGAACAAAAGTAAAACCCCAATCGATATATACAAGATGGAAAAATATATACAAGAGTTAGAGGAAAATATATACGAGATCTATTTACATATTTACAAGAACAAGCTCCAGTAGTAAATCTACTCATATAAAGCTCTAAAAATAATTTGGAAGATTTAAAGATAGATAAAATTTGATGTAGAGCAGATGGCAAGAAAACCCCTTTTCTTATTTCGAATGATAAGTCTTCAGATGACCCACTATGGGTTCCTCAACTTCTATGCCCTGAATAGTTGGTTATATGAACCGAGAACGTCCCAAGTATGCAAGATCTTATCAACAATATTATTTTCTACACACTTGAAAAGTATTTGTTAGATCCATAGAGATTTGGATAGCACAGTGGAAGATGAGTCTAAGGGTTTAACCGAAAACCAATAGATCTGCTCGTCCTAAAGTGTTTCTCCAAATCTAAACAGTGATGCAAGATAACTATACACCAATGGATCTTCAAGAGCTAATGGAAATAACAATTAAAACATTAGTAGAACATGAAGCACGATAGATCAGAAAGATATTACCATATAACTGAAAATAACACCATAGCTTTGCCCCAAAGACTTTATTTTATTGCTCAGAAAAAAAATATTACAAAAGTAGCAGCGCTTCACTTAGCCAAGAGCTCAAAAATTTTCATGATACAAATGAGGAGCTTAGAGCTTCCTTATATAGAAAAATGAGAGTGTGAGCCTCCAAATGGAAAAAATTGCTAGTTGACTTGATCCATGGTGTGATCTTCCTCAAAATAATTCAAACCCTTGATTACTGTTGCACAAATCCATAGAAAAATTTGACTTCCTTGATTGATGAGCTGGATGGACCAATCTTTGACCCTGGAGTAGTTTTGGACCACTGGAATATCTTCAAAAATATTTTTCTTGAAATTCTTTCATTCAAAATAACCACATGGGCCAAAACTTCGATTTCCCTTGAGAAATTATTTTTCTTCTAGCCCAATGAATTTTTTGTGGGACTTTTCTGCCTTGGAATTGAGACTTTTCTCAACCTTCAATTTGATCCCTTTTTTGGAAAGTGCACATTCCCTTTTTAATTATTTTTCCACTTAGAGAATTTTATTTTCTCTCATTTTTTTTTGACTAATTTCTGGCTAATTATTTTGCCATTTTTTGCCAGAAAATAAAAATAACGACTCTATAGGGGTTTAGACATATATTTCCACCCTCAAAGTGTGTCTAAATAGAAAGTTTAGGAGTTGAGGTATAAATTTGAGTACTCACACCCCCTAGAACCTCTATAGACAACCCTTTTTTACATCTTTACAATTACATGAAAATCCCTTTTCAGAAGGGAATTTTGACAATAAAAATATGACCTCTAGACTCAACCAAATTTCACGTCACTTTACAGATGAACTAGTATGATATTTTACATACACTCCATACACTTCACTTTACAGATGATCTAGTATGATAATTTACATAGACTCCATACACTAGGACTCACCTAAGACCTCACCTTCGAGCCCCACTCTAGCTTTTGGGCATGCTCGGGAGAAAAACGCTACCAATTATAAATGTTTTAAAACACAAATAATTGGCGGAGGAAAACTCCCTAGAGTGAAACTGTTTGGTAAAAATCATAGGCTTACCTAGATGTTTTAAACGACTTTATAAACATACTAGAATTATTTTTACATAATGGTCCACTGGGTTGCGGAATTTGGATTACATTATGATGACTAGAAGCTGCATGATGATTTCTGAAGAAATCTGAAAAATTTGTGACTGTTCTGCACTGAACTCTCCTCAATGGGTAGTTGACACCGAGTAGTCAACAATACCAATAGAAACTACAATCCATTTGAGCCACTAATGAATCAGAATATTGTGTGCTACAAATGCAATAATCTTGGTCACAAGGCACATGATTGCAGGCTTGAAATTGCTCCAATCATAAAGACAGAAAAACCAGCTATGAAATGGGAAAGGAAAAAGGAGTATTGCAACTTAGCATTGATTGCCGAAGATAAAGAAGATGAATGGTGCATAGACGGTGGATGCTCGACACATATGATTGTAGATAAAAACGAGTCTGTCAGCCTAAAAGAAAAGAGCGACAATGCTGCGTTTGGAGACAACTCTTTTGTCAAGATACTTGGAAAAGGTGTAGCAAGTGTTGGAAGCGAACATATGAAAGCACAAAATGTTTTGCTAGTTAAGGATTTGAAGGACAATCTTCTCAGTGTTGGCAAGATGTGTGATCAAGTGTATGATCTCTTGTTTGACTCTCTGAAGTGCGAAATCAAAGAAGAAGACTCAGAAAGATTGGTTGCAACAACCACATGAAGATCAAACAACATATACGTTCAAGACCAACTAGAGCAGAAGAAAATTGTGGCCATGCAAAAGAATTGTAATTGTAAGAATGACAAAGAAGGAAAGAATAAGAAGACGAAAGTCATGCTGAGTGCCATATGTTCAGGGGGAGCAGCCCCAAAGACATGAGGCACCCTTTGCCATTGATGTCAAAGGGGGAGAGAAAAGGAAGTGCAGCATGAAGACAAAGGAAGTAAAACATTGAGATAGGGGGAGCATGACTGTTGACATCAATGACAAAGGGGGAGATTGTTGGAAGAATTTGTCATTGATGTCAAAGAGTGAATGGGCCCACAATTGGTTTGGTAAATTGCATGCACAGGTTAATAATTTTAGATACAAGGACCTCCTAGAGTGATATCCCTTGTCATGTCATTTCGTTTGATAGGTGGCACATTTCGTGGGTCCTCCTGGTTGGAGAGATAATATTTTTTGAAGATTGATGCCCCAAATGAATGGGTTTTTGCACCAGATCCTGCCTCATTAATTTATGGCTTCAATATCTCATTGCAAACTCTTCAAGAAAGTCAAAAATATTGACCAAAATCCTTGTGTCCTAATCAACTTGAAAGAAGGAAGTCAAAAACTGATTTTTTAAGTATCCTAAACCTCCCCTAAACTAGTCGGATTCATCTCCACCAAGTCAGCTTCAAATATAGTCACGTCTGTTTACAAAAATATCATGTCGGCTCCAGAAAAAGACACAACATTTCATTGGGCAGGTCGGCCCCAAACTTGGTTCTCCCATCCACTTTATATTACATTAGCCATGGGCAATTAAGGCAAGCAAATTTGGTGGTCTGAGACAAAAAGAAGAAATCCAAGAAATAAATTTCTGAGGCCTTGTGCTTAAACGAAAATCTGAAGGAAGGCAAATTAAAGAAACAATTATTTGGATTCTGGTTTCTTTGGTTTAGGGTTATGGTTATTGGCAATTTCTTGATCAGTTTTGGGGACAAGCTTGTCTACTTTAGGAGCAGACTTTGACCTCTCCCACAGCCTGGATCATAGCCCATTTTTTGGACAAAACTCGACCTAGACTATAGCAACAATTCGCCGCCTAATTCGGCCTGTGGTTCGGCGTGAAGGACAGACCTAGATCTGTGATTCGTCCCTGTTGAAGAGGCTCGGGCCTGTGGAAATTCGGGCCTGAGGAAAGCACATAACTCAGACTCCTGTGACAGATTCAGGGTCTGAAATTTCGGGTCCTCCCGTGGACATTTGGCCCTATGGAAGAGACTATTTTGGCCTTACATCGCAACCTCTTTTGTGACTTAAAGCCGTTCTTGTCCTCTGTGTTCAGGGATCTTTTGGAGGCATTCTGAAGCATAATTTGAAGACACTCTATCAGCTTATTGGAGCCATCTTGAAGCTTATTAAAGAAGATTTTGAGCCAGACTTACTAAGCATTCTTAAGCCTTCCTTGTTGCAGCCTTGGAGCAGAATTTGAAGCCTTCTTTGAAGCTGTATTGGAGCCGACTTGAAGATCTTTTGGAATAAATTTTGAAGCATTCTTGAAGCCATCTTTGTAGCAGACTTGAAGCAAATTTGGAGGTCTTATTTTGAGCAGAATTGGAGATTGTTGAAGCAGACTTGAAGCAAATTTGGAGGCCTTATTTTGAGCAGAATTGGAGATTGTTGAAGCAGACTTGAAGCAAATTTGGAGGCCTTATTTTGAGCAGACTTGGAGATTGTTGAAGGAGACTTTTTGTCTCAGACTTTGGAGAAGGGAAGAACTAAAGTTGTTTGGTTGTTGTTGTAATTGGGCCATTGTCCCTAGTATGGGAGCCCAAGAAGATCTTGTTTTGCCTTTTATTGTATAGGGTGGCAAGGTGGTGCTAGGGAAGGAAGTTGTAGCTTCCTTCAGGAGGTTGTCGTGTCCTTCCAGCGGGAGCTGGTAAATCTTGGAGTTGTAGCTGGTAAACCAGAGGTTGTAGCTTCCTTTGTAATATATATATATATATATATATATATATATATATATCTTGTGTTCATTTGATATGATGTTATTGGTTAATCGTTTTGATACTTAAATTGTTGAAATTTATGAAACACTGATTCATCCCCCCCTCTGAGTATTTCCAACAATAACTTTTTTTATAATGATCAACCATCTACATTCTCTGAGCTTTGAGGGAGTGAGGTCAGAGGTCATCTTCGCTATCGTCTGACGGTGTCACTGACTAAGATATTATTTGAGGCTGTTTAAGTCCTTTAGTCAGTGATTTTTCTGAATTTAGGTCTTTCTTTTGCTGTTTGCTTGTTGGATTATACATGATACCTAGTTTCATTTTATGCATTTTCTATTTACTTTTGCATTTCTGGCATGTATATTTGTATTTTTGCTTGTTATTGTTTGTGTATTTTAAAGGTAAGCTCTGGGTTTCTGATTGAATTTTTCTTATTTTCTTTTTCATTTTTGGGAATGCCTTCTCCAGGAAGTTTCAATTGCTCAGCAATTGGTGAAAAATATTTTTTTCTCTGCTCTGGGGAAAACGAATTCATGCTTTTTAAAATTTACTTGCAATGTTTTAAATTCAACATTCTAATAGTGGTGCTGGATAAGAACCTGTCAATATAGAAATAAGATCTCAAATCTATCAAATAGCTCTGGTAAGAGTGCTCAACTTCAGTAATATATGCTCCAGTATATTAGTTGTAACTGCATTCATGTCAAAGCACAGTAGTTGACTATACTTCACTGTTCCTGGGACCACCTCCTAGACTAGTAGTTCTCTACCATATACGATTCATAATTTCATACTTAATATCACTTTATAGAGAATTCCATCAACTATAGTTGTTTATTATAATCTTCGCCTCAAGCGCGGGTGGCATAAGGATGCCCAGTCCTGGCTCAACCATTGGGGAATTAAGGAGGAGCTCAGTATGGAAAGCAAATATAATATCAAAAATACTATTACCTCCAAGTTTAAAGACAAGCTGTGGGAGGATCAGGCGCTGGAGGGTAAAAGGAAGCTAAGATATTATAAGGAAGTGATCAACCCCACCCTTGATAATCAGAATTATCTCTGTGTTGTCCAACAATAAGAAAAAAATGAACATTGCTAAGATAAGGACTAATTCCCATGAGCTTCGGAGTGAGACCGAGCGGTGGTCTATTCCCAAGACTCCTTGGAATGATAGAATCTGTCAGATTTGCGATTCTAAGCAGGTGGAAGATGAAAAACACTTCCTTTTAGATTGCCCTACTCTTACTCACATTCACTCTCAATTCCGTACCATCTGCCACACTTCCTGTCTTCTTGACCAATTAGGCCAACCCACCTATAGCAATCTTGGAGCACTTATTTCTCTTGTCTTTGACCATAGAAACAAGATTTTGAAGAACCAAACTTAGATTCTTTCTCCTTTCTTAAGGTCCGATAGACCGCATTGGTCTCAACGGACGGTAACCATCATCATCATCGTCATTATTAATATTATGCTGGTAGGGTTGTTGAAACAATTTGGAATTTCCATTGGATTCTTATTTATTTGCATTTCAGTTGTTGCTGCTACAGTTCTTTGACTACAAAGTCCTCAACATCTTGATAATTTTGGATGGTTAATATTTTGTCTACACTCATTCTATTGAAACCATTTTCTCTCTGCACTTGATGGACTATTGCTGAGATTATCCATTCTAAAGTTTTCTTCCTTTATGCCATTCAACTCTTTTGCTGGAGTAAATTAAGGAGTGTTTCCTCTTCTAATGATTGATAATGGGAAATTCTGAATTTGGTTTCTTTTTTCTGCTTTGAAAGAAATCTTTATTTGTATGTGAGGGAATCAGTTTGTTGAAATTTGATCTTCTATGGGAGATGCTTGGGACACCAGTTTTCTTATTCAAATACCTAAAGTCTTCACATTCATCTGTAGTAATGAGTATATTTGAATTCAGATATGGAGATGGCTAATTAATGGATTTTTTCTTTCTTAGGTTGAAGCAGGTGGAACACTGATACCAAGCCACAGAAGAAGTAATGGATGTAGAATATTGCATAGAGGGTGACCAAAGTCAAAAAATTACAAAAGATAATGGCAGATGCTCTTACTCAACGGATATGGCGAAGGATATAGTTATGGAAGAGCTACCTGGTAGTGCAAATGATGAGGAAGATGAAAATGTTGCAGGTAATTGTGGTAGTTCTAAACAATCATAGAGTGAGATTGGAATGTCGCCAACTTTATTGACTGAAATTGGAATGTTTGCAATTTTAAATGCAACTTGCACACAGTGAATTTCTTACTGCCGTGACATTAATCCAACATGTTTTTTATCATTATTGGTATGCTAGAGACCATTCCCAATAAGTTTATCTGTGGATGTTGTGCAGTTCAGTCAAATTAAGATCGTTTGTAGAGCAAAAATGGGGAAAACAGCCTATAAATATTCTTTTGCATGAGTGATGTAAAAAGTTGGCTTTCAGATTCTATCTATTTCGCAACAAATATTTCTATATTGGTCTCTTAATAAATTTGCTACCCAAAATGACCCTAGGGGCTAAGCATGACATTTTCTTCAATAGGTTATATGCCCCATAAGGCAATCCTACATGGTACTTGGCAGTTTTATGAGTCTTACCAATCAAGGTCCTGATTATTTTAGAACCTTCTCTCCTGAGGATGTGCCCTAGAGAAATGTGCCAAGATGGTTAGAAGCACATGCATCAACACCTCCAAGAAATAATATGAATAATTCATGCTAGGAGATGGCAAATGCAAAATAATAATAATATAGTCAAAACAATGTGCAACTTCATAACCAAGTGACGAAAACCATGGTGCACATGTGGAACAACCTAGAAAATTGTGCCAATGGGTTCCCTGCCACCAAAAATGTGCAAAGAAGCCAAAACAAGTAGATTGCTCTCCTCCGTCAAACAACTAACCAACTAAAGGATGCCACCTCTCCATGAGATGGCCAATATTCTCAAGGGGCTTCCATGAATCCAATCATTAGGAAATATGTGCTTCATTACCATAAAAAAATGTGCGAGAAAGAAATATTACATAATAATAAGCATAAATCATAGCAAGTATGCCAATAATTAATTCACTACATCCAAGGGAAATAATTAATGAATAAAACTTACAGAAACCCTTTGTTGATATGTATCCCTCTCCAAATTCTGTGAGCAATTCTAATCAAGACCCTCAAACACCTCATGCTAGATGCAAGCTTCCAAACAAGATGTGATGATGCTAATCAATGATACAATGCACATCAGTTAAACATGGTATAACAAGAATAGATCATCAGATATAGTGCACCCCCCATGATGCTGTGCTCTATAAGGGGGTCAGTCAAACAAGTGCACTTAGCAACATACTCTCCTCTAGACACTGCACATCCACAGTTAAGCAGTTTTCTGGCATGCCATAAGGGAAGTGCCAAGAAGAGTATATGCATCTATGACAATGATCCTGTATCCATCAACTGCTGTCTATTAAAAGTATGCCATGTCACAATGATCCCATGATGATTTGTTGAAATTTGATGACTAAAAAGTTTCTTGCAATCCCAACCCGGTTTTAATTTCACCTTATCACTCCCATTCAGTTAAATGCCCTTTCCCATATATTCACATTCAACAAATAGAATTCTGGAAATGAAAATTTCCCATTAAAACACATGGGACTGTCAACACATGCTGAAAATAAATATGGACATAAACAGACTAGCAACACATAAAAAATACACAGATTTTTGGTCAACTTAGACCCTGGCAAAACCCCTTCAATCTTCTCCGGGGAAAACATGTTAGAGAGCTCTTCAAATTTATTTATCTTTCAAATTGTAGACAAAACAAAACAGCAAAATGCAACTTATCTCTTCAACCCAAAACTCCTTGAAAACCGTGCCCACTTGAAGCTGAAATTGTATTGTACGGATTTCTGTACCACTGTATGGATTTTTTTTCCAATTTTTTTTGCTCAAAAATATCTCCCGAACTACGTGTAGCTCACTGCATTAAATGCTGTTGGTACTGTATCTTCTGCTGTCTTCCATGCCTTGATTTCTGTGCCCAACTTTGCCCAGAAATCACTCCTTCAGCTTGCTGCAACAAATTTCTCTTTCAGAACTTTTCTCTAGTCCTCGGTCTCCTTTCTTCTCATGAAGAATGAATGAATGCAGTCTCTCTTTTCTTTCCCCCCTTTTGTTTTTTTAAATGACTATTGGGCAACCCTAAGATCTAATGGCTTAGATTCATTTAGATCAAGGGATGAGAATAAATGTGCATTTAATTCTCACTTTCTATATTTTAACTCACCCATTAAATAAAATACTTACATTGTGCTTTATGTCTAAAGTCACTTTCACTTTATAATTTAACATTGACTTTATCACTTATAAAGTCACTTTCACTTTATAAAGTCACACTTAGGAAAAGAATTATTTTAGACACTTTTCCCTAGGTAGAGACTAACCCATGGGAAACCACTTGTCCAAGGTACATTAAAAATCAACACTCCTTACCGAGGAAAGTGTTTGTCACCACACCCATCTTGTCTCTGAAATGGACATGCTTGCCCCTTGGCAAGGACTTCGTGAGAACATTGGCCACCTGCTCATTTGTCGATATATACTTGAGCTTCACTGCCCCCTTCTGAATATAGTCCCTGATGAAATGATATCTGATGTCAATGTGTTTTGACCAGTCATGAAACACTGGGTTCTCCGTGTTTAATGCAGCTCTGATTATCACAGTGAATAACCATCGGTCTCAACTCCTGATCAAATAGGCCATACAATAACTTGCGAAGCCAAATGGCCTCACAACTAGCCTGGCTAGCGACCATATACTCAGCGTCAGAAGAGCTCAAAGCAAATGACTTTTGCTTTCGACTGAACCACGACAAAACTGCCGAACCTAAGCCGAAGCAACACCCTAAAGTGCTTTTCTTGTCAGAAGCACACCCTGCGCAATCTGAATCTGTGTAACCTGCTAACTTCACTCCATCTCCCCGCTTATAGTCCAAACCATAATCAACAGGACCCTGCACGTAGCGAAGAATGTGATTTTTAGCTACCCACTGCACCCTCCTGGACTCAACCATGAACTGGCTAAGTGTGTTCATTGCAAAGCATATATATGGCCTAGTGTTGACCAGATACATCAAGGACCCAATAAGCTGCCTATACAATGTGGGATCGACCAAACTAGAATCTGAAGCATGAAGCTTCTTCCAATTGGTGATCATAGGTGTAGACATGGGTCTATAGTCTGCCATGTGAAATCTGCTCAACACATCCACAACATACTGCCCCCTGCCCAGAAAGATATGCCCCTCCTCCTGCTACACCTCAAGCCCCAAAAAGTAATGCATGAGCCCAATGTCCTTCATCTTGAACTCCATAGAAAGATCCTCCTTGCAACCACTAATCAGTCTCTCTGCCCCAGTAATGAACAAGTCATCAACATATAGCACAAGAATGAGTAGATCATCCCCTACAACAATGTATTATAGGTTCGGATCTGCATCACTCTTCGTGAAACGCATATGCTGCAAGTAAGTATCAATGGGTCTCCCTCCCAAGTACCTCAAATCCTTGTGGCTGCTCAACATACACCTCCTCCTCTATAACTCCGTTTAGAATTGCAGTCTTCACATCCATCTGATGGATCTGCCAACCCATTTTTGCAGCAATAGAAATAAGGGACCGCATAGAAGTGTACCGAGCTACAGGAGCGAAGGTATCATCATAGTCAACTCCCTCTATCTGTGAGAACCCTCTAGCCACAAACCTCAACTTGAACTTCTCAACGCTGCCATCTGCAACATGCTTGATCTTGTAGAGTCACCTGGAAGTCACAACTAACTTGCCCTCATGCCTAGGCACCACTCTCAGACATTGTTCTTAATGATAGAAGCATACACCTCCACCATAGGCTCTCTCCATACCTCTTGGCTGGCAGCCTCTTCATAGCTAGTAGGCTCAGAGTCAACAATGCTGGTAGCCTTGGCTACATAACTGCAAAGCCGCTTCGGTGGCACACTCTCCCTGTTCACCCTCTTCGAAGGACCAATGGACTCCGCTTCCTTCAAGGTGTCTTGAAGTCACTTGGGCATCCTCTTCCCTGAAGAAACTTCCCCATAGGGAACCTCATCCTCTGCCCCCCAGTCTAGTGAACTTGAAGGTCTGCCAACTGACCCTGGTGTGCCTGCACCAACACCTGTCCTTGAAGAACTTGTACATGTGTTAGCTGAAGTTACATGTGAACTCTGTACCAATGGCCTCCATAAAGAAGTGCGTGGTGAACTCGCCATTGGTGCCCAGATGTCACTGACACTGAAGTACCTCCTGTACCAGTCGATCTAGAACCCTGAGGTCCTGCTCCCTGTATATGACCTCCCTGCTGAGGAGAAGTCTGTGCCTCTCTCTCATCAGACTCCTGTGATCTCCGATAGGCCCTCTCCTCGATCTTCACATCCCTCCTAATCACCACTCTCCGTTTAGAAGGAATGAAGATCCGATAGGCCTTCCAAGTCTCGCTGTAACCCATAAAGATATCCTTCTCAGCCATGGGTTCTAGCTTCGACCTTTGCTCCTTGGGGATCTAAGAATATGTGAGACATCCAAAGATACGAAGATGTCCCACATGAGGCTTCTCTCCAGTGAAAGCCTCCTCCGGAGTCATATTCCCCAATACTTTGTGAGGACTCCTGTTCTGAAGATAAACAACAATATTGTAGGCCTCAACCCACAAAAACAAAGGCAACGCCTGATCATGAATCATTGCTCTAGCAACCCCAACAATAGCTCCGTTCTTCCTTTCAGACACCCCATTCAGCTGGGGGTTGTAAGGAATCGTGAACTCTCTCCTAATGCCCTCCTGTACACAGAAGTCAGAAAACCCACCATCGGTGTACTCACCACCATTGTCTGACCTCAAGACCTGAATCCTCCTACCTGTCTGCTTTTCCACAAGAGCTTTGAACTCTTTAAAGCGACTGAAGACCTCACCCTTGGTCTTCAGGAAATATATCCAAGTCCTCCTAGAGTAGTCATCAATGAATATAACATAATGCTCATAACCACCCAAAGACACATGAGACATACGACCACTAACATCAGTATGAATCAAGGCTAGTATACCTGTAGATTTGCTGTCGCTCGCTGGGAATGGTAACTTGGTGTACTTGCCCAAAGCACACCCTTTGCAGACCTCATAATGCCCAAGATTGAAATCAAGAACTCCAGTAGTGATCTCCCTCAGAACTCTCAAAGCTCCATGATGTATATGCGCCATCCTTCGGTGCCATAACTCGCACAAGTCTCCACTGCTGGTGGTACTAGTGTGAGTGCTACCAGATGTGCTACTCACCAATGCTCCTGTCGACTGAAAACTGAACCTGTATAGTTTCCCAGAGCGTACTCCAATCACTTTGGCCGAAGTGATGGAAGCTCCCCTGGGATGCATCAATACCTGCTCTCCTGAGAAAGTGACGTCAAATTCCTTATCCTCCATAGCAGACATTGAAATCAAGTTCTTTTTCATCCCCGGAACATACAAAACATCCATGACCTTCAAAGGAGGCAAAAAATCCCTCTCAAAGGTCACAATCCCCACACCAACAGCGCTCACAGTGCGGTCATCTCCTAGTACAATGATCAATCTCAATATCAAGTGCCCTCTCTGCAAGCTCTGAAAAGAACTCCTGTGCACCTGTCATATGGCGGGAAGCCCCGCTGTGTATCTACCACACGTCAGATGATGTGCTGCTACTAGATGTAGAAGTAATAAATGCAAAGTCCCTGTCAAATTGTGAAGCAAACTGCTCCACCTCTGCTGAAGTTGCAATACCCTTCTTGCCCTTGTTTTTCCTGTCAGGACACGTAGCAACATAGTGTCCCATCTTTTGACATGCCCAACATTTGACTTTGGACATATTTGTATCTTTTTTCTTCTTCTTCTCCTTTCCCTTAGCCCCATCTGATGAGGCCTCTTTCTTGGCCTTCCCTTTGTTCTTCCCCCTGGCTGTCAAGGCTACATCCTCCTCATCTACTATCTTCACCCCACCACCGCCAGTCTTCCGTATCTCATGCTGCACACAATCATCTCAGAATCTGTCCCAATTGGGAAGATTCTCCCTAGAGGTAACAGTATCTCCAAAGACCTCCCAAGACTTAGGAAGTCTCGCTACGGCTATCCTGACTAACTCTATGGGTGACACTACTTCACCAATAGCAGTCAAATCATCACATTCTTGTTTGACCCTGCCAAGATAATGAACTACACTTTCAGCCTTTGTCATCCTGATGTTCTTCAATTGTTCTTTGAGTACCATCTTCCTGCTCTCATTGGTACTCTGATAGAGAGTGGTTAGAGCTGTCCACATCTGATATGCATATGTGTTTCCTCTCACCTGAGGATATGATCCTTCAGACTGTCCATCAATATCCTTTTTGCCTTTGCATTATTTTTTGTGAATTCAGCCAGTTCATCTGCAGCAGTAGGAGGTACAACCTCTTGCCGCACTTTGTCCCAAACTGCTGCCTCCTCAAACAATGTCTAAATTCTATCTTTCCAAACGGCATAGTTGGATATTCCATCCAGTCTGTCCTCTATCCTTAAGAACATGGCCATGATAGCTGTCCAAAATTTACAAAGCCAAGAAAATGGAGAAATGAGCTTTCTTACACACCTTGCTGTCCCAAAAATTCATTCTGTGTGAAATTTCACCTTGCTGTCCCAAAATATTAGTTTGCTGTCCAAAAATTCAGTTTGCTGTCCAAACCACTGTTTGCTGTCCCAAACTATTGTCTGCTGTTCAAACTGCAATTTTCAGCTTGTAGCTTTGATACCATGTTGAAATTTGATGAATAAAAAGTTTCCTGCAATCCCAACCCGGTCTTAATTTCACGTTATCACTCTTATTCAGTTAAATGCCCTTTCCCATAAACTTACATTCAACATATAGAATTTTGGAAATGAAATTTTGCAGATTAAAACACATGGGATTGTCAACACATGATGAAAATAAATATGTACATAAACAGACAACAACACAAAAAAATACACAGATTTTTTGTCCACTTAGACCCAGGGAAAAACCCTTAAATCTTCTCTGGGGAAAACTCTTCAAATTTATTTATCTTTCAAGTTTAGGAAAAATACATTTGCAGACAAAACAAAACGGAAAAATACAACTTATCTCTTCAGCCCAAAACTCCTTGAAAATCGTGCCCACTTTTCCTTGATTTCTGCACCCACTTGAAGCTGAAAATGAACTGTATGGACACGGACTGTACTGCATAGATTTTCGTACCGCTGTACGGATTTTGTTTTTCCAATTTTTTTTGCTCAAAAACTTCTCTCGAACTGCGTGGAGCTCACAACATTAAATGCCGTTCATATTGTACCTTCAGCTGTTTTCTATGCCTTGATTTCCGTGCCCCAACTTTCCTGCAACAAATTTCTCTTTCAGAACATTTCTCCAGCCCTCAGTCACCTTTCTCGAATCTGCTCATAAAGAATGAATAAATGCAATCTCTCTTTTCTTATCCCCCTTCTGTTTCCCTAAATGACTTTTGGGCAACCCTAAGATCTAATAGTTCAGATTCATTTAGATCAAGGGATGAGAATAAATGTGCATTTAATTCTCTCTTTCTATTTTTTAACTCAACCATTAAATAAAGTACCCACATTATACTTTATGTCTAAAGTTACTTTTCACTTTATAATTTAACATTGACTTTACCGCTTATAAAGTCACTTTCACTTTATAATTTAATATTGACTTTATCACTTATAAAGTCACTTGCACTTTATAATTTAACATTGAATTTACCACTTATAAAGTCACTTTCACTTTATAAAGTCGCACTTAGGGAAATAATTATTTTGGACACTTTTCCCTGTTGAGAATTTGGAGGGCTCTAAGTTAATACAAAATTCTCTTCTTGATAATTATTTGTGAGCTTGTCTTCTCTTAATTAATCTTTCATCAAATCAATTATCAAAATACACAGAACACAAATGTTGAGTAGAAGTAATACTTCTATTGTGGAAAGGTAAGATTTACCTTCCTTACTTTACACTTCAGAATTCATCATCAGTACTGTGTCTTTCTCTTCTTCTTTTACTTGTTGTACGTTCCATACCATCTTTGTATATAATATATTTGTGTTGCTACTGCTGTGATATAATCACTATCTTATATGTATGCTCTCTGTTGTAGTATCCGCATTTATCTTACGGTATCTGCTGTGGTGTCCACACTCTGTTCTTGTGTGTTGACCGTAATACTTAGTTTCATGTTTTGCCCGTAGTATCTTCCAAAGCAAGCCTGCATTTTTGTCTTTGAGATCCGATTGCTTGTTCTTGTCTATCCGCAATTTCTTCTCCGCATACCATCTCCAGGTTTACCGCTGTTCCTTAACATTATTATAATTTCAGATGTGTGCAATGACTTGCAGTAAGTATATGCTGTAGGTGCACATCGTTTCAAACTTATCCGCATTATATATATATTAATAAGCATTATGCTGTAGGTGCATAATATATATATATATATATATATTAATCTGCATATCGTTTCAAACTTAACCTCAAACTTATTTTGGCTTGATCTGTATGTATGTTGACTTGAGCAGATCCGCATTCCCCTTCAGAGATATCCACATTCTGTTTTAGACCTATCTGTCATCCTGTCATTGTGTTATTCGAAAAGCTTGTCACCAAATAATTTGCAGCTTTAAGTATATATATGCATGACTGTTCCAGCTATTGAGCCGACCATCCAGCCACTTATAGAGCCCGACTATATCACTGATATTTAGGCCGACTAGAGCGAGGAAGTTCCAACGTGTTCTTCATGGTTTATATATCTTGACTTTCATTGATGTTTGAGAGCTATTTGTAAACTTGTCTTTCAGCTTGACTTCCATTCTTCTAGGTCTTGGAGCATGTATTTCTAGACCCTTCATTTATGATACTTATTTATATCTAGAAGACAAAACCTTAGCATATACATTTTTATTAACTTTGTCTTCTTCTTTATAAAGTTCATAATTACATAGTGAATATGAAGATCGACCTAGTTACACTTTTCAACACTCTCTCTTAACTAGGGAGGTATTCATACAGGTACATGGTCACTTTCAAACTTGAGGAATCTCATAAGAAGAATCAGATTGGTAATTGCATCTATATAGCATCATATCAACCAGCATTGTACTAGTGCAAGGCCTTGACTAACAACCCCATCTCTTTAACGAGACAATGGGCTTCAATGCTGGCGAGACACATGACTTATAGACACCTTCGTCATTGTCTCTCCAAGGTACATACTCCACCCAGGTGTTCCCAAAGTATGACCTTCCTGGACTATTCTTCTTTTGCGTAGCTAGCCCTCAAAGAATATCGGTCCCCGACTACTCTTATTTTGAATGCCCGATCACATTCTCAAAGAGTATCGAATGCCAGATGATTACCCAATCCTCCATTCTGTCTTTCCAAGACCAGAATGATGTGTCTATCTCTCCCTCCCAAGGAGGACCTATTCCACAAGGGAATGTACTCATCCTTATACAAAGAATGTACTAAGCTCATCCTTAGGAATTACCAAGTTTCTTCCAAGTAAGAAACTTACCATCAGGCTCCCTCTTAACTAGGGAACTCCAGTAGCAATGGTGAGACACTCAGCTGCTCATGAAGAATTCCTCTCCTTGATGTCATGGATTTTGGTATTGAGGAATCTCCATCTTTTAGCTTCATCGGGCACAGATCATCCATCACTTCCATCCTGAGTCTTGTCAGCTATTAGAGTGATTCACCAGACTTCTTTATCTGGTCCATTATTGTGCCATGCTTCTTTCCTTTGAATCATCTCTTAGGATCATACATCCTTTCTCATGATTAGCTGCCCTGCACAAATTCATCCAGATAAACATTTACATATGAACCCTTTTAAAACAAAAGTTACCTCAGTGATGATCTTTCACCATGACATCTTCTTGTAAGCATCGACATCCTTTATACAGATTGACACATCTCCTAATGATATGTTTTTCCAAGGGTCTTCTTCTCTACCAGACTTCCGTCAGAGTCTTCATATCTCTCCAGGAGATCTCCTAGTCACATCTTCTTGGCCTCCGGGTGACATGGTTGCATGTCATGATCTCTTCCTTTCTGCGCATTCTTGATTCCTAGGAACATACAACTTTCCTAGTTTCTCGTTCATATACAACCACCTCATATTCCATGAGGGCATATTATGTTGATTTCATTTGTTTGTGCATTGAGAGATACTCCTCCATAGATCATACTTCTAAGTTCAGAAGTTCATTACTTGCAACCACATGACATGACTTCAAAACATCCAATGTCAGCGTATAAATATATACATATCTCATATCTTTTTCCCTTGAGTCATCCTGTAGCAATTTCTCAAGAATGAAGAGCTTCATTCCCTTGGCTTGCTTTATCAATATGTCATCAGAAATATATTTCCATGATGACCTTTGCTCTTGATGACTGATTTACATTAGTAATGTTCATAAGTCTCTTACTTAAACTTGCCCTTTTCTTTTGTGAATGTTTGAGTCTGTTATCCTTCAACATTTTTTGCATAGAATAGTTCTTTCAGCTTATCATGTATTTTCTTGGTGTCTTCAATTTTTCATAGACAGAGGGATGTAAGGACTTTGACTGAATCCATAAGAATCCTTTGAGCCCTTCTATCCCTTTCCATATATATTCAGATAAATCTTGATCTTTATCGACTTTTCATGACTTTACTTTCTTCGAGGACTGTGACCATCCTCCTTATGTAGGGATTCTCGGTAGCCCAACCAGCTCATAGATCTCCCTGCAAAAACAAAGTCATTTAACCAAATTTGATTATAGAATGACAAATATTTACTTGGTTCCTTGTACTCAGATTCTTTTCAAGATGGTTCTTTAGACTGACAATTTTGATTTCCATGGATTTCAAATTCTCTATGTGATGACTGAGTTTTTCTTTATGTGGAAGCCTACTGTGGAAGCATAGAAATCATTTTTCCATCAAGTTTGTGATCTTTGTCACCGTGGAGGCATGTTGTTATCTTGTAATATCACCGAAACTGTGGATATGTGAAAATACCAAATCCTTGTAATAACATCAATGTTATGTATCCAGATTCCAGACCCTCTCATAGTGTTGACAATGAAACCTTCTCACGGTGAAGGAACTTAACCCTTATCATAGTAGTGGTACTGTGATAAACGAAACCTGTCTTCTGCGATATCATCGAGAATCTATATAGCGTCATGACTATAGTATCATCATGAGCATAGCATTGTTACAACCCTTACTTCCAAATTATGTGATAGCACATTGTGGAAACAATGAAACTGTTGAAGTACTGCACCTTAATTTGCATTCATCAAACTGATCCGAAATTGACTCACTGTGACTGTATCGAGTGTACATCTTTGATATCCGTACTTGTGTACAGTGATATCCAAATTTCTTTCTTCTTCATACTTGATGTCTTTAATATGGCGAATGGACTAGCTCACTGAAATTGTCAATTCATCGTTTCAAGATACTTCAAAGTATTAGCCCAGAAATGACCTTGGGATCTTGATCTTTATCTTTAGTGCAAACAGATCCTTTCACCGAGACTGCTTCAAAGATGGATGAGTGTTCTTCAAACTGTCATAACCTTTGACCATAGCTTTGAAACCATGTTGAGAATTTGGAGGGTTCTAAGTTAATACACAATTCTCTTTTTGATAATTATTTGTGAGCTTGTCTTCTCTTAATTAATCTTTCATCAAATCAATTATCAAAATACACAGAACACAAATGTTGAGCAGAAGTAATACTTCTATTGTGGGAAGGTAGATCACAGATTTACCTTCCTTACTTTACACTTCAGAATTCATCATCAGTACTGTGTCTTTCTCTTCTTTTACTTGCTGTACGTTCCATACCATCTTTGTATATAATATATTTGTGCTGCTACTGCTGTGATATAATCGCTATCTTATATGTATGCTCTCTGTTGTAGTATCTGCATTTATCTTACGGTATCTGCTGTGGTGTCTGCACTCTGTTCTTGTGCGTTGACCGTAATACTTAGTTTCATGTTTTGCCCGTAGTATCTTCCAAAGCAAGCCCGCATTTTTGTCTTTGAGATCCGATTGTTTGTTCTTGTCTATCCGCAATTTCTTCTCCGCATACCAGCTCCAGGTTGACAGCTGTTCCTTAACATTATTATAATTTCAGATGTGCAATGACTTGCGGTAAGTATATGCTGTAGGTGCATATCGTTTCAAACTTATCCACATTATATATATATATATATATATATATTAATCCGCATTATGCTTTAGGTGCATAATATATATATATATATATATTAATCTGCATATCGTTTCAAACTTAACCGCAAACTTATTTTGGCTTGATCCTTATGTATGTTGACTTGAGCAGATCCGCATTCCCCTTCAGAGATATCCGCATTCTGTTTTAGACCTATCTGTCATCCTGTCACTGTGTTATTCGAAAAGCTTGTCACCAAATAATTTGCAGCTTTAAGTATATATATGCATGACTGCTCCAGCTATTGAGCCGACCATCCAGCCACTTATAGAGCCCGACTGTATCACTGATATTTAGGCCGACTAGAGCGAGGAAGTTCCAGCGTGTTCTTCATGGTTTATATATCTTGACTTTCATCGATGTTTGAGAGCTATTTGTAAACTTGTCTTTCAGCTTGACTTCCATTCTTCTAGGTCTTGGAGCATGTATTTCTAGACCCTTCATATATGATACCTATTTATATCTAGAAGACAAAACCTTAGCATATACATTTTTATTAACTTTGTCTTCTTCTTTATAAAGTTCATAATTACATAGTCAATATGAAGACCGACCTAGTTACACTTTTCAACATTCCCTAGGTAGAGACTAACCCATGGGAAACCACTTGTCCAAGGTACATTAAAAATCAACATGTTCTGCTTTAAGGGGGGCAGTCAAACAAGTGCACTTGGCAACATACTCTCCTCTAGACATTGCACACCCACAGTTGAGCAGTTTTCTGGCATGTAATAAGGGAAGTGCCAAGAAGAGTATGTGCATGGTGCATCTATGACAATGACCCTGTATCCATCAACTGTTATCCTCTAAAAGTATGCGGTGTCACATCTGGCACCACCATTCTCCAACCGCTTGGAGGGTTAGAACCATCATACATCAGCAAAAAATGTACCAAGTATACCAAGGGCAACACCATGATCATATGAGGAAGAAAGCAAGCATCATGATCGAATATATATATATGATGGTCCATCAGGCAAAGACGTGCAATGTACTATCACAATTAACCATAGAAGAGTGAGTTTCCTCCAATCCAAAGGATTAACCCAATCAATTGATGTGCATACACTCAATCCATTCCATAGGCACCATACTGCAATCCACAATGGCTGTAACCCCTCATACAATATGAGGGTAATACCAATCTGTAGCATCAACCCATACCTTCTCCAAGGAGTTCATACTTGCTGTGTTCTCTGTAGGTGTGGAGTTCATCTTTAATCCTGTACCCAAGCTGCCCATCACTTTTCAGCAAATACTGTTGACTCTGTGCCCTTACAGTCATATGTACCTGTACATTGTTCTCTTGTTCTTGTGTCTGTACCATTGCTCAGACCTGTCAGCGCATGCACATCCCCGTTGTCCTTACCTGCATGCATGCCCCCACTCTCATTACCCATCACTCTTCTCCCTGATCTATTGAGCATTTCTAAAACCCTAATTTGCTTAGTAGTATTTTATCTTGCTTTCAAATCCATATTTTTGAACTGAATTATTTAGAATTTCTAACAGTGCCATGTTGCAGAACTTTTTGAGCTTTAATAGGTTCCACTTTCCTCGGGATAAATATTAAGGGAGATGTAACTTGAAATTTTGATTTTTTTAGTTGGTGCCTCTATAATTGCATGTGAGTCTGTTAGAAGGAAAGGTGTGGCAATACAGGCAGACACATTGACAAGTGGAGAATGATAACATATATGTATATGTTCATCAATATGCATGTATGTATGAATGTGAGTGAGGGGAGATATTTATTTGTTTTTTGGGTTATGCATTTTCATTTAAGTGTTCTGTTTTATTATCATGTTACATACAAGAAGTTTCATGAAGTGAATCGCTCCTTTATCAACTTTTTGTAGATGGGTTTGGAATTTGGATAGACCTTCGTAATATTGTTGGACATCACCTTTGCCTACAAGAAAGCTGAAAGATAATTTTTTGTATTTTCAGACCTATCAGATCTAGAGGATGTGGAAGTCCAGAGACAGAGGTTGAATGCTAAGCTTGAGGTATGTTGTTATGATATAGTTTATATGAAAACTAGGGCTATTTTGCAGTTTTATTATTTTTACAATCAACTGTATTTTGCTCCTTTTATGTAAGAAAATATGCTTTTACTATTTTAATTTTTCATGTATCTCTAATTTATTTTCTTTGTTGTTTTAATAATACTACAAAATCATGATTAGATGATCTATTGTCAAGATCATCTATTCATTCTATTAGGGATTATATTGTACTTAGCAGTCCCATTGACCTATTTGTGATTATTTGTTGGACATTAACAAAATTATCTCTTTTATTCTTCTCTTTAAAATTGCAATTGACGATTTTGAAAATCATTTCAATTGCTACAGGAAGATAGTTCTAATCAGCTTTGGGTTACTGGTAAACATAATTCTAGTTCATGTCTTCGCTGCACTAAATCCTGATACTTGTACTGAAGGTCACTTATTCAATGAGTAATCTTTGATGTTGAAGCATATTCTGTGCATCAGCTCCCTTTTCTTTTCACTATTATATCGTTCTATGTTTTAATTTGAATTCCTGATAGGATTTATGTTTTTAAATATATTTACTTATTCAACTGTATGAACTGTTGCCACACAATCTAGCAGGGCCCTAAGAGGGGAACCTATGGGACAACTACTAGACCAAGTGACAACAATGGGACAAAGGCCCACTGTCACCTCAGTCAATGTCCCTTGCTATTTACAGACTTTCACCGATGGGAGGAGTTCCGGTAGGAGGAATCACTTGAAAAGAAAGGATCAATGATTAATGTGTGAAGTGATTCCACTAAGCCCATTCAAGAAGAGGCACAACAATGATTCAACGCTTCAAGGAAGCTAAAGGCTCTCCAAGAAAGACCTAGGGCTTAAGATATTTGCAATAATGATAGGTATGCCTAGAGTCAAGGCTCCAAAGGTGAGACCAAAGGTGAGATAGGACCTCTAAAGAAATCTATGAAATGGTTTGACACCTCAAATAGGCCTTTCGCTCTTCTTAACAGTCCTAATGAAAGCTTATACTAGACCTAGGGAGTTTAGGGATAAACATGGGAAGAAATTCTTCCAAGGTGTTCACTAGGTCAAGGTAAGAGAGGGGAAAGGGTCTCTTGTGATTTATTCTACCGAATACCAGGCTCATATGATCCTCAAGAAGGCCACCTTATCCAAGGAAAACTAACTAGGTTTCCCTTCTAGGGCACACCTAGGGCACACAAATTTACGAAGAAATAACTTTGGGAATTCCACCAAAATTTGATCCGGTATAGCCTATAGGAGACACAAATGAAGAGTTCTATCCAAACATAATTTGAAAATTTCTCCTCTAAAGAATTTCGCTGGATGCCCTAGATAGACGTCCAAGGAAAGAGGGGCCGAAATTTTTGATCACCAAGTTTTCTTGGACCAACGCCTAATCGGGCTATGGAGTCTAATATGATTCAAGATTTGCCAAAACCATCTTCAGGGAGGCCAAAGAATGATGCACTAGCAGCCAATCTTCAACATTTACCTTCTCAATATTTATGGATTTTCATGGAAGAAAAATAAATTCCCATCCACTAGGAACATTCATCTAATTGTCATGCAATGAGTAACATGTGCAATTTACAACCAAATAACCTTTTAATATGATATTCAACAAATTAGGGCACAAGAGAATTAACTAGTTGTAGTAATTCCACACATTGGACATTATTTCAAGAACAATATTCAACAAAATAGCACTTATAAGAGGAGAACGAGATATATCCAACCATAAATCAAGATGTAGATCCAAGAAGAATGAAATTCTAGCTTCCAAAGATATCGAAATACATTAAAGAGTCTCCAATTTGTCTAAGATAAAAATTGCGAATGTCTTTTACAAGAGAAATCCAAGTGATGATGATGCTCTCTCACAATGAAAATGGGTTTTATTGATATAAGATATTTAGAGGTTGATTTCCTATTCTAAAGACCCCAACAGTGTTTTAATGTGCAAAAATAAGGCCTTGGTGACAAGCCCACCAAGTACCTTAAAAAATTATGAATAAAACATCCAATAGTAGGTCGAAATGATGATGTCATGATGAAGTGAGGCTGTTGGAAGGCCACATTGAGTCCTCTAAGTCCTAAAATGAGAGAGAGGGCTCCATAAATGATGCACAAGGGGATGGCCCCTAATGTCCAAGTAAGTCATCATGTGGTGCTCCAAATTGGCTCTGGGGCACAAATACTGGTCTTGTGGGTCTCCTGGTGAGAGATAAGCCTGTAGACTGCTCCAAATGGGGGCACTGATGACGGTGCTTGTCCCCCCATGTCTCAAGGGTGAGACAAACCTCCTTTGGGCCTTGGATCAACTGCCAAACCATGTGTACACTGCTAAGTCGACTGTGGCATTGCTGGTCCAAGTGTGTCATCTCTTGAATAATGTGGGGTGATGAACAAGCTGCTGAAGGCATTGAGGATGTCCATGAGTTGAAACAATGCACTATCACATGATGGAGTCCCATGGCTCTCAACACATCCCTTACAAGTGTCAATATGATCCTTTAGTGGGCTTGGGCCCTAGTTAAGTTGCCTAGCCCCTGATGAAACCACCTGCCAATTTCATATAAGATCCAATGCGGCTCCTCACCATCAGGCACAATAATTCATTAGTGCACCTAAGTGAACCGAGCTTGTTAATCAAGTGCACAAATGAGACTTCATAATGGGCTCCCCTTCCAAATTTGGGGCTTTAAGCATGTAATAGTGTTACCTCCCTAGGTAGGAGTGGCTAATAAACAACCCTATTAGATGTTCCCAACCCCTAAAGGGAAAGACTTGTCCAAGGTACATCCTTTAGGTGATAGGGGTCATGTGAATAATGATGAAGTGGATAGGGACACATGATTCTCAAATCCAACTGCCATGGGTTCAAGGGTGGTAATGATGAGGGATGTGTACATATTTGCGTGTATAGATGTAAGAGGGAGCAATCATGGTACATAAGTTCCCCTGACCATTGTTTTCCCACCTTTTTGCTTTTCCTTTTGCTTTTTCTTGATTTTTTTCTTTATTATACTGCTCAGGGCTCCAAGAGATGAGAGGACACTGTGTATGATATAAGTAGTGATTACCCCCTTAAGGTGGGGTAGTTCATCGCCCATTAGGGGTTGGGAAATGCATGAGTTCCTTAATGATGCAGGGGGCACTCATGGGGCCCTAGGAACCAGGGTGATGGCCATAATGAAGGGGTAGAGCTCATGTTTGACTTTTGCCCATGTGCCAATATAATGTCTTGTCTATCTTTTGCATTTTGTGATATTATTTTCTTTTGTATGTGGCCATGATATGTTTTTAACCCTTTTTTTTAGCTGCATCAACCTTCGGGGTAACATTTCTAGGCCCGACCCAAATGTGTGGAGAAGGGGAGGGGGTGTACTAGAGCCTTGTAGAACTAGTGGTAATGTGGACCTAGAGAAGAAAGATGATGAAATAGGGCATGTAATGTGCGAAGGGGAATGAAAAATGTGAAATGGGAAAATGGGACAGGACTACCTAAATCAGGGTTTCCCAAGTAGTGCCCATCTTGGAGCTATAAGCTAATAGGGGAGATCCCAGGGGACTAGGGTTGAGGATTAACCCCCCATTTAAGGTGAGGGAACAAGTCTACAGTCGAAACCCTTCCTTCTTCCAAGTCACCCAATAATTCATACCCAATGTGCCCAAGGAAAAACAAGCATAAGCACTGGATTGCATAATGAAAACCATACCTTTAGGATTTGATGGCCCACCTTCAAACATATGCTCTCGACAGATGGGTGAGGGGACATATGACTGGCTCAGGGAGCGGAGATCAACTGACACAACTTATCACCTACAGTGGTGGCTATTAGGGGCTGGTTTGTTACTGGTTGAAGACAAATCTAGGAGGAAATTTCTCCTATGGGGTCACCCACTAGTGGTGGGTAACATGAACTTGATGTAAAAATGGAGTCTTTATTTTCTTGCCATGTTGCCACTTTTTCAGCATGAAAACATGGACTATAAGTATATGATGTTAATGACAAATGTTATTTACATAATATTTACTTTTGATGAGGATTAACCAAAGTTACTTCTACTGTGGATATAAGGTAGAGATTCCTTTATTCTAATTCGTAGAGATTATTGTCAAATTGTCCAATGTTATAAAAGCGTGTAATCTTTTACTAAGTGAAGAATATCAAATAAGTGATAACCTTTTTGGTATTTTCAATTTTTGAAAGAAAATTATGGCTTACACTATATAGAAGAATAAATATTCACATAACAAGAGATATCACCTTGATGCAGTCAGTAATGCAATGAGGTTCGAATAGACATTATTAGGTAAATTCCTACTATCGTGGATGATTAGAAAACCTTGGTCCTTAAATTGAACATTTACCTCATTAGAAGACAACTTTTGAAAGACACTCATAGTTCCTTCAAAGACAAACTGATAGTGCTTTTTTGAGAGAGTACACGATTGGCATAGTCACTAAGAAGCAAAGTTGTAATAACTTACTACCTCCCATGTGGTTGCTTCCATCAGGGAGGAAAATGGGGGCTATTAGCATTGTTACCCACCAAATTGGGCAACCCTATAGGAGAAAACTTTTCTCCTACATTTGACAACCAGTTGGACAACTAGCCAGTGGGGCTCCCTTGATAGCCACTACTTGCTGATATTTGCCATGTTCCTCTACCATTTGCATTGCCCATGTGCCTCTCATCATCCGACATTTACACTTGGATGAAGGTGGGCTGTTATTCAAAAGGTACTTTGATAATTTTGTAGTCGGGTGCTTATGCTTGTTTGTTTTGGGCATTTAGGATGGGTAAAAGGGGTGATCTGGAAGATTGACCGATTTTGACTGTAAATTTGTTCTCTCACCTTACCTGTGTGGTTAATCTTTAGACTTAGTGAAGTGGGATCTCCATTAACACCTTAGGGTTATAGGAGGGTACTACTTGGGAAATCGAGATTGAAATAGCGTGTTCATTATCACCTATACCATACTTGAAACTTTTCGTCACACATTGCGAGCCCCATATCTCACTTCTATTCCTCGGGTCTAAATTGTCATTAGTTGTTTGAGATTTGGCCCCCATATGTTAAAACTCCTTGAGTAGGATTGAAAAACTATTACCCTAGAGATTGATGCAGCGAAAAGAGTGAAAAAGCATATCATGGCCACAATGAAAGACAAAGAAAAATATCAAAATGCAAAAGATGGTCGAGACATAAGTTAACGCGTCAGAAAAAGCCTAGCGTGAACCCTACCCTCATTAGTTGTCACTCGATTCTTGAGTACATGATGCTCCTTAACATCCAAAATGAACCCTTGCATGTCCCAACTTTGATGAGTGGTGAAATGTGTCATCTTAAGGGGTAATAAAATGCTACATCATAAAAAGCAAGCTCTAACCCTTGAGCTATATGCGGTAATACAAAGCATTATCAAGAAGAAATAAAAGGCACACAAGAGGGGTGGAAAAATTAGACTGAGTAGTGTTGAATAAAGTTGTCATTGATGGCATCATAATTGAATTATTGAAGAAAACCCTAACCCTAGGTGAAAACCCTAATGCCTAAACCCTAACTACTTGACTAGAACCTAGGTAAAAACCCTAAGGTGTGAAATTATAACCCTAAGTATGTCTAAACCCTGAGATACCCTAGCTACATTTTGTCCTTGCCCTAATAATGAAACCCTAACCTATCATTGCTCATCAAACCCTAAATATCCTAGTTGACCTAATAAAATTAATCTCATTTGTTCTTGCCTATATCTCTATAGTGAAGAAGCCTTAGGAATATAGTATTAAATAAATCCTAGATTAACCCTAAGCCTTAATATATCTTAAGGTGTATAAATAATATATAAATGTCACTCTCAACTTACCATCTTACAAATTCCTTGTCACAAACCAATATGCTAAAATGTATTAAAAGCCAAAAAGATCAAAAGAGAAGAAGGGAAAACCAAAAGTAATACTAATTAAATACATTAGTAAAAACATAGGCCCGCTTCACAAATTCACGTTCAAATAAATTTATTAGTTCAATCTTTCTATAATACTACACCATGACATGCTTTTGAAAATTAAAAGGGAACGTAGCTCCACGCTTCACGTAATTCAAATAAGCTCGAATATTTAATGTCGGCTCCACTTACATATGTCGGCCTCAATCCACATATTGACTTATTCTTTTTTTGTGACGATTGCACCATATTAATACAAATGACTCTAGCCAATTTGAAATGATGATCTCGGTGAAGAATGCGTATAAGAGGTACATAAGAACATAGGAAGTTGAGGAGAATATTTCGGTGTCTAATTTAACTTGTGAAGAGGCTTAACCCGTGGAGGATAGATACCGAAGGTGTAGGGAGATATCTGAAGAATTCGATCAAGAAACTCACAAAAAAGGGATATACGGACTTGTGGTAACAATTTCTCAAACAACTCGATTTAGTGCAGACTTGTAATAACTCGAACCTGATTTATCTATGGCAATTACAGTTTGGGCTTGTATAATATTTCATACTACGCAGACCGAAACTCATTTTTGACAGCTCACACTTGTTCTTACGTCAATCCATGAAGCAACACTTCACAGCGCAAAAATGATTGACACTTGTGAATTAAAAGACTGAGGCAACTTCGAAAGTATCTTTTGAAGTCTGTGCAGTATTTTGAGTTGAACTCTGTTGTAACACAAAAATTCACATATGCTTGAGGTCTCAAATTTGTACATTAAACCTTACACATACGTGCAGTCATCAAATAATTGAATCAGTGATTCTTGAAGCCTTTTCTGCGGCCAGCTAAATGTGACCCATTCCCTACGGCATAACCACTGTAAATTGAACGAGTTGAGCTTTTGTAATATTGGCAATGAGGAACTGACGGAGTAGCTTAATGCAAAACGCAAATCGCAAATTGATGGTACCACAAGGTTCATTCATTCTCTATCTACCTACAATTCCTTTTGGTTACGCTGGGGTATTGTGGCCATTTGGTTAGCTTCATGGAAATTTGAGGGCAAATTTGGTTGGCACAATTGGAGCAGATTTCAAGCGAGCTATTGGGCATTTGTGGAAGTAACCAGTGATACATCTTAAAGAAGACTCTTTGTATATTCCTTTAAAATCTTGTGAAGACAATCTTGTGACCAAATTTGAAGAACCTTGTCGAGGAACTGTAGTGGACCAGACCTTGGGTTTGAACAAGGTTGAAGTAATCTTGAAGGAGCAATCCTAGAGTATACATCCTTGGAGATATTTGTTGGTGTAGTCCTAGAGTATACATCCTTGGTCTTGGAGCTAACTTTGAAGATTTTTGGAGATGCCTGGAGACCATGATTCATTGTTGAAGACATCATGAGGTGACCTTGGAGAAAGTGTTTGGGTAACATGAAGAGTAGTGGTGACAGCTTCTGATAAGACAAGATTGTCATTGATGAAGTGATGTGGAGACTGAGTGAGGGGATAGTTGAAGATTGTCAGGGCTCGTTGAAGAAGACATTGGGAGCCATGAAGTATAACCAAATATATCTTGATGAATTGAAGCAAGAGGTTGGAGCCTCATAAAGACAAGGTTGATGCCTTGGTAGATAGGGTTGGAGCCCTAGAGGACAGGAGTCCTCAAGAAACCAGGTCGGTGCCTGTACCAAAGATAGGGTTGGAGCCCTAGAGGTTGGAGCCTCAAAGTGACAAGGTTGGAGCCTTGGGAGATAGGGTTGGTGCCCTAGAGGTCAGAGCCTCGTGAAGTCCAAGTAGGTGCTTGGCAAAGTACAGGTTTGTGCCTGGAAGGATTGAAGATTGGTGTCTTCATCTAGGGTTGGAGCCCTACACTTATTGTATCTATTTTATTGTAAAGAAGAATTTAATAAAAGCATTTATTCTTATTGTTCATATTGTGTTCTATATATAAGTGATTTAACTGGTAAAAATACAATTGGAAAGAAATACTAATTCACCCCCCTCTTAGTATTTCCAACAATTGGAATCAGAGCCAGTACCTTCATTCAAAGCCTAAAAACTTGAAGGTTGATCGTTAGAACACAAATGGCAAAGCCAAGGAATAAAGGCTCCAAAGCATGTGAAAATGTCTCTTCCTCAATTAAGAATTTAGATGTAAACCAGGTCAATAGAGCTCCATTGTTCAATGGAAATTTTGATATATGGGAGGCAAGAATGAGGAATTTCTTGAAGACTCAAGGAATTGAAGTTTGGAAATCAGTGATTACTGATGACACGATGGGCGAAGAATCCAAGGAGTACAATACAAGAGCAATGAAGGCAATTTTGAATGGGTTACGAAATTCTGTGAAGGTCAATTTTGAAAAATGTTCGTCAACAAAAGTCATATGGGACAAACTTCAAGATCTTCACTCAAAAGGAGAGTTGACAATGATCTCAAGTCAAGAAGATGAGAGAAAACAAGAAAGAAGTCTAAAATCCATCAAGGAAGCTGAAGATAAGAGAGATGACAACAAGGCTAAAGAAGACCTACGAGATGAAGAGAACAAAGAAGACTTTGAAGAAGATATCCTAAATAAACTTATGGATTCCATGGAAGAGATTAACAGGTTGAAAAAGGAAAATGAGGAACTTGAGAAGAAAGCGCACGCTGGTGACCAAAACAAGACAAGGAAGGAAGTTGACCTTGTCAAGCTTCAAGTTCAAGAAAGAGATGAAGAGCTCGCCAAACTTAAGGAGGAATTTCATCAAAAGAAAAGAAAGCATCGTGAAGAAGTCATATCCATGACAAATCAGTTGGATAAGGGAAAGAAAACGGAAGAAACTTTGTTAAGCCACCTTGAACAAAGACTTAAGAGCTTGAACAAATTTGAATCAGAGTTTGGTCAATACAAGGAAGACGTGTCCTCTCTTAGATCTCAACTAGAAGAAGCAAGGAAATAAGCGCAAGGAGCTGAAAGGGTGATGGAATCTCTGGCGTTCATAGAAGGACAAGTTGATGAAGCAGAAAATGAGAGAAACACCATGATATGCCAACTAAAAGAAAAGGATGAAGAAATCTTCAAACTAAAATCAGACTTCAATCTTCTCAAGGATGAAACATGTGAAGCTACAAGAATAAAAGAAGATGTTGAAATTTGATGACTAAAAAGTTTCCTGCAACCTCAACCCGGTTTTAATTTCACCTTATCACTCCCATTCAGTTAAATGCCCTTTCCTATAAACTTACATTCAACATATAGAATTTTGGAAATGAAATTTTCAGATTAAAACACATGGGACTGTCAACACATGCTGAAAATAAATATGGACATAAACAGACCAACAACACAAAAAAATACACACAGTTTTTTGGTCAACTTAGACCCAGGCAAAACCCCTTCAATCTTCTGTGGGGAAAACCTGTTAGAGAGCTCTTCAAATTTGTTTATCTTTCAAGTTCAGGAAAAATACATTTGCAGACAAAACAAAACAGCAAGATACAACTTATCTCTTCAGCCCAAAACTCCTTGAAAACCGTGGCCACTTTGCCTCGATTTTCGTGCCCACTTGAAGCTGAAACAATATTGTACAAACGCAGACTATACTGTATGGATTTTCGTACCGCTGTACGGATTTTTTCTCCAATTTGTTTTTAAAAAACAGCCTTCAAACTACGTGCAGCTCAAAGCATTAAATGTTGTTCGAACTGTACCTTCTGCTGCCTTCAATGCCTTTATTTCCATGCCCAACTTTGCCCAGAAATCACTCCTTCAACTTGTTGCAACAAATTTCTCTTTCATAACTTTTCTCCAGCTCTCAACCTCCTTTCTCCAATCTGCTTATGAAGAATGAATGAATGCAGTCTTTCTTTTCTTTTCCCTCATTTGTTTCCCTAAATGACTTTTGGGCAACCCTAAGATCTAATGGCTCAGATTCATTTAGTTCAAGGGATGAGAATAAATGTGCATTTAATTCTCACTTTCTATTTTTTAACTCACCCATTAAATAAAGTACTCACATTGTACTTTATGTCTAAAGTCACTTTTCACTTTATAATTTAACATTGACTTTACCACTTATAAAGTCACTTTCACTTTATAATTTAATATTGACTTTACCACTTATAAAGTCACTTTCACTTAATAATTTAATATTGACTTTACCACTTATAAAGTCGCTTTCACTTTATAAAGTCACACTTCGGAAAATAATATTTTGGACACGTTTCCCTAGGTAGAGACTAACCCATGGGAAACCACTTGTCCAAGGTACATTAAAAATAAACACTCCCTCTTACCGAGGAAAGTGTTTCTCTCCACACCCATCTTGTCCTTGAAATGGACATGCTTGCCTCTTGGCAAGGACTTCGTGAGAACATCAACCACTTGCTCATCTGTCGATATATACTCCAACTTCACTGCCCCCTTCTGAACATAGTCCCTGATGAAATGATATTTGATGTCAATGTGTTTTGACTTGTCATGAAACACTGGATTCCCTGTGAGTTTAATGCAACTCTAATTATCACAGTGAATAACCGTCGGTCTCAACTCCTGATCAAATAGGTCATACAATAACTTGCGAAGCCAAATGGCCTCACAACTAGCCTGGCTAGCAGCTATATACTCAGCCTCAGAAGAGCTCAACGCAACTAACTTTTGCTTTCGATTGAACCACGACACTACTGCCAAAGCCAATTTGAAGCAACACCCTGAAGTGATTTTCCTGTTAGAAGCACTCCCTGCCCAATCTGAATCTGTGTAACCTGCCAACCTCACTCTATCTCCCCGCCTATAGTCCAGACCATAATCTACAGTCCCCTGCACGTAGTGAAGAATGTGGTTTGCAGCTACCCAGTGCATCCTCCTGGGCTCAACCATGAACTGGATAAGTGTGTTCACTGCAAAGCATATATCTGGCCTAGCATTGACCAGATACATCAAGGACCCAATAAGCTCCCTATATAATGTGGGATCCACCAAACTAGAATCCGAAGCATGAAGCTTCTTCCAATTGGTGATCGTGTAGACATGGGTCTACAGTCTGCCATGTGAAATCTACTCAACACATCCACAACATATTGTCCCTACCCCAAAAAGATATGCCCCTCCTCCTGCCACACCTCAAGCCCCAAAAAGTAATGCATCAACCCAATGTCCTTCATCTCGAACTCCATAGCAAGATCCTCCTTGCAACCACTAATCAATCTCTCTGCCCCAGTAATGAACACGTCATCAACATATAGCACAAGAATGAGCGGATCATCCCCTACAACAATGTAGTATAGGTTCGGAATTGCATCACTCTTCGTGAAACCCATCTGTTGCAAGTAAGTATAAATCCTCAAATACCAAGCTCTCGGAGTTTGCTTAAGTCCGTAGAGTGCTCGCCTTAACCGACATACATGGGTCTCCTGCCCAAGGACCTCAAAGCCCTGTGGCTGCTCAACATACACCTTCTCCTCTATAACACCGTTCAGAAATGCGGTCTTCCAATCCATTTGATGGATCTGCCAACCCATTTCTGTAGCAATAGAAATAAGGGATCAGATAGAAGTGTATTGAGTTACGGGAGCGAAGGTCTCATCATAGTCAAGTCCCTCTATCTGTGAGAACCCTCTAGCCACAAACCTCGCCTTGAACTTCTCAATGCTGCCATTCGCAACATACTTGATCTTGTAGAGCCACCTGGAAGTCACAACTGACTTGCCCTCAGGGCTAGGCACCACCTGCCAGACATTGTTCTTAATGATAGAGGCATACTCCTCCACCATAGCCTCTCTATACCTCCTGAATTGCAGCCTCCTCATAACTAGTAGGCTTAGAGTCAACAATGCTGGTAGCCTTGGCTACATAATTGCAAAACCGCTTAGGCGGCACACTCTCCCTGTTCACCCTCTTCGAAGGACAAACAGACTTTGCTTCTTTCAAGGTGCCTTGAAGCCACTTGGGCCTCCTCTTCCCCGAAGAAGCTTCCCCATAGGGAACCTCATCCTCTTCCCCCCAGTCTAGTGAACCTGAAGGTTTGCCTACTGACCTAGATGTGCCTTTACCAACACCTGTCCTCGAAGAACCTGTGCCTGTGTTAGCTGAGGTGCCATGTGAATTCTGTACCAGTGGACTCCCTAAAGAAGTGCTCGGTGAACTCGCCACTGGTGCCCCAGATGTCACTAACACTGAAGTACCTCCTGTACCAGTCGATTTAGAACCGTGAGGTCTTGCTCCATGTACCTGACCTCCCTGCTGAGGAGAAGTTTGTGACTCCCTCTCATCATACTCCCGTGATGTCTGATAGGCCCTCTCCTTCTCGAACTTCACATCCCTCCTAATCACCACTCTCTGTTTAGAAGGAATGAAGATCCGATAGGCCTTCAAAGTCTCGCTGTAACCCATAAAGATACCCTTCTCTGCCATGGGTTCCGGCTTCGTCCTCTGTTCATTGGGGATATAAGAATATGTGAGACATCCAAAGATACGAAGATGTCCCACACGAGGCTTCTCTCCAGTGAAGGCATTTGCTGGAGTCATATTCCCCAATACTCTGTGAGGACTCTTGTTCTGAAGATAAACAACAGTATTGTAGGCCTCAACCCACAAAAACAAAGGCAACCCCAGATCATGAATCATTGCTCTAGCAGCCCCAACAGTAGCTTTGTTCTTGCTTTCAGGCACCCCATTTTGCTGGGAGTTGTAAGGAACCGTGAACTCTCTCCTAATGCCCTCCTGTGCAAAGAAGTCAGAAAACCCACCATCGGTGTACTCACGATCATTGTTTGACCTCAAGACCTGAATCTTCCTACCTGTCTGCTTTTCCACAAGAGCTTTGAACTCTTTAAAGCGACTGAAGACCTCACCCTTGGTCTTCAGGAAATATATCCAAGTCCTCCTAGAGTAGTCATCAATGAATATAACATAATACTCATAACCACCCAAGGACACATGAGACATAGAACCACTAATATTAGTATAAATCAAGTCTAGTATACCTGTAGATTTGTTGTCGCTCACTGGAAATGGTAACGTGGTGTACTTGCCCAAAGCACACCCTTTGCAGACCTCATAATGCTCGACACTGAAATCAGGAACTCCACTAGTGATCTCCCTCAGAACTCTCAAAGCTCCGTGATGCATATGCACCATCCTTTGGTGCCATAACTCGCACAAGTCTCTATTGTTGGTGGTACTAGTGTGAGTTCTACCAGATGTGCTACTCACCAATGGTCCTGCCGATTGAACACTGAACCTGTATAGTTTCCCAGAGCGTACTCCAATCACTTTGGATGAAGTGATGAAGCTCCCTTGGGATGCATCAATACCTGCCCTCTTGAGAAGGTGACGTCAAACCCCTTCTCCTCCATAGCAGACACTGAAATCAAGTTCTTCTTCATCCCCGGAACATACAAAACATCCATGACCTTCAATGGAGGCAAAGACTTCCTCTCAAAGTTCACATTCCCAACACCAACAACTCTCACAATGCGGTCATCTCCTAGTACAATCTCAATATCAAGTGTCTTTCCTGCAAGCTCTGAAAATAACTCCCGCGCCCCTGTCATATGACAGGAAGTCTCGCTGTCTATGTACCACACATCGGATGATGTACTCCTACTAGATGTAGAAGTAATAAATGCAAAATCCCTGTCAAACTGTAAAGCAAACTTCTCCACCTCTGCTGAAGTTGCAGTACCCTTCTCCCCTTGTTTTTCCTCTCAGGACACGTAGCAGCATAGTGTCACATCTTCTTACATGCCCAACATTTGACTTTGGACATATTCGTATCTTTCTTCTTCTTCTTCTCCTTTCCCTTAGCCCCATCTGATGGGGCCCCTTGCTTGGCCTTCCCTTTGTTCTTCCCCCTGGCTGTCAAGGCTACATCCTCCTCATCTTCTATCTTCACCCCACCACTGCCAGTCTTCCATATCTCATGCTGCACACAATCATCCTAGAATCTGTCCCAATTGGGAAGATTCTCCCTAGAGGTAACAATGTCTCCAAAGACCTCCCAAGACTTAGAAAGTCCCGCTACGTCTATCCTGACTAACTCTGTGGGTGCAACTACTTCACCAATAACAATCAAATCATCATGTCCTGCCAAGATAATGAACTACAACTTCAGCCTTTGTCATCTTGATGTTCTTCAATTGTTCTTTGAGTACCATCTTCCTGCTCCCATTGGTACTTTGATAGAGAGTGGTTAGAGTTGTCCACATCTGATATGCATATGTGTTTCCTCTCACCTGAGGAACCACATGATCCTTAAGACCGTCCATCAAAATCTTTTTTGCCATTGCATTATGTTTTGTGAATTCAACAAGTTCATCTGCATCAGTAGGAGGTACAACCTCTTGCCGCACTATGTCCCAAACTGCGGCCTCCTCAAACACTGTCAGAATTCTATCCTTCCAAACGACATAGTTGGATATCCCATCTAGTCTGTCTTCTATCTTTAAGAACATGGCCATGACTCCTGTCCAAAATTTACAAAACCAAGAAAATGGAGAAATGAACTTTCCAGCACACCTTGCTGTCCTAAAAGTTTAGTCTGTGTGAAATTTCACCTTGCCTTCCCAAAATATCAGTTTGCTTTCCAAATTGAGTTTGCTGTCCCAAAATATCAGTTTGTTAACAAACTGAGTTTGCTGCCCAAAAATTCAGTTTGCTGTCCCAAGCTAGTGTCTGTTCAAATTGCAATTTTCAGCTTGTAGCTCTGATACCATGTTGAAATTTGATGAATAAAAAGTTTCCTGCAATCTCAACCCGGTTTTAATTTCACGTTATCACTCCCATTCCGTTAAATGCCCTTTTCCATAAACATACATTCAACATATAGAATTTTGGAAATGAAATTTTGTAGATTAAACACATGGGACTATCAACACATGATGAAAATAAATATGTACATAAACAAACCAGCAACACAAAAAAATACACAGATTTTTTGTCAACTTAGACCCAGGCAAACCCCTTAAATCTTCTCCGGGGAAAACTTGTTAGAGAGCTCTTCAAATTTATTTATCTTTCAAGTTCAGGAAAAATACATTTGCAGACAAAACAAAACAAGATACAACTTATCTCTTTAGACCAAAACTCCTTGAAAATTGTGCCCACTTTGCCTCGATTTCCGTGCCCACTTGAAGCTGAAATAGTACTGTACGAACGCAGATTGTACTGTACGGATTCCGTACGGACTGTACATATTTTTTCTCCATTTTTTTTTCAAAAACGACACTCGATTTGCATGCAGCTCACAACATTAAATGTTGTTCGAACTGTGCTTTCTGCTGTCTTCTATGCCTTGAATCCTGTGCTCAGCGTTGCCCAGAAATCACTCATTCAGCTTGCTGCAACAAATTTCTCTTTCAAAACTTTTCTCTAGCTCTCAGCCTTCTTTCTCCAATTTGCTCATGAAGAATGAATGAATGCAGTCTCTCTTTTCTTTTCCCTCTCTTGTTTTCCTAAATGACTTTTGGGCAACCCTAAGATCTAATGGTTCAGATTCATTTAGATCAAGGGATGAGAATAAATGTGCATTTAATTCTCACTTTCTATTTTTTAACTCACCCATTAAATAAAGTACCCACATTGTACTTTATGTCTAAAGTCACTTTTCACTTTATAATTTAACATTGATTTTACCACTTATAAAGTCACTTTCACTTTATAATTTAATATTGACTTTACCACTTATAAAGTCACTTTCACTTTATAATTTGATATTGACTTTACCACTTGTAAATCCACTTTCACTTTATAAAGTCACACTTAGGAAAAGAATTATTTTGGACACTTTTCCCTAGGTAGAGACTAACCCATGGGAAACCACTTGTCCAAGGTACATTAAAAATCAACAGAATAAATGGAGATTAGTCTAGTAAAGGAGAATGAAGAAATCTTCATAATGAAATCGAATATCATCTCCCTTAAAATTGAAGCACACGAAGCAACAAGTATGATGGAAGAAATGAAGAAGCAACTAGTCACGAAAGATGAAGATTGTGAAAATTTGAAAGGAGAAATTGTCTTTCTTAAAAATGAAGTTGAGTTGCTAAATAAGAATTGAAGAGTTCTCAAACCCTAGATGACATCCTATGTCATCAAAGATCCCCACTTGATAAATCAGGTCTTGGCTATGCAGGTGAACCTTCAAATAATGCAAACCCTAATTCTTCAAACAACAAGGATGTGGAGAAGCCTGAAAGAAATGTCGATGCCCCCAGTTCCAACAAAGGTTAGGAGAAGAGTCAAGATGACATTCAAAGAAACCCTACTCCAATAAGATATGTAGATGGTGTCAAGAATGCAAGAGGCAATAAATTTGATCAAAGAATCCCAAGACATAATGACTTCGGAAATACATGAGGGCAATCTCCATCCTCCAAGTACCAAAGTATATTTTTTGGTTATTATTATACTTGTACAAATTTTGGGCACATTGCAAAGGATTGTAGGGCATACCACAAGGACAAATATAATGGTCCTCATCAACTCCCTAGAAGCAACTTTGCAAAAAGAAGTAATGATTCCTCATTCATGAACAAGATGAAGTGCTTCAATTGCCATGACATTGGACATATGGCTCGTGACTGTGACTTGACATGGGTCCCTAAAACCATGACAACCAAGCTAGAGAAGAAAGTTACACAAGTATGGAGAAGGAAGCAAATTGGATCCGAAAATCTCTTAAACACTCAAGCCAACAACACATTTTGTTGATTTGATGATGACATCCTTGGTAGATATGATATTCCAAGTGTTTGATAATGAGATTCTGCCAAAGGAGACCATGCATACTATTAGGGGGAGCTTATGATTCTTAATCATTCTTGCAGAAGCTATTCGTGAATAGGCCCTATGAAACTCTTGATGAGTCACACATGGATAATCATCTCTCGAGAATAATTCCATTAAAGAAAATCATGATATTGTTGAATATGTGTTCCACTTGATCACAAGGCAACAATATTTTTTTTCTTAGAAAAAAAAGAAGAACTAGAAGAGTTCATGCTGGCAAGGGGAGTTGGTTGATTGTCTACCTCATCCATTTCCATGAAGCCATGTTGAGGCTCAGGGAGAGCAGGTACGTTAAAGAAAAGCGTAATGACAGAGGAAGTTACAAAAAACAACATAACAAGAAGGAGCATTATGACAGGGGGAGCAACATGTCAAGAAGCAACTTGATAGGGGGAGTATTTGGGCACCCCATTTGCCATTGATGTCAAAGGGGGAGAGAATGTTGAAAGGGGGAGATTATTGCCATCAATGCCAAAGGGGGATATTGTTGAATAAAGTTAACTACTTGACTAGACCCTAGGTAAAAACCCTAAGGTGTGAAATTCTAACCCTAAGTATGTCTAAACCCTAATATACCCTAGCTACATTTTGTCCTTGCCCTAATAATGAAACCCTAACCTAGCATTGCTCATCAAACCCTAAATATCCTAGTTGACCTAATAAAATTAATCTCATATCCATTGTTCTTGCCTATATCTCTATAATGAAGAAGCCTTAGGAATATAGTATTAAAGAAATCCTTGATTAACCCTAAGCCTTAATATATCTTAAGGTGTATAAATAATATATAAATGTCACTCTCAACTTACCATCTTACAAATTCCTTGTCACAAACCAATATATTAAAATGTATTAAAAGCCGAAAAGATTAAAAAAAAAAGGGAAAACCAAAAGTAATACTAATTAAATACATTAGTAAAAACATAGGTCTGCTTCACAAATTCACGTTCAAATAAATTTATCAATACAAACTTTCTATAATACTACACCATGACATGCTTTTGAAAATTAAAAGGGAACACAGCTCCACGCTCCACGTAATTCAAATAAGCTCGAATATTTAATGACAACTCCACTTGCATGTGTCGGCCTCAATCCACATATCGAATTATCCTTTGTTTGTGACGGTTGCACCATATTAATAAATATGACTCAAGCCAGTTTGAAATAATGATCTCGGTGAAGAATGCGTATAAGAGGTACATAAGAAAATACGAAGCTGAAGAGAATATTTCAGTGTCTAAGTTAACTTGTGAAGAAGCTTACCCTGTAGAGGATAGATAACAAAGGCGTAGTGAGATATCTGAAGAATTCGATCAAGAAACTCAAAAAAAAAGGATATACGGACCTGTGGTAACAATTTCTCAAACAACTCGATTTAGTGAAGACTATTATCTTTAATTTGATTATCATGCAATTCTGATTTAAGGCGTATAATATGTGAAATTTTCAAGGAATATTTCTACAACATTTCTCCTACTTATGAGATAAGTTATTTACAGATGCTTCAGTAAATTCTGAAATAAACACATTTGCAGATCTTCACTATCATTAAGAGCATAAGAACAGAAAGATAATTTACACAAGTAGCACAATAGAAACAACCACATGAACACAGTTATTTTTGGACAATTGTCCCCGGAAAAACCCAATGTGGGAAAACCAGTGCAACAGATGAGGGTTTTATATTTATCTTTAGAAATGGAAAGTACATTTACAAGAGTCTGATGAGCAGAGAAAAATTTGCAAACACCTGGCTGAATTTTCTGGACCTAGACAAATTTCAGGCCCTCGGGGTGACCTCCTTCACCCTCTGCGTCATCCAGCGTGAGAGCTTTGCGCAGTCTCTCCCTGGACTGCGTGATTCTGTGTGGAGGGATTCTTGCTGCTGATCAACTCACCCTTCCCTTCATCCTCCTGACTTTTGCTTCCCGATAACTGATTCCTCCCTCCTCCTTCTGCTTCTGCAACCCTGCCACTACAATCTCACCCACTGAAATCGAATTCTCTTGCTTCAAAATCGATTTCCTTCGAGTACTGAGAGTGTCCCTGGCTTGATTTCCAAATGGCCCTCAAGTCTCTTCTTATAGTCTTCTAACTGATGAATCAACGATCAAGATTACATCGTTAATCAATGGCTCAGATTAAAAGATGACTTGATCTTCGTTTTCTAGAAGATTCACAGTCTGCCCTATTAATACCATTTAATTATTTAGTTTCCCCAAGTTTAAACTTAGGGTCTGCATTATAATAATTACTTATTTTAATAAAGTCATATCCGAGTGGAATTTCCACAAACGATTTTTGGGTTCTCTAGATCACTGATGTCCAAGCCTCTCTACCAAAAATGAGACTTGGAACACTTTCCGATGCTATAGAAATCAACACTCCCTCTTAGCGAGGAAAGTGTTTAAGCAAGATACCGCTGTACTACTCCGACTCTACATCATCTGTTGCACTAATGATGTCCTGGCTGCTGCCCCTCATCTCTGCGCTGCTGCTTCCTGTATCGCTACCGTGCCACTGCAGCATTGGTATTGCAACTCCCTCTTCTTCTGAAGACCACCATTTCCTCTAATGGAAGGGGTTCTCGACCATCCCCATCTCTCTGAAGTAAGTGAACTTGATCTTACTTAGAGCCTTTGTGAGGATATCTGCCACCTGTTCTCCTGTAGGAGTGTATTGCAACTGTACTGCTCCCCTCTGGACATAGTCCTTGATAAAGTGACACCGAATGTCAATGTGTTTCGACCGGTCATGAAACACAGGATTTTCAGAGAGCTTAATGCAGCTCTGATTATCGCACATATCCGGGTGGCGGTTCTATCAAGCTTCTTGAGTAGGTTGAGAGCAATTTGCGAATATAGCCTTACGAGGCACGTGTTTCAACACCATGTACTTCTGCCTGTGGGCACCCAGGTGCTACGGACTTTTGTTTTCTTGCACCGGAGGGAATTCTTGATTCGAAGGCGAAACAGGTACCCATTGGTACTTTAGATCTACTATGCTTCCGGCCAGTCTGCATCCCAGCCAGACACACTCAGCGGATCTCATTACTCTTGGTGTAGTTCGGCCCTTACTCATTACATCCTCTCATAAATTATCTGAGAACATGTTTGATTCTTGCCAGGTGAGCCCTCCTTGCTTCCACCATGGCCGTGAGGTATTCGCATATGAATGTTTGATGTACAATGATGTTGATTACATCAATGATAGATTGTTTGTTTGCTTTCATGTGGGATCAGCCTCATCATCCTCCGATGTGTCTATCTTCTTCCAGTTAGTAATCATTGGCGTGGCCATGGGTCTACAGTCTTCCATTTGAAATCTCTTCAAGATTTTTGTCATGTATCTTCCTTGTCCTTGGAAGATTTCCCCTTTCTGTTGCTAGACTTCTAATCCAAGAAAATAGTGCATCTGCCTCAGGTCCTTCATGTCGAATTCTGTTGCCAGATTCTCTTTGCAGTCCTTGATGAGCTTGGATGATCCGGTCAAAAACAGGTCATCCACATAAAGAACAAGAATAAGCGGCTCATCTCCTACTCTTAAGTAGTATAGGTTGGGATCTGCGTCACTCTTGACGAACCCCATCTTTTGTAAGTAACTATCAATCCATCCATACCATGCCCTGGGGGCTTGTTTTAAGCCATACAAGGCTTTTTAAGCCTGCAAACATGAGTCTTCTGCTCATGTGTCTCGAAGCCCTCTGGCTGCTCTATGTACACTTCCTCCTCTATCACCCCATTCAAGAACGCTGTCTTGACATCCATTTGGTGAATCTCCCATCCCATCTGCGCAGCCAGAGAGATGACGGATCTGATAGAAGTCTATTGCGCTACTGGAGCGAAGGTTTCTTCATAGTGAATGCCTTCCTTCTATGCATACCTCTTAGCTACAAACCGTGCCTTGAACTTCTCTATGCTGCCATTTGCAGCATGTTTGATCTTGTAGATCCATCTGGATCCTACAACCTATCTGTCCTGTGGTCTAGGGACTACTTGCCATACATCATTTTTCATGATGGAGCTATACTCCTCCACCATGGCATCCACCCATACTTGATGCTGAGATGCTTCCCGAAAGGTAGATGGTTCACCAACCTGAGCTACTAGTGCCTGATATCTGTTTGGTTGTTTCCTTATCCTCTTTCCTTCTCTAGGGGCTCCAACAAATTCTCTTGCATCCTTAAGAATTTGTTGAAGTTCTCTACTCGGTCTCCCATCAGTTGTGGGCAGCTTACCTGTTCTTCCTCTTGTTCTTCTTCGGAGGAGCTCTCCTCAGAATTATTGTGCCTTAGGGAGGCACTTGACCTCTCCTCTGTAGGTCGTTGAGGCTGTGCCTGTGGATCTTCCTCAATCTGCGTATCTGTGGCCATTTCTCAAGATTTCTTGAAGGCTCTCTCTTCCAGGAATTTCACATCCTTTCTTACCACGACTTTCCCGCTCTCTGGAATATAGATGCGATATGCCTTTGCATTCTCGCTATAGCCCATTAGAAAACCCTTTTTTGCAGTTTGATCCAACTTCTTTCTCTTTTCATCTGGAATGTGGCGGTACACCATGCTGTTGAATATCCTGATGTGGCTCACTTCTGGCTTGCTGCTTGTGAACACACTCTTGGGAGTTACCTTCCCTAAAGCTCTATTGGGAACTCTGTTTTGAATATATTCTACTGTATTGCAGGCCTCTACCCATAAGAATTTGGGCATATCTTGGTCGTACAACATTGCCCTTGCAGCTTCTATTATGGTCCGATTCTTCTGTTCTGCAACTCCATTTTGCTCTGGGTTGTATGGAGCTGTCCATTCTCTCTTGATGCCTTCCTTTGCACATAAATTTGTGAAGTCTTTATCGATATATTCTGCACCGTTGTCTGACGACAACTTCTTGATCTTCTTTCCTGTAGAGTTCTCCACCAATGCTTTGAAATCTTCAAATCGATCAAGGACTTCATCTTTGGCTTTCAAAAAATAGATCCAAGTTTTCCTAGAATGATCATCAATGAAGGTGGAAAAGTACTTTGCCCCACTGAGAGCAGTTGTGGACATTGGACCGCAAATGTCAGAGTGTATTAATTTTAATACACCTTTGGCTCTGCTGATGCTTCTTGGAAATGTTGCCTTAACGTACTTCCTTAGTACGCATCCCCTGCAAACTTCATCTTTCTTCGTGTTGAGTTTAGGAGCTCCTATGACAGTATTTTTGAGAATCCCCAAGGCTCCATTATGTAGATGCCCCATCCTTCTGTGCCATAATTAATTCAAATCTCTGTCGTCTGTACTGCCAATTAGGGCCACCGAAGATTCAAGCTTGAGCTTATACAACTTGTGACTTGTTACTCCGATTTGTGCCTTTTTGCTCCAGTTAGGGTGTTTGACATACACTTTATCTCGAATAAAGTATACGTCATAGCCCTTGTTTTGAAGTTGAGATACTTAGAGTAAATTCATCCCCAACCCTGGTACATGCAGAACATTCGTGGCTCGAATCTTGTGGCCATCCTTGGTTTGAAATGTTACGGTACCTCTCTTGATGCGGGTACATTTTGCCTTGTTTCCCATAGTTATCTGGAAATTCATCTGTTCTTCTTGGTAGCTCGAAAAACATTCTTGAACCCCCGTCATTTGAGCAAATGCTCCATTGTCAATATACCAAACACTTCGAGGAGCTGTGCTCGACACACAAGCAAGATCCTCCTCTAGTCTGGATGCCAACACTTGCATGTCGTGTTCTCTCTGCATTTCTGCGTGCTCTGGAGGATTGTGTGAACCCTTCCAGATGATGGAACTTTGGTCCATGGCAGATCCTCCCTTTCTGTTTTTAGCCCGTTGCTCTGATACCATGTGAAATTTTCAAGAGGAAAATTTTTCTGCAATACTTGGTTTATTTCTCCTACCTATGAGATGAGCTATTTACAAATGCTTCAGTAAATTCTGAAATAAACACATTTGCAGATCTTCACTATAATTAAGAGCACAAGAACAAAAAGAAAATTTACACAAGTAGCACAATTGAAAAAACCACATGAACACAGTTATTTTTAGACAATTGTCCCCGGAAAAACCCAATGTGGGAAAACCGGTGCAGCAGATGAGGGTTTTATATTTATCTTTAGAAATGGAAAGTACATTTACAAGAGTCTGATGAGCAGATAAAATTTGCAAACACCTAGGTGAATTTTCTAGACTTTCCAGACAAATTTCAGACCCTCGGGGTGACCTCCTTAACCCCTTGCGTCATCTAGCGTGAGAGCTTTGCGCAGTCTCTCCCTGGACTGTGTGATTCTGCGTGGAGGGGGACTTGATCAACTCACCCTTCCCTTCATCCTCCTGACTTCTGCTTCCCGATAACTGACTCCTCCCTCCTCCTTTTGCTTCTGCAACCCTGCCTCTACAATCTCACCCATTGAAATCGAATTCTCTTGCTTCAGAATCGATTTCCTTCGGGTACTAACAGTGTCCTCCGCATGATTTCCAAATGGCCCTCAAGTCTCTTCTTATAGTCTTCTCGTTGATGAATCATCGACCAAGATTATATCGTTAATCAATGGCTCAGATTAAAAGATGACTTGATCTTCGTTTTCTAGAAGATTCACACTCTGCTCTATTAATACCCTTTAATTATTTAATTTCCCTAAGTTTAAACTTAGGGTCTGCATTAAAATAATTAATTATTTTAATAAATTCATATCCGAGTGGAATTTCCACAAACGATTTATGGGTTCTCTGGATAACTGATGTCCAAGCTTCTATACCAAAAATGAGACTTAGAACACTTTTCGATGCTATAGAAATCAACATAATATTTCATAATATGCAGATTGGAACTCATTTTTGACAGCTCACACCTGTTCTTATGTCAATCCATGAAGCTAACCAAATGGCCACAATACCCCAGCGTAACCAAAAGGAACTGTAGGTAGATAGAGAATGAATGAACCTTGTGGTACCATCAATTTGCGATCTGCGTTTTGCATTAAGCTACTCCGTCAGTTCCTCATTGCCAATATTACAAAAGCTCAACTCGTTCAATTTACAGTGGTTATGCTGTAGGGAATGGGTCACATTTAGCTGGCAGCAGAGAAGGCTTCAGGAATTACTGATTCAATTATTTGATGATTGCACGTATGTGTAAGGTTTAATGTACAAATCTGAGACCTCAAGCGTATGTGAATTTTTGTGTTGCCGTAGAGTTCAACTCAGAATACTGCACAGACTTCAAAAGCTACTTTCGAAGTGGCCTCTCAGTCTTTTAATTCACAAGTGTCAATCATTTTTGTGCTGTGAAGTGTTGCTTCATGGATTGAAGTAAGAACAGGTGTGGGCTATCAAAAATGAGTTTCGATCTGCGTAGTATGAAATATTATACAGGCCCAAACTATAATTGCAATAGATAAATAAGGTTCAAGTTATTACGAGTCTTCACTGAATCGAGTTGTTTGAGAAATTGTTACCATAGGTCCGTATATCCCTTTTTTTGTGAGTTTCTTGATCGAATTCTTCAGATATCTCACTACACCTTCGTTATCTATCCTCCACGGGTTAAGCCTCTTCACAAATAAACTTAGACACCGAAATATTCTCCTCAGCTTCCTGTTTTCTTATGTACCTCTTATATGCATTTACCAAGATCATCATTTCCAATTGGCTTGAGTCATTTGTATTAATATGGTGGAACCGTCATAAACAAAGGATAAGTCGATATGTGGATTGAGGCCGACATATGTAAGTGGAGCCGACATTTATTCGAGCTTATTTGAATTACGTGTAGCGTGGCGAAGTGTTCCCTTTTAATTTTCAAAAGCATGTCATGGTGTAGTATTATAGAAAGATTGTATTGATAAATTTATTTGAACATGAATTTGTGAAGCGGACCTATGTTTTTACTAATGTATTTAATTAGTTTTGGTTTTCCCTTTTTGTTGTTTAATCTTTTTGGCTTTTAATACATTTTAGTATATTGATTTGTGACAAGGAATTTGTAAGATGGTAAGTTGAGAGTGACATTTATATATTATTTATACACCTTAAGATGTATTAAGGCTTAGGGTTAATCTAGGATTTCTTTAATACTATATTCCTAAGGTTTCTTCATTATTGAGATATAGGCAAGAACAATGGATATGAGATTAGTTTTATTAGGTCAACTAGGATATTTTGGGTTTGGTGAGCAATGATAGGTTAGGGTTTCATTATTAGGGCAAGGACGAAATGTAGCTAGGGTATCTCAAGGTTTAGACATACTTAGGTTTAGAATTTCACACCTTAGGGTTTGTAACTAGGGTCTAGTCAAGTAGTTAGGGTTTAAGTCTTTAGGGTTTTCACCTAGGGTTAGGGTTTGCTTCAATAATTCAATTATGATGCCATCAATTACAACTTTATTCAACAATCTTCCCCTTTGGCATTGATGGCAATAATCTCCCCCTTTCAACATTCTCTCCCCCTTGGACATCAATGGCAAATGGGGTGCGCAAGTACTCCCCCTATCAAGTTGCTTCTTGACATGTTGATCCCCCTGTCATAGTGCTCCTTCTTGTTATGTTGTTTTTTGTAACTTCCTCTGTCATTACGCTTTTCTTTAACGTACCTGCTCTCCCTGAGCCTCAACATGGCTTCATGGAAAGGGATGAGGTAGACGATCAACCAACTCCCCCTGCCAGCATGAACTCTTCTAGTTCTTTTTTTTCTAAGAAAAAAAATATTGTTGCCTTGTGATCAAGTGGAACACATATTCAACAATATCATGATTTTCTTCAATGGAATTATTCTTGAGAGATGATTATCCATGTGTGACTCATCAAGAGTTTCATAGGGCCTATTCACGGATAGCTTCTGCAAGAATGATTAAGAATCATAAGCTCTTCCTGATAGTATGCATGGTCTCCTATGGCACAATCTCATTATCAAACATTTGGAATATGCCCAAGCAACGTCTTTCATTCTAGGAGCCATTTTGGACTGATATTTGGACTTGGAAATGAAAGGTTTAAATCTGAAAATGAAAACAAAAAGAAAAACATCTCATTTAATGTTTCTCTCACAAAAATTTATGTTTTCAATTTCCAGATTTGCAAAAAAAAGAAGAAGCAAAGGCAGATTTGAGAAGTGAAAAAAAAACCTCTAGGCTCTAGCTTCCTCAATGCTCCTCCGAAAACCAACTCCACAACTCTTTACAAATTCCTCACAAATGCTCACTCAAATGCAATGAGATAGCTATGAGGAAATGAGAGGGCTTGGGTAGCTTTTATAGGCTTGGGAGGGGTTAGAGGGCATACCAAAAACGTAAAATGCAATTGAAATCCATTTAAGTCGCTTTGTGGGGTTCGCAGTTCGCTGTGAGTGGTTCTGCTGGTTTAACTCGGACTTGGCCGAGGCAGCCGGTTTGTGACTGAACCGGCCCGACCAGGGGGTTGGCTCGGCTGAATCCGAGCTGGCTCGACCGTTTTTTAAAACAATGGTTGTAACTATAACATAATATAAGGATTGACATAACTAGGCTAACAAATTAATCGTCGCAACTTAAATTGACTGATTGAAGAATTGGCAGAACTGACTCAATCCTAAACTAACTGATGCCCCCTTTCGTAGAGTGAGAATTACCAAAGGAACTTTATTAGCATAGTAGGGCTTTAGTCATGTGCCACTCACCCAACCGGGCAAAAAAAATTCATCAAGCTGAGCAGGCGTAACAACTCCAGAATTCCTTATCTTTGCAACAAAGAAAGGACCCAACCAATGCATTTGTAACTTACTAGGATGCTTAAGATATTTGCTGTCTTAAAGTAATTCTCGATCTCCAACAGGAAAGGACTTCTTCTTTATATGCCTGTCATGCCAGGCTTTTTGTCGTTCTTTTTCAACAGTATGATGGAAATTTGCAAGGAACCGCTCCTCATCCAACTCCCACAACTCCTGTAACCGTTCTCCAATAGACTCATTGTTGAAAATACTGAGAGGGGGGGTGAATCAATATTTCTTTTCCAATTGTTACTTTACCAGTTAAGATCACTTAGATAAACACAAAATCAACAATAAGAATAAATATTTTTATTAATCAGAGATAACGAAGACTTCAATTCTCTTCTTTACAATAAATCAAGTACAATAATAGTTAGGGCTCCAATCCTAGATGAAGACACCAATCTCCAATCCACCAGGCTCCAACCTGTGCTTTGCCAAGCACCAACTTGGACTTCGCGAGGCTCCAACATTATCTTCCCAAGGCTCCAACCTTGTCTCTATGAGGCACTAACCTCTAGGGCTCCAACCCTTTCTCTGGTACGGGCTCCAACTTGGTCTTCTTGAGGATTCCTATCCTCTAGGGCTCCAACCCACTGCTACAATTCGTCAAGATAAGTTTAATGATTGTTCACGACTCCCAATATCTTCTGCAATGAGCCCTGACATTATCTTCACCATCAGCAATGCCCTCAAACAGTATCCAAGGCACTTAGCTGATCAATGGCAACATTGTCTTCTTAGAACGTGTCTCCACAACTCTTCATATTACCCAAGCAAAATATTCATGGTCACATCATGAGAGCCTTCAATACTGCATCATGATCTTCAAAGGTATCTTCAAAAATGTCTTCAAGAATCCTTCAAAGTATCTTTAATAGATTTCTCCAAGAACTCTCCAAGGGTGTCTTCAACAATGCTCAAAGGTTGGCCTTAGATCTGCACAACAGTTCTTTAAAGCTCCAAAATACTTCTTCCAAGATGTTCCTCTAAACTCTCTTCAAGGATGCCTCAAGGTGTCTTCACAACAGTTCCTCAACAAGGCTTCCAATACTCAACTGTCCAAACACTTCCAAGGCTCTTAATATTTCACTGTCCAAATACTTCAGTGCTCCTCCACAGATCCAAGTACCGATGCTTAGCACTGTTTCTCAAATCCAAAAACCTTCACAAACACAGGTCCGAAGTCAGAGCTCTCCACAAAACAGGTCCGAGGTATGTAGTAAGTTCAGGTCTGAGGTAAGTGCAAGTCTCCCACACAGTTTGAGCTATCAATCCAAGCCAAAACAATTATGACTTTCCACACACTGGTCCGAGTTAATATAGGAGACTGTCCATAGTTCCAACATATCACAGGCTTGCGAGTCTGAGGTTATAAGATGATTGTCCACAATTTTGTAGCTTCTCCACAGGTGAAACCGAGGTGAGGTCTATCTCCCTTAGACAACAGTCCAAGCCTTTTAGAGTGCTAACAGTTCGAGCTTCAAAAAGGATAACAGTTCACTTTGTTTACTGTCCACTTGTGGCTGTCTTTCTACTCCAAAGTCTGTAGTCTTTTTGCAAATCGGAGCCTCTTACTGTCAACAGACCTGACCTCCCTTCCTTGCTATCCAACGCTTCCTTACGACCCTCTTAAACAACCCTGTGTTATATCTGTTATTAGCAGAGAGTCTGCGGCTCCCAAAACAGGAGGCATGCCACCCTTTTCTTGCACCAAAACAACCTTGTCCACCTGCGGTTTACCCTAGCTGCTCCTTGATCTATATTCTTCTTCTCCTTGACCTCTAAATCTGCATCTGTCTTCTTATATGAAAATGGATCACCGAGTTGATGCTTGGAATGAAGGGACACATCCCTTTTTTTTTTTTTTTTTGACAAGAACAGTTATGTTTTACTATTATCTCTTTGGCGTAAATGCTTCCAAACTGATTACAATTAGAAGATCTATTTCTTTTTGTGTCTCATTTGACGAGACATCGGAGATATTGCGAAAACTAAGCCAGTGGTTCTTACATATTTTCCTCAATGCAACTTCCGAGATTTTCCCAATTTTGTGAATGCAGACGAACTGCTGAAGAAGAATGCAGTAAAACATGACTAAACAATCTATGGGATGGGGGCCCAATCCTCTTTTTCGTTTCTTAATAAAATGCCGGCGGGAAGAAGAGCAGCTTTATTGGCTTCAGAATCAGCCTCTTTGTTGTTGTCTCTGAGCACATGGAAGAATGCGATCTTGTGTAGAGTTTTGGAGATTTCATTGATTTGCCTCAGCAATCTAGCAAAATTTATGTCTTCCGGCTTGGCTCCATTCACTAACAATTTGATTATGGTTTGAGAATCTCCAACAACAACAGTTTCTTTGATGCCAAGACTTCCAACTTGCAAGAGACCTTGTAGGAGAGCAAGAGCTTCAGCTTGTATGCTAGAAGAGTGGCCCAGACCCCATGCGAAGTTATGGATAACAGTGCCTTCAGTGTTTTTGATCACTCCCCCTGCACCAGCTTTACCAGGGTTGCCCTTGGCAGCTCCGTCAAAGAACAAAGAGAAGGAGGAGTGCTTGGTGAGCCAACCAGGAAAGTCTTTGTCATTTAGCCTAATCTGCCAGTTTTCATTGATTTTCTTTTGCTTTAATTTTTCTGAGATGGTGAAACCCATCATGCTGCTCCAGTCTTTCTCATTCTGGCTGAGATCTGATGCTTCGAGGTAACCATTCAAGCTTCCTTTCAGCTGAGCCTTGATTTTAGCTATGACTGTATTAGCATTCTGCTCCTTATCTCTAAAAGTTCTGCTGTTTCTTTCGAGCCAAATTTGCCAGCAGGCAAATTTTGGGAGCGAAAGCCAAATGTCGTTGAAGCTGCTGTTCTTAGGGCGACCTCCAGGATAAGCAAAACACCAAGAGGCAAACAGCTTGGGGATGGAGGTAGGGAGGGTGAAGCTGCTGCCCCAAGGGGCCAAGATCGCATGCCAGACTTCAATAGCAAAATTGCAGTGCAACATTAAGTGATTTAAACTTTCTTCTTCAGCCTTGCACATTCGGCATCTAGATGGGCCGTAGAAGCCTAATGATTTTAGACGGTCATCAGCTAAATTGCTGTTGTGGCACATGAGCCAGCAGAAAAAATCGACCTTCGGAATGGTTTTGCAGAGCCAGAGTCCTTTCCAAGTAGCCGGGTTAGGGGGAACACGGGGGATTTCTAGCAGCTTGGAATATCCCATGGCAGCAGAGAAGAAGCCGGATGGGCCCCAACCACGCTTGTCCGAAAGGCCTGGGTGAATCGGGGCTCGACCATGCAGGTGTGACAACAAATCTTTCCACTCAGAGATCAGGTTCGGGGGCACATGGATGTCCTTCCAGCCAACCCATCGATGCGCATCCCAGCGAGAAATGTCCCAAAGCAAGGTCAAACCAGCATTGTCCATCCATCGCTGAAGAGATCGCAAAGAGGGTGAATCAACAAGAGGGGGCTTTGCCATAATACTGTCTTTCCAGAGGTCTATGCGTTTGCCGTTCCTAGGAACCCAATACGCATGGGATTGGATTAGCGCCAAGGCGTTTGAGCAGAGCCTTGCTAGATGCGAGCCAACAGTAAGACGTGGCCTGTCTAAACAACGAAGTCTTGGGCCTGCAAAGTTTTTCCGCCAGAGAGCCTTCTGCGCCCATCCGGGTTTGCTGTCAATCACTTGCCAGACAATCTTAGCGCCCATAGCTAGATTTTGAGCTCATAGAGACTTAAAATTTAAGCCTCCTTCCAAAATTGGTTTCGTGATCTTGTCCCAGCTTACCAGAGGGATGCACTTATCATTGCTTTTGCCACCTTTCCAGAAGGAGCGACGGATAAGGTCTTCCATCTGCTTGAGAACACCGAAGGGTGCAAGAAGAACAGAGAATTTAAATATGGGCAGACTGCTAAGCACATATTTGATCAAAACCGTCTTGCCTGCTAGGTTCAGCCAGGAGAGACCCCAGGCCTGGATTCTGGTTTTAAATTTATCAATGAGAGGGGCCCAATCTCTGTAGAAGGCAGATTTGAAGAAGATGAGGAGGCCCAGATACTTGAAGGAAGACCAGGTGGCCGAGCCAGCGAAGTCTAGACACCTGGAGATAGTGTTGAGAAGGCTAGGGGAAATATTCTAGCTGTAAATGTGGCATTTTCCTTTGTTGAGCATGCTGCCAGTAGCCTCACAAAAGTTGTTAAGCACATCTTTGAGTTTAGAAGCAGAGGGTAGCGAAGCTGCGCCCATTAGCAAGGTATCATCAGCAAACAAAGCATGGTTAATATTTCTTACTCCTCTAGCTATGTTAAGGCCAAGAATTTCCTGCTCCATCAATTTTTGATTCAAATAAAAACTCAACACAGAGGCTTGAAGAACAATTAAGTGAAGGGAAAGAGGACATCCCTGGCGAAGCCCACGAGAGGCTTTGAAGAAGCCTGCAGCCTGCTCGTTCACCAAGGGGGCAATCCAAGGATCTGAAATGCAAGCGTTGATCCAGTTGCTGAAACTTTCCCCAAATCCAAGCTTGCGTAAGACCCCAAAAAGAAAGCTGTGTTTTACTCGATGAAACGCATTTGTGAGGTCGAGTTTTACTACCATTCCTTTCTCTTTGCGCTGAATGCTAGAATGGATCGCCTCTTGCACCAGGATAAAGTTGTCAACAATCTGCCTTCCCTGTACAAATCCACCTTGATTTTCCAGAATAATTTTGGGGAGAATGCTTTTCAGTCTGTTTGCAATGACCTTGGTTATGATTTTGTAGCCAATGTTGCATAAAGAAATGGGTCTAAATCTGTTAAAGACATTAGCTCCCTTTTCCTTCGGAATGAGAGCAAGAAAGGCAGAGTTGGTGCTGCCCCCAATCTTGTGACAAAATTGAGACTTCATAACCATTTTGCATAGATCTTTTTCGACAATTTTCCAACAAGCTTGGAGAAATCTGGTTGTGAAGCCATCAGGACTAGGAGCTTTGTCCGGATCCATCTCAAAGAGGGCTGTTTTAATTTCCTCTTGCGAGACTTTTGCTTCCAATTGATTTTTCATAGAGGGAGAAATCAAATTGGGCACCTCATCTAAGAAGATGTCTGCATTTGTCCCAGTTTCTTCTTCGCCATACAGCGCTTTGAAATGGTTGTAAGCAACCTTTTTGATGCTCAGGAAGTCCTTGTCCATATTGTTCTCGTCTTTGATTTCAAAAATGGTGTTGAAGTTTCTTCTCGCATTGGCTTGTTTGTGGAAGAAAGCAGTATTTCTATCCCCAGCCTTTAACCAAAGGCTGCGGGATTTTTGTCTCCAATACTCCTCCGCCATCATGCAGGCTGCGAGATTTTTGTCTCCAATACTCCTCTTCCGTCAGGCAGGCCCTGTGGAGCTTTTGTTGGAGATCAGCTTCCTTGTTAATGACTTCAGGGGTAATGACAATGTCCTCCATTAGAAGTTGATGGGCTTCTAAAATATCATGAGCAGTTTTCCGTTCTGAAGTCGGGTTTGGGAGAGACCTAGCCCAACATTTTAGCTCAGATTTTAATCTTCTGAGCTTTTCTTCCCAAACAAAAAAGGCCGAGCCATTTACCGAACGATCCCAGACGGTCTTGACTCTTTCCATAAAGCTCGGAAGCTGGATCCAAAGTGGACTGAATCTGAAAGGTATGGGGCCCAAATGTTTTTGTGACAGGAATTCAAGCAAGATGGGCCTATGGTTAGAGGCGCTGTTAGAGAGAATGCGCATTCTAGCTTCTAGCCCATAGAGCAGGTAGGAGCTTTGCACCAAGAATCTGTCTAATCTAGCAGCAATGTGACCAGGGCCGATTCTTTTATTGGACCAAGTGAATTTACCTATTAAGGGTTTGATGTCGATGAGGTCCCAGTCTTGCATGAGGTCCTCCACCCATTCCCTTGCGGGATCTCTTACAACGCTGCCTCCACGCTTCTCAGACAGCAACAGAGTAAGATTGAGGTCCCCCTCAATGATGGTGTTATCAAGATTCTCTGTATCCCAGGTTTCTGATAGAGTCCCAGCATGACTTCTTCTCCCCTGCAATGACCGGTACATAAACATTGATGAGACTGATTTCATCCTTGGATTCTATATTCTGAAATTTCAAATACAGCCAATGAGTATTCGAGATTGCAGCAATCATCAAATACTTGTTTGTGTTCCATAGCGTGCCCAGGCCGCCAGAAGCTCCTCTAGAAGAGACAGCCTGTCCACCACCTTTGTTCCAAAAACTTTTGCTTGTTTGGAGGAAAGCTTTATCCTCCATCTTGGTCTCTTGGATTATAAGAAAGTCTGGGTTTTCTATTCGAATTATACTTTCGAGGGCTTCTTCCTTCGCTTTGCTGCCCAGACCTCTACAGTTCCAGGAGATGACTTTCATTACTTACTTTTTTGGGAGTGATGGGCTCCCTTAGAGCCCTGGGTCTGATTTCTTGTATTTTTGGGTGTTTTTGCCAAAAGTTTCTCAAGAGTGGGTTGGGTGCCTTGCAATTTGTCTTTATATGTTTCTTGCTCTCTTTTCTCCCGATCAGGTTTCCGACCTCTAGTCGATCTTCTGAACGAGACTTGCGATTCCCCTATTTCTCCTTCTTCCTCAGAGTCCTCTGAGATCTGCTCCTCATCCTCTGTTTCTGCGCTTTTCCCTTTGGATCCACTTGGGGCACTAGCACCCTGCTTTGGATTTGGTGAGGTTCCTTTGTCCTGAAAGTCATTCCCTTGTGATTCGATCTCATGCACCTCTGCTGAATTTAAACTGAGGGGTTCGAATTTGTTACCTTGGCCTTGTGAAGCTTGGGTTTGTTGGTCAGCGGAGCATTGCAATCCTTTGTTTGACGGAGGTCCTGGCGGTTTCTTGTTGGTTCTTGGCCTCTTGACTTGATTCCATCCTTCTTCTTTTCCTTTGGTTGCTTCGTTGTTACTCGGGCAACCTCTGGTGAAGTGACCATAAACATGGCACTTTCGGCACTTGAAAGGGAGCTGCTCATAGTCAAGCTTCTGAATATGAGACCAGCTTCCGACCTTGATTTTGATGGCCTTCGGGAGGCCCACTTCCAAGTTGACTTCAACACAGATGCGGGCACAGTCAAACTGGTCCTTATTGTTTGCGCGATCTATAAACTTTCCCAGGGTATTCCCAATGTGTTTTAGCGAATCCCAGTTCCAACAATGCATGGGCAGATTCGGGAGCTTGACCCAGACGGGAACCGCCGTTGGTACATCCATAGCCGGGTCAAAATTGGGTGTCCACTTGTTAAGGTAGAGTCCTTGCGGTCCCATGAAGTAGGGGCCATTCCTGAAGATAAGCTCTTTGTCTTCTTTTGCGGCAAATTCAAACCGGAAAAACCCCCTACCCAGGAAATAGGAGGTAACGCTGGTTTTAATTAAAGGAGCCCAGTTTTTGGCCACCCAGATCTCCGTGGATTTGGGCGAGGGCCAGAGACTCGTGAATTGTCCAATGAGAGCGCGATCGGAGAGTGAAAGGGCCACTTGAATCGGCCCCTCAGCTGGCAGCGAGATCTCGGGAACATCATCAAGCTTTTTGACAAACTTGGCTGCTTTAGAGGTTTTTTTCTTCGGAAGAGAGGCAAGAAGAGAGTTGAAAGCCTCCATTGCATCGGCCGACGGAGGAGGCGGAGGAGGATGAGAAGAGTCCAGATCCTCCATGACCGGAACTCGGGCAAAACAGAGTCAAAGGAGCAGGAGGGAAGGCGCAGAATGACCTAACATGCTGAGAAGGGAGGTAGGGCGCAAGAAAGCAGCGGTCCAAATGGCAGATCTGATGCAGAACCGAAGGGGCGATCTGCACAGGGCCAGAGCAGACCAGGCGTTATAGGAGTTACAGGGCGTGTAATAGCTCGTTGGAAAGGGGAAAATGTCCTCTACGAGCTTATGCCAATTTCATCTTTAAATGAGGTCATTTTTCAATCAAGAAAATTATATTTGTGAACTGTCATCATTATTTTGTTCATGGCAACCTTTAGTATTTTATGTTTTGGACAATGCTAGGGCTCCTTCTTAGGCATCATTCAACATGGCTAGGGTGCCATTTCAATATGTCTTCATGGGCATCTTCAATTAAGGCTTCATCTTATTTGCCATCCAACAATCATCCATGCATGATTATTTCATAAGGTCAAATGTTAGGGTTTCATCAATGTATATGGTTCAGTTAATTCTAGGGACTGTTAATTTTATTGCAAGGAGTTTTTCTTCTCATTAGGATTAGGCTATGCTCTAACAAGTGTTGGTATCAAATATCTGGTGCATCATTTGGGGCTTTCCAACCAACAATCTTTCAAGGCTTGTCAATTGAATGATGCTAGAGCTTCTTCATCCATTTATCTGGTAGGGCTTATGCTAGGGTTTCAAGATAAGGGCTAAAACCATTAGGTCTTTGCTTCAACACCTTAGCCCAAAGACAACACACTTGGGCACCAAGGGCATGCATGAAACTAGGGCTTCAAGGTTTTATCATGCAACTAGGGAATATGCATCATCTTCATGCTTAGGGTTTTCTCCTAGGGTTTGCATGATGTTAGGGCAACATCTCAAGGGTTAGGACATGCATCACAATAATATTTTCCATCTTCAACAATGCCATATTGACATCAATGACAACTTTGACCAACACTCATCATTCGACATCCTAGTCGCCTGAGCAATGAAAAGATTTAGAACAATAAACTCAGCTGGTAGCACATCTTCCTGTCCATAAACAAGTTAAAATGGTGTATACTTATGCAACCGTTTCACAGATGTACGGTAAGCCCATAAAGTAGCTGGAACTCGTTCATCTCAACTATCCTTGTTTGTGGAACAAACTTTAGTAAGACCCTTTTCCAAAATTTTATTAAAGGCTTCGATTGTTCCATTTGCCTACGAATGATATGGGCTGCTTTTGTGTTGTTGGATCATGAATTCCCGCAACAATGTAGCAATCGTCTCATTAATGAAATTTGATCCTTGATCACTGGTAAGGCTCCTCGGACAACCAAATCTGGTGATGATATTTTCAAATATAAAACTTGCAGTAGTAATAAGTATTGACAGTGCAATCTTTGACAACAATTGCTTTAGCCGACGCGTTAAATAGTCAGGCGTGGTACTAATGTAGCAAGCATGAGAATGTCACATAGGAGGGTTGATGGGCCCCACAAAGTCAACGACCCACTTCTCAAAAGCCTCAACAACTCGGATTGGATGCAATGGAAGTTCATCACGATGAGATGGTTGCCCAACTCGCTGACAAACATCACACTTCCTGGCATTTTCCTTTGCATCTTTAAAAAGAGTAGGTCACCAAAGTCTAGCTTGTAACACCTTCCTTGCAGTTGCTTTTCCTCCAACATGACCTCCCGCAACACTAGAATAACATTCCCACAAAACATTTTCTTTTCATGGTCCAACACACATTTGCGCAAAATATGATCAAGCCCCATTTTGTACAACTAGCCCGCAATAGGCTGATAGTTTGCAACACATACCGCCATATGCCTCCTCTAAGTCGTGTATTCATCAGGGCACTTGCCTATTGCTAGAAATAGTGTTATATCCTCCAAGTAGTTTGGTACTACTTCAATTCAGAACAAATCTGCATCAAGGAATTGGTCATCAACTGATCCTCCCGCTTTGCTAGACTGCAACCAAGAAAGGTGATTTGGGTCCACATTAGAGTGACCTGGTTTAACAATAAATTCAAACGAGAATTCCTGAAACAACAAAAGCCATCTGCATATTCTCCTCTTCAAGACAGGTTTGTTAACCAGAGACTTTAAAGCTGAATGGTCGGTAAAGAATTTAAAGGGACCCGCAAGAAGATAATGTCTAAACTTGTGCAGTGAGTAAACAATGGCAAAAGCTTCCTATTCGATTGTCGTATAATTCTTCTCCGCAGTAGTGAGTTTTTTGCTAGCAAAATAGATAGGATGATCTAAACTACCTTCTCTTGGCTGCACTAAAATGACACCCAAAGTGATACCAGAAGCATCTATATGAGCATGAAAGTCCTTATTCCAATTTGGATAAACCATAATAGGGGCACTTGCAAGCTTTTCTTTTAAGGTGTCAAATGCAGTATCACATTCAATAGTCCTTTGAAACACTCAACTTTCTTCAACAACTTTTCCAATGGTGCAGTAATCAAGGCATGGTTGCAAATGAAGTGGCGATAATAGTCTGTGTGACCCAAATTTGACCACACCTGCTTATAACACTTGGTGGCGACATATTTAAAATCATTGCAAACTTGGCAGGATCAACACAAACACCATCTTTACAAAAATGTGTCCAGGCAGGGTACCAAAGGGAACAACAAAAATGCATATCTTCAAGTTTAGGTGAAATCTACAACTGTTGAAAGCGGTCAAACATTACCCGTGGGCTGCAACAAGCTAGAGTGTTTCTTCAAGAGGTTATATATTGTCCAATCATCCATGTACAGTTCAAGGAATTTATGAATATAATCTCTAAAAGCAACAATAACAATCTTAGAGAACACAACCAGAGCATTTTTGAGACCGAAAGGCATGAGATGATAAGCATTAGAACCCCATTCAGTTGTAAAAGTAATCTTCCTTTTATCTTCTTCTGCAATGTGAAGCTGATGATACGCAAAAAATCCATCAGTAAAAGATTATGCTTCATTACCTGCAACATTGTCTAATTTTTCATCGCTGAAGGGAGTAGGAAACATATCATGGACACAAGCATTATTAAGACTTTTGTAATCTACACAAACTTAGATGTTGTCTGAATCCTTCTTATCTTGAATGAAAATAGGACTAACCCACTCTGCTTCATCAATTGGGAATATGAGACCGACAATCAACATCTTATCAATTTTCCTCTTTACTTTCTCTTTCACCCTTGGATTTAATCGGTAAGGCCAATGTTTAACTGGTCTTGCATCGGGCTTCAAAACAATCTTCATTTCTCCCAAATCTCCTTTGATTCCCTTGAGTTCTGAGACTAACATAGGAAACAAATCTTTATATTCTTTTAATAAGCCAAAAATCTCTTTTGCTCATCCCAATAGTCACCGATAGAAGCTAACTTAGGCTTTTCTTTAGTTCCAATATTACGTTTCTGCAACTTCAAAGGATTCTAATGTGGGGCATCTTTTACAACGTCATCCTTGATATTTTGTTCTCCTTTAGATTCCATAAAAGATAAATGCCTTAATTCTTCTAAATCATCTTCGTTAGGTTCTCGATCAATCTTGCTGCAAGCAACGACTTCGTGGAATCCAGATTCATATAGATGTTTGAAATCTCCATGACTACTATATTCACCAACATGCTTTTCCATAGGAAACAATACTCTCTTTATTGCTTTTAAAGCCTTTGCTATTTTTGAATCCTCGTTTGAAAAAGAGAAGTCACTACAAAACTGGACTATCAACATCGCCCAATCGGTTGTTTGCCTCTTCATTTCTTCCTTCAAGTACGAAGCTTGCGGAAATGTCCCTAGTGTGTGAATACACTGATGCACCCATATCTCGGTAGGTAGCCTTGTTTTTGTCTAAAAGGCACTGCAAGTCTGAATATGCTTCTGCAGACTAGAATACCCTTCATATACAGGCATTTTGGCTGAATGTTTCTCTGGAACAACAAATCGACATATCAAAGCGAACTTGACTAATTCCCAGTCTTGAAGGTGATTACGATGAGCTCCCCACCATCTTGCAGGTCTTGCTTGGAGAGCAACATCCAACAAGGGAATCTTTTGCATTTCTTCAATATTTAAATCAGTTTCTTTAATAAAAATGATAACAAATCCTATACAATTGAAAGTTGGAAAGTCCCGTACCTCAGTACTGATCCAGCAGGCACAACGGACATTTGCGCAATGTCTAGAGTGCAATTCATGATGCCCTTGTTGCTAATCGTCCAACACAATCTTTGAACTGACTTCTGTGCTTTGAACCCTTCTCTAACTAATAGAACCATCTGTTGTAGGATTTATATAATCGTCTCTTTTTCCCGCAATGAGCTGATATAATTGATCCAAAAGATTAAGAGCTTCTCTGTCATCTATAGGCTTTGTAAAGCTTGGAACTTGATAAGGGTCTAGTGGTTGTATAACATAAACTCCATCTACTTCAAAGATCATTGTCTCTTGTTTGAGGTCAATAACAACATAGTTCTCAAACGCCTAGTTAATCCCCAACAAAGCTGGATACAAAATCTTTATCATCCGTGATATCTATGACTTCAAAATTTGCATATGTTTTTACTCCTGCAATGTCAACTTCAACATCCTTGAGACGTCCGATGAGAAGAATACAATATTGAAGTCCAACAAGAAATTGCAGCACACACACTAGTGTGGGACCAACAGGTCCTTGCGATACATTAGTGTGAAGGCCAATTTAATTAATTAAATTGGTGCAGTTTCTAATTTAATTTTTCCTTAATTAAATTGGACAATAAAATGTAATCTTATCTCATGATCACTTGTAATAGTTAACTGATTGTGAAACTCAGTTAGCTCATGTATTTCGAGTTGAGGGTGGTTGGTGAGGCATGCAGAGTAATTCTATTAGTTATGGAGTTCGAATCGCAGTTGGTGCATTAGTTTAATGCATGAGTAATCAGTTAACTCAGTTAGGTGAGTTAGAGTTAATTGAACTAGTTGTAACTGTTTGTTGCACTAGTGAGAGATCAAGTGAATTAAATATTATTTAATTCACAATCAGTGATCTGCCATGCAACTGATGATTTACTATTAATAGCTGCATGTGTATGTCAGTTCGAGTGGAGACCCAGTTGCGACAAAGGTTAAAGGGATGTTAACTATTAGTTGTGTGATTAGTAGGTTGCTCGCATGCAACTAGACATCCATTGGATTGCCCATGATCTTTGTGCAGTTTTGGAAGGCTGAAATTCCTAAAGAATAGGGATTGGATTCCACATGAATTGCGCAAGGAAGACAGGTTGTTTAGAGGCTGAGAATTGGCTAAGTGTTGGTTGATTTTTGTCTGGGACAGTGTGAGACAGTTGTGAGAGTGTAGGAGACTCTTGTGAGAAGATTGCATTGTAATTATTTCATGATTCCATGGTGAATATACAATAGAAGATAGAGGGGTTTTGAGCAGTAAGCTTTCCCTGGGAAAATATCTGTGTTGTGGTTTGATATGCTTTTTTCTTTACTTGTTGTGATTTCCGATCGTGTTTATTTTCCGCAATTGATTTGTAGAAGGATTCAGTATCTAGCTTTAGTAAATTGCTTGATCAAATTGAATCCATTCATATACATATGTTTGTATAATTTCTACATGGTATCAGAGCATTGGAAATCACTATAGTGGAGGAGAAGCTGAGTTTGTGACTGAATAGAATTCAAATTTGCAAAAGTATTCTTGGTGCGACATGCGAATCATGATCGAAATGGCTTTCAATGGCTTGAGATTGGAGTATGCACTCGAGGGCAGTTCCAATTATATTGTGTGGAAAGACAGGATGGAGGCAGTACTGGAGGACAATGGGTTGAAAGAATTTATTGTTAATGATGTTCCCAAACCCGCTGTAGCAGATGCTGCAAATCTTTATGCTTGGAAAAAGAAGGTTGCCAAAGCGAGGAGGATCTTACTGGAGGGAGTACGAGACCACATTGTCTCAAGTCTCCATGGCAAAGCGACACCTTATGCAATGTGGAAAGCTTTGACAAATTTGTTTCAGAGCAGCAATGATCATAGAAAATTGGCACTGAAGGACAAGCTTAGGAAAATCAAAATGGAGAAAGGCGACACCATTCCGAAATATTTAACAAAGTTTGTCCAATGTCGGGATGAGCTTGGGAGTGTCGGAATTACTGTCGCGGATGATGACTTGGTGAGCCTAGCTCTTCTAGGACTTTCCAAGAGTTGGCATAGTTATCAGGACTCTGTCAATGGGAGGGAAAAACTGCCAGATTGGGAACGACTTTGGTCGGATTTGGTGTAAGAAGAATTGAGGGAGAATACAAGGGATGGATCTTCATCTAAGAATAATGATGAAGAAGATTGCGCTTTCGCTACCAAGGCAAAGAAGGGGAAAGGAAAGAAATTCCATTCCAAATCTGAGTCCGACAAAGATGGCAAGATGCGCGACATGTCCAGAGTGAAGTGTTTTCATTGTCACGAGCATGGACATTTTGCCACTAATTGTCCACAAAAGAAGAAGAACAAGAAGGCTTCAGGATCTGTAGCTGGTGAGGCTTTGGCCTCACAATTTGGGCTTGACTTCTCGCTCATTGCATGCATGGTGTCAAGTGCAATGGGATTGGTATGGTACTTGGATAGTGGTGCATCTTTTCACATGACAGGAGACAGAAATTTTCAGTAGCTTGGAGGACAAGGATCTCCAGATGCATATCGAAATGGGTGATGATGGGCAGTACAGTGCTACTGGGATTGGTACAGTTACCTTCCAGAGACAATCAAGTAAACCCTTTCTAGTAAAAGATGTAATGCATGTACCAGGCTTGAAGAAAAAAATGGTCTCAGTCGCAATGTTGGAGGATAGAGGCTATGATGTTGTTTTCAGTGAAGGAAAAGATTTCCTTCGACACAAAGCAACATGACAAGCCAAGAAGATTGGGATTCGTGTGAAGAATCTTTATAAACTTGATGTAGATGGCTGCGCAGCATTGATGGGTAAGGCAGACAAAGTGGTGAGCTGGGATGAGGGTGTGTTATGGCACATGAGATTCGGCTATCTACACCACAGAGCCTTGAAGGTCATGCAACAGATTTCTACGGGTCTTCCCAAGGGTACTCTTGCGCAGTTAGACACATGCAGGGGATGTACTATGGGGAAGTATGCAAAGGCCACTTTTCACGAGAAGGAGAACCGAGCTTCAGAAATCCTTGAAAGAGTTCACTCAGACATGTGTGGACCATTCTCTATTGCTTCGACAACAAAGCATAAGTACTATGTGATCTTTGTTGATGGTTTTTCTAGAAAGTGTTGGATCTACTTCATGCAGAAGAAAGATGAGACGTTCTCAAAATTTCTTGAGTTCAAAGAATTGGTGGAAAAAGACACGGGGAAGCATGTGAAGGCTCTTAGGAGCGACAATGGTGGTGAGTACATCTCCAATGAATTCAAGAACTTCTGTAGCAAAGAAGGAATTCAGAGAGAGTTGATTGCGCCTCATAACCCACTACAGAATGGGGTTGCAGAAAGAAAGAATAGAACAATTGTGGGTGCAGCATGAGCAATGTTGCATGAGTAGGGCCTACCGTTGCATCTGTGGGCAGAGGCATGCAACACAACGGTATTTGTGCAAAATCGTAGTCCTCATCGAATACTTGGCATGAGTACACCAGAGGAGGCTTTTACTGGTAAGAAACCTGATGTTTCATATTTTAAGATTTTTGGCTCATCTGTTTATGTGCATGTGACCAAAGACACCAGGAAGAAGCTTGAACCAACAACCGAGATTGGGATATTTGTGGGGTACATTGGTACTCCCCACAACTACTGGGTGTATTTGCCAAACAACAGGATGACTGTTGTGAGATGGGATATAAATTTGATGAGGAGAAAGCCATGCGATTGTCCCTTGAGAGGGAGCTGGATTTGCATGCAGATGAAGAACTCTTGGTTCCAAAGAGTGAACCTCAAGATGTGGAGCAACCAAATGCGGAGGATCATGGAGTGGCAGAAAACACTAATGCAGAGCCATCCACGAGAAATGGTAGAAGGTGCACCACGAAAGTTGATAGATTGAGACTTGATGCGACAGAGAATGCAGGAGCCCCTATTTCACTACGCAGACAGAGACAGTCTCTAGACAGGCTTACTGGATACATGGCTCTTATGAGCAAGTGTATTGTGACAAAACCATCTTCCTTTGAGGAAGTAGTGCAACAGCCAATTTGGGTTGACGCTATGGTAGAGGATTATGACTCCATCGTCAAGAACAGTGCATGGGAAGTTGTCTCAAGACCGGTCAGAAAATCAATGGTTGGATCTAGATGGATCTATAAGGTGAAGCAAGCAGTGGATGGGAGTCTGGAGAAGTACAAGGTCAGATTTGTGGCCTGAGGATTCTCACAAGTTGAGGGGATCGACTATGAAGAGACTTTTGCACCAATCGCGAGGTACTCTTCCATTAGATCTATCCTTGCACTCTCAGCGTAGATGGGTGGCACATTCATCAGATGGATGTGAAAACTACGTTTCTCAATGGAGTTATTGAGGATGAAGTGTACATAGAGCAGCCAAAAGGTTTTGAGATCTTTGACAGTGAGTCGCATGTGTGGCGACTCAAGAGAGCATTGTATGGGCTGAAGCAAGCACCTCGTGCTTGGTACACTCGGATTGACAACTATTTCACGGGGTTGGGCTTCATCAAAAGTGAAGCGAATGCAAACTTGTACCAGATTGTGGTTGATGGTAAGCTCTTGATTATCGTACTTTATGTTGATGATCTAATTTTGACAAGTGATGAGCAGTTGATAACTTCATGCAAGGAAGATCTTGCAAGGGAGTTTAAAATGAAGGACATGGGGCTCCTTCACTATTTCCTTGGTTTGGAAATATGGTAGTGGGATGGTGAATTTTTTGTTTCTCAAGGCAAGTATGCCAAAGAGATTCTGGGTAAGTTTCACATGGAGAGCTGTAAACCCATGGATACTCCTCTTCCAGGAAATTGGAGGAAAGAGGATGCTACTTCAGGAGAAGTAGTGGACGCTACTGTCTACAGGCAGCTAGTGGGTTCATTGATGTCCTTGGTGAACACCAGACCAGACATTTGCTATGCAGTTAAACAACTGAGTCAAGCTATGGTTAAGCCGACCAAGCTCTTTTGGAAGGCGGGGAAGCATGTCTTGAGATATCTCAGGGGCACTACAGAGTATGGATTATGGTACAAACGGACAGAGGGAGTGAAGCTTCAAGGCTTGATAGATGCAGATTGGGCAGGTAGTCCATCAGACAGAAAGAGCACATCAGGAGGGATCTTCAACATAGGATCAACATCAGTTTCTTAGTACAACAGGAAGCAACGATCTGTGGCACTCAGTTCAGTCGAGGCAGAGTACATGGCAGCAAGTCAGGCTGGATGTGAGGCCATCTGGATGAGAAAGATCCTGGTTGGTTTGTTTGGTTCTTAGATGGATTCGACGGTGATACATTGTGATAACCAGAGTTGCATTAAACTCACTGTTACTCTGGTATTCCATGATAGGTCCAAGCACATAGACATATGGTACCACTATCTCAGAGATTGTGTTCAAAGGCGCATTATGTTACTTCAGTACATTCTCACGGAAGATCAAGATGCAAATATTCTGACGAAGGCGCTTGCCACGAGCAAATTTGAATACCATAGAGGCAGGATCGGGGTGGCAGATAATCCCTTTCTTGTTGAGAGGGAGTGTTGAAGTCCAACACGAAATTGTAGCACACACACTAGTGTGGGACCAACAGGTCCTAACGATACATTAGTGTGAAGGCCAATTTAATTAATTAAATTGGTGCAATGTCTAATTTAATTTTCCCTTAATTAAATTGGACAATAAAATGTAATCTTATCTCATGATCACTTGTAATTGTTAACTGAGTGTGATAAACTCAGCTAGCTCATGTATTTTGAGTTGAGGGTGGTTGGTGAGGCATGCAGAGTAATTCTATTAGTTATGGAGTTTGAATTGCAGTTGGTGCATTAGTTTAATGCATGAGTAATCTGTTAACTTAGTTAGGTGAGTTAGAGTTGGTTGAACTAGTTGTAACTGTTTGTTGCACTAGTGAGAGATCAAGTGAATTAAATATTAATTAATTCACAATGAGGGATCTGCCATGCAACTGATGATTTACTATTAATAGCTGCATGCATGTCAGTTCGAGTGGAGACCTAGTTGAGACAAAGGTTAAAGGGATGTTAACTATCAGTTGTGTGATTAGTAGGTTGCCCGGATGCAGCCAGATATCCATTGGATTGCCCATGATCCTTGCGCAGTTTTGGAAGGTTGGAATTCCTAAAGAATAGGGATTGCATTCCACATGAATTGCGCAAGGCAGGCAGGCTGTTTAGAGGCTGAGAATTTGCTAAGTGTTGGTCGATTTTTGTCTAGGACAGTGTGAGACAGTTGTGAGAGTGCAGGAGACTCTTGTGAGAAGAGTGCATTATAATTGTTGTTAGAAAATTATATATTACAGAGCAATGCAACACATATTCTATGCGGAAACACAAACACAGAAAACATATAAAACCAGAGAGACAGATATACGTGGCTCACCCAATTTGGACTACATCCAGCCCGAACAACCAGTCCTTCCTTTCTATTATCTAACAAAATGAAGAGACACAACCTACAACAAATCCGCTGTAATATCCTATGTTCTCTCTCACAATCTCCCTAGCTGTTTCTTGCTCTGAGAATACACATACAATACACAACCACAACACAATACCCTCATACAAAATGAGGCGTTGCCTTCTAGGGCAAAAAACCCTAAATTAAACATAACTTCTACCGTCAGATCATTCGCCTAATGAACGGTCCAAATTGACTAGAAATTACAATACTTTTACAAGCCCCCCCTGGACCCCCCAGACAGCGTTCAATTACGGGCGGCGTTGCCGCCCCGTTAAGAACAGGGGTCCACCGCTATGATACATCAAATAAAGAAGATAATCAGGCTCCACACCCAACAATTGTTTCATGATTCCTTGTTGAATATACAATAGAAGATAGAGGGGTTTTGAGCAGTAAGCTTTCCCCGAGAAAATATCTGTGTTGTGGTTTGATTTTCTTTTTTCTTTACTTGTGATTGGCGATCGCGTTTATTTTCCGCAATTGATTTGTAGAAGGTTTCAGTATCTAGCTTTAGTAAATTGCTTGATCGGATTGAATCCATTGATATACATATGTTTGTATAATTTCTACATACAGTACTGATTGGCAAAGTAGTGTTAGAAGGTAGCTAATTGGTGAGCCTATGATCAGTCACTCTTGGAGTAGTAGGAGGGTTGAGCTGAAGATACAATCATTTCTGAGGTTGCAAATGTCTTGTGAGGAACAAAGACGAGGCAAAGCACTTGCCAGATGTGTTCAAGGTGCGTTGACTGAAAGGG